>BJKM01000367.1:0-50000 GCA_015082035.1 Chaenogobius annularis
TCTGTGCATGGCTTTTTACCATTACAACTAGAGTAAATGTCACTGCAGTGGCCGAAAAAACGACTTCACAGAGAGTCCCGCCGGGCGTTTTAGCGAAAATGCGACCATCAATTCAAAAGTCACTATCAGCCAATCACAGACGGCCTTTGCCCTTTAAATCAATCGCTTTCAGAGTCATCAGCCATGCCCCGCCCCCCTTCCTCTGCGAAGCAACGCCAAAAGAATCAACCAAATCTGCCTCGCCGACTCCTCCTCTTCACCAACAAATTGACGGGTGAAACGCCAAAGTTGTTCATCAAACGCGGCGCTCATCCGTTTACCTGGTGGGAATGTCAGAAGCGATAGAAATAGTCGCCGTGGTTAAGCCCCCCGTAACGTAACTCCTCGTGCACTTAATCCCTCGAGAGTGGAGTGAAGTCTCCACAAAGGAATGCTTCGCGCGTCCCGCTGAGAGGAGACTTGTGCCTGTCAGAACTCAAAAATTCAGACGTACTTCAACGAGTGCGCAGCAATACTTAAGGACGAAAACAAATGCACCATACCCTCACTGCACGGAAACGCAATGTGGTGCGCGACGACTGCACGGAAACGCAACGACTGCACGGAAACGCAGTTAAGATAAATGTATTTTGAAATTTGCAAAAAATTATAAACATTTTACCACAGAGTAGCACATTTTTTTGGTTTATAAAATTCACTTCCTGTTTGTAATTGATAATAATAATAATAATACATTTTATTTAAAAGCGCCTTTCAGAACACCCAAGGACACTGTACAAGAGAATAAAACATCACACCAGGAAATTTCCCAGCAAACACTGGGAAAAAAACGAATCTTATGTCACCATTTGTTTAATTGACAAATAAAATATATGAGAGCGACTTTATTTTGTTAAATTAATGTTTAGAGCGTCAAAAAAGTTGTTTCTTTGTCTAATTTCTGCATAAACCCTGGTGTGATGTCACTTCCTGTCATTTTCCACAGATATTTCAAAATTTTCTCCACAAACACCTGCTCGATCGGTGTAAAACTATCATTTATATGTACGACAGATACAAATACACCAAATAAACTCAACAGAACATGGGAAAAGCCTGTCACACGTCACTTGAAAGATCTGATTGAAAAGGCCACGATGGAACGTGAAAGTCGCTTGTCTGTTTCAGCGGGATCAAGACTTTCCGGGCGTCGCCAGTCCGAATGTGGAAACTCTGGAGGAGAGCAGGTGTGTTGTTTTTTAACTCTGAATTATGAGTTTGAAATAACATTTAAATGATTATCTGTTGTTGTTGTTGTTGTTGTTGTTGTTGACAACTGTCTGCACTTTAACACAGAAAACCCAGCCTTTTAAACAGTATTTACAATAGTATATTCACGGGTAAACAGTCTTTGTTTACATCTTTATCTTAAATATATGTTTTATGACACATTTTATGCTTCTTATTTACAAAGTCCTATTCTAACGTAGTGCATTTTTCATTTTTGTTTATTTGATTTGATAAGACATAATGAACTACAAGAAACAACATAAAGCACATGTATTAAACTGAAAGGTGAAAGTTTAGTAACACTAACAGTTTGTTTGTGATGGCCCTTTTCCATGCTGCCAGGAGTTTATTCCAAAGGTATCTATTGATTATGTCCATGGCCGGAGTCCGGAGGCCCAAATACATAGTTCTGAAGTCGAGTTGATGATGATGATGATGATGTCAAAAACAGTTTGGAGCACTTTATTGATCTCTGTCCGGTGTTTCTGAGCAACGAGACAGTCCCAAAACACATGGAAATAGTTTGCGTCCTGGTGCCACAGTTTCTCCAACAGTTAGAGTTTCCCTGTGAAACCTGACACATTTTCCAACAGAACTCCCTCCAAACATGTGACTTTGTGGTTCTCCAGTGTGATATACGCACACTTTCCCACTCTTCGTCCGTCAAAACCAAGTGACCCTGTCTTTCCCATTTATTTTTAATCTAACTTGTGCCCAAATTGTTAATACACTAATTAAATAATTCAGCCAAACAGTTGTGGTTGTTGCTTAGTTTAATTTTCTTGGTTATAATAACTCCTTATTTGTAAATATCTATAACAGTCCTGTTTTTCCAAGGAAAAGGATTTGCTTCACATTTTAAACATCTGGTAAAACATTTTCATACATTATATTATCCGGACTTTAAATCTCAAATCAGTGCTGTCGGTGCAAAACTTTAGCTATTAGTATTTTTATGTTTGTTTAGTCAAAGCTTGAAACTAAATTTGCAAAATGAATCTCTCTCCAGAGACTTCCGTTCCTTTTAGCAGTCATAAGTACAGCCCGATGCCAGTGCGTTTAATGTTTTTAGTGTTTTTGCTCTTGTCAAAAGTGAGTGCTCTAGACTCTTTTCTCATAGCAGGAGTAAGTATGCATGGCCCATGCCTTTGGCTTGGGCCTTTTTTACTGGTTATTGCCGGGGGCGACTGGGTGAAATTGCCACGGACAAAGCGGTCATCATCCCCATGTGAAGTGCCCGTTGACAATGATAATCTTCGATTTTCCCTCTACCAATCGGTTTGCAGGGATGTGCATAAGTGCACGAGTGAGGACTATATTTTACACTGCACAATTCTTCTAACTTTCAGTTGGAAAAAGTGAACAGCTGGAAGCGACGATGATGTCGCAAAGCAAAAGTGACCATGATGTGTAAAAGGGCCACTTCAGATCATTTGTATCTGCTTGTTTTTCCTCTCATAAATATTTAAAATCATAACAAATAGAGCTGCAACTTTTATGATTTTATTAGTCGACTAGTCAAACAATTATTTCTATTGTACATCGACTTTTTTATTATAATCAGCCGAACAAAGGTTGAAAACATGATGATACTGATGGTTTCTAGATGGAGAACATTTATTTTGGACTCAAACGCAACATGACGAAAACAGTTTAACCTCTTTTCCACGTTCGGCGCTCTCGGTCAAGATGGCGGACGGACCGGTTCCCGTGGTTGAGAACCGACTGACGGGCGCGAAGCTGGGGGAGCTCTGGACCTGGACTGAGCGGTCGAGACTTCACTCCGAATGGGATGGTTGCGTCGCTACGACCACATCAAACACGATCGCTGGAGGAAGTACCACTGAAACGTTCTATTTCATTTGTAATTGTGACCAAAAAATATAAAAATGTGAAAAATAAAATATGCGAGTTATTATTTTATTCAATATATAAATGTTGTGTGAAGCAAAGGAACCCTGTCAAAGAGCAGAAACAAGCAGATAAATTATATTATATTATTATGTTTGATCAACTTTGGTGCTACGCTCCCATCTCAGTCGTCAATACACACAATTTCATCTGAAACAATTTACGAACAAGGAACACTTTCTCCTGAGTTTAAACGTTCATTTAAGAAACTATTGTCATATTTTATTTGTTTGCAAATTAGACAAGCTTTGGCCTTTGTTGACATCGTCATTCTGTGGAAAACGAGGCAAGATGTTTTGATAGAATATTTCGTTTTAGTGAAATTAGTACTTTAACTTGCAATATGCGCTTTTTCATTTATTTCAGCTCATGTTTTAATGATATCGTTTGATGGATTTAACATTTAACGGTCTCTAAACTCTTCATTTCCACAAACTGTGAACTCATTCCACACCAGAAGAACACTTGATATGAGTCAGCTGTAACTGCAGTGCTTGTCTTTGTCCAACAGAGGGAGATGTCTCCTCACAGTGGTGGGCGTCACTGAAGAGGCACAAAAACTACCTCGTCATAATCTTCCTGTTTATAGGCGCCATTTTGAATATTTAGTGTAGAATTGTTCATCGCCATGGCATCAGGCTGAAAACCATGAAAAACACATTTGTTTTCTTATTTCAGAGGAATGAGGGGGGAAAGGAACTGAAATAAAAACATGTTTTTGTGTCACTTTTAATGGCGGTTGTCAGCCGGCTGATAAGGTGCATCTACCGCCACCTACTGGAGATGTACATCTTCAAAGTATGTGTTTTACGCTATACTGTTATTTTTTTTTTTACAAAGGAGAGGAAGAAGCAAGAGGGAGCAAACAAACATGTCTGTAGACCCTTTAAAATGCTTTGTGACTTCAGGTCTAAACGGAAATAGAAAACGCACTAAATGAGAAGAGTAAAGAAACCCCATTGGCTGTTTTTGTGTTGCAATGGAATGCGTGAAGTCTTCCTGCTATTGGCCAAGAATGTACACATTTAGTTTCTACTTTACAGGACAAACCCCCTGTCATTTGTACAGGAGACTTGGTTATAATACGAGGATATCCGAGTGTAAGGAACGACAGGGAGCAGGGAAGAGCTGGAGGTGAAGCGATGTGTATTCACACTGTTGTCAATGTGAGTAAAACGCCAGAAGCTATGGCTGTTAGCATTTGGTTTAGTAATGATGGTGTCTCTGTAGTTTATTTTTGTAATGAGCTGAGGGAGGAGCTCACACTAGATACTTTAAATTGGATTGGCAAGGATGTTCAAGGGAAAACCATGTGTTGTGGAGATTTGAATGCACACAGCACTTTGTGGGGCGGTAAAAGTACGGATAAAAATGGGTTTGTGGTACAAGACTTTATTGATCAATGAGGTTTGGTTTGTTTGAACGATGGGCGAGGACCCCGACATAAGATTGTGAACAATACGAAAAGTGCAGAACCAGGAGGCTCTGCAGAAGTTCAGGGGGGCTCAGCAGAAAGCTGAGGAGGAGGTTTCGCAGAGGGCCGAGGAGAAGGCTCAGCAGAAGGCCGAGGAGGCTCAGCAGAAGGTCGAGGAGGCTCAGCAGAAGGCCGAGGAGGAGGCTCAGCAGAAGGCAGAGGAGGCTCAGCAGGAAGCCGAGGAGGACTCAGCAGAAGGACCGAAGGAGGCCTCAGCAGAAGGCCGAGGAGGGCTCAGCAGAAGGCAGAGGAGGCTCAGCAGAAGGCCGAGGAGGAGGCTTCAGCAGAAGGCCAGGAGGAGAGGCTCAGCGCAGAAGGAGCGAGGTGAGGAGGCTCAGCAGAAGGCAGAGGAGGAGGCTCAGCAGAAGGCCGAGGAGGCTCAGCCAGCAGGCCGAGGAGGGGCTCAGCAGAAGGCCGAGGAGGACTCAGCAGAAGGCCGAGGAGGAGGCTTCAGCAGAAGGCAGAGGAGGAGGCTCAAGTCAAGAAGGCCGGAGTGAGGCTCAGCAGAAGGCCGAGGGAGGCTCAGCAGAAGGCCGAGGAGGAGGGGCTCAGCAGAAGGCAGAGGAGGAGGCTCAGCAGAAGGCCGAGGAGGCGTCAGCAGGAGAGGCTCAGATGGAGGAGGCTCAGCAGGAAGGGCGAGGAGGAGGCTCAGCAGAAGGCCCGAGGAGGCTCAGCAGAAGGCCGAGGCAGGAAGGCTCAGCAGAAGGCCGAGCAGGCTCAGCAGAAGCAGAGGAGGCCTCAGCAGAAGGCAAGGCTCACAGATGGCGAGGAGGAGGCCTTCAGAGGCTCAGCAGAGTGCCGAGGAGGAAGCTGAGCAGAAGGCCAAGGAGGAGGCTCAGCAGAAGGCCAAGGAGGAGGCTCAGCAGAAGGCCAAGGAGGAGGCTCAGCAGAAGGACAAGGAGGCTCAGCAGAAGGCCAAGGAGGCTCAGCAAATGGCACTGCAGAAGATCTGACTTCTTATTAAGATATCTTGTTTGATTCTTGCAACTTTGACGAAAGCAAGACTCAAACACAAAATATCTCCAAAACGAACTTTGAATGATGAAAATCAGACAAATAAGTGATACGTGCCGAAAAACAGGGGGCGCTATACAAGCACTAACAGTGACTGCTTCTTTTGGTTGGTCTTTTGGTTCCCAGAGTCTGTTTTTTTGGTTAGTTAATTTGACCGTTGAGACACAACTGTTAGAACGTCTGCACTTTAACACAGAAAACTCAGCTCTTGATTTATAATAGTTTAATCATGAGCATGCTGTCTTTGTTTACCACTGTGAAAATCTCAAATCAAATCTTTTGAATTTCTTGTAGCATTTGGCATGGTTTTCCTCCAACAATTTACATTTTTCTTGCATATCATTTAGCCTTTTCCCCCTTTGTTTCTTTTTTTCCGAGGCCATAGCTATAATTTGTCCTCTCGAGACAGCTTTGGAAGCATCCCAGAGGATAAGCGGCGACATTTCCTCAGTATCATTTTCCTCCAGATAATTCTTTATGTTGTTGGACATTTTTTCCTTAAACAAAGGGTCATTGAGCGTGTGTTTTTCCGTCTTTCCTCCAACTCCACAGAAATGTAGATAAGAGCGTGATCACTTAGGTCTATTGTGCCTATATCTGCTTTGGTGATTTTAGATCTGTCTTTATTGGGAATAAAAAAAACTAAATATATTCTATTCTAGAATAGAGTGTATGTGGATTTGAAAAATGGGTATTCTGGTGTGCCCTGGGGTTCATCTCCCTCCATATGTCAATCCTATAGTCTTGAATAAGAGATGGAACCTCTTGTTAATTGTTCCTCCAGTGCCTCTTGAGTTCGACACGTCCAGTTTAGGCTGAATGCGAAGATTCCAATCGCCACCGCAAATTAGGGTTCCCTCAGAGTGGTTCACAATCAGGTCCATGACATCATCATAGAAAGTGATATCACTCCCAGATAAAGCATACACGTTTAAGAGTACAAAAGGATCCGGAACAATCTGCTGATGTTTTTTTATTTCCCACTGTGGTTGATGAAAGCGGACTTGTATGTTGTCAAATTATAAGAATCAAAGGATGACAAAATCTGTGAAATCAGATAAATGGGGCACCAGCCAGTTACGTGAACCGTATCCTCCTACGGGCGTCACAAAGGTGTCACACGTCTATGATGGACCTGTCCCAGACTGAAGAGGTGCTGGGGGTGGTGGTGATGAGGGGGCAAACCCCCTCTACTCCACTTTGACACTCAACTTCTCTGTGTTTATCGGGTAAAGACTGTCATTTAGACGGAAGCAGTAGAAGAGGAAGTGAACAGGGATGGTGCGGAGGTCCCAGACTGAGGGGCCACACTTCCACCAGTAAGGCAGGGTCCTCCGGTTCTGCCAGCACCAGCACAGCCACCACAGCAGGTTCACCAAGCCAATGGAACCATTGGCCAACATGTTGCACCCGAAGTCAAAACTGACAAAGGTCAAGTAGGAGACGTGTGATGTGAAGACCAGCGTGAGCAGGGCGCCCACCATGCTGGACGCTTCAGACCCAGTGTTCTGACGCAGCATCAGGAGATGTTCGTAGCTGTTGCACAGAAAGTGAGGCGGGTGTGGAAAATTGTGGAGGCAGAACAAGCCGTTCAGAAGAGACGCAAACACAAGAAGCCAATGGCCACGTTCCATGAAACTGAGGAACTCTGTAGCCCCCCGCCCCTTACAGGGCCACAGTGGTCCACACACACTGGCGTCGACAATCATCACGGCACGTCCGGCCCCTCACTCCTGCCCTGGGGGCCCCTCACTCCTGCCAAGGGGGCCCCTCACTCCTGCCAAGGGGGCCCCTCACTCCTGCCAAGGGGGCCCCTCACTCCTGCCAAGGGGGCCCCTCACTCCCGCCCTGGGGGCCCCTCACTCCCGCCCTGGGGGCCCCTCACTCCCGCCCTGGGGGCCCCTCACTCCCGCCCTGGGGGCCCCTCACTCACAGAGGGCTTCTGCTGTACTTCTCACTTGACCAATGTAAACCTCCGATGATCGTTCACCACAGGGACAATCCCACCCAACAACCTGTCGCACGGACTTGAACTGCATGTGAGTTCGGCGAGTGGTCCGAGCCGTCAGAGTCGGACACGAGATTTTACCCCCTGTGTTTATCTTGGATCTTGATAGCGGCTCCTCCTCCTCCTGACAGCGGCTCCTCCTCCTCAGCGGCTCCTCCTCCTCCTGACAGCGGCTCCTCCTCCTCCTCGACAGCAGCTCCCTCCTGACAGCGGCTCCTCCTGACAGTGGCTCCTCCTCCTCCTGACAGCGGCTCCTCCTCCTCCTGACCAGTGGTTCCTCCTCCTCCTGACAGCGGGCTCCTCCTCCTCCTGACAGCGGCTCCTCCTCCTGACAGTGGCTCCTCCTCCTCCTGACAGCGGCTCCCTTCTGACAGTGGCTCCTCCTCCTGACAGCGGCTCCTCCCCTGACAGTGGCTCCTCCTCCTGACAGTGGCTCCTCCCTCCTCCTGACAGTGGCTCCTCCTCCTCCTGACAGTGACTCCTCCTCCTCCTGACAGGTGGCTCCTCCTCCTCCTGACAGTGGCTCCTCCTCCTCCTGACATGGCTCCTCCTCCTCCTGACAGTGGCTCCTCCTCTGACAGCGGCTCATCCTCCTCCTGACAGCGGCTCATCCTCCTCCTGACAGCGGCTCCTCCTCCTCTCCTGACAGCGGCTCCTCCTCCTCTGACAGCGGCGGCTCCTCCTCCTTCCTAACAGCGGCTCCTCCTCCTCCTAACAGCGGCTCCTCCTCTACCTGACAGTGGCTCCTCCTCCTCCTCCCTGACAGTGGCCTTCCTCCTTCCTCCTCCTGACAGCGGCTCCTCCTCCTGACAGTGGCTTCGCTCCTCTCCTCCTGACAGGGCTCCTCCTCCTCCTCCTGACAGTGGGCTCCTCCTTCCTCCTCTTGACAGTGCGCTCCTTCCTCCTCCGACAGTGGCTCCTCCTCACTCCTGACGTGCTTCCTCCTCCTCCTCCTGACAGCGGCTCCTTCCTTCCTCCTGACACGCGCTCCTCCTCCTGACAGCGCTTCCTCCTCTCCTGACAGCGGCCCTCCTCCTGACAGCGCTCCTCCTCTCCTGACAGCGGCTCCTCCTCCTCCTGACAGCGGCTCCCCTCCTTCCTGACAGTCGGTTCCTCCTCCTCCTGACAGCGGCTCCTCCTCCTCCTGACAGCGGCTCTTTAAGCCGGTGTAATGCCGTCTGCTCTGGCTGATGGCTCTTTTATGTCGCTGCTTGGCCTCTCTGACTACACAGCTCTAAAAGTGCCCTCACACAGCTGCGTGCGTGTGTGTGGGTGGGTGTGGGTGCGTGGGTGGGTGCTCGGGGGGCCTTTGGGTGCAGGAGCTGTCTGTACCTGCATGAAGGTGCTCAGGTTAATCCCCCGTGTTCTCCTCCAGCTCCGGCCGAGAATGTGGCGAGCAAACAAGGCGCAGCTGCGAGAGACGGAAACATGCAGAGACCAGAACTTTCAGGACAGTTCAGTGTTCCATGTGTGCTCTTTTTTACGCTGTTATTGTGGTTAGTCATTATTTGATATGGTTAGTCATTTAGTCTAGTTTTAGTCGATGAAAATACCATGTTAAATGTAATGGTTTGAATACTTAACTTTAATGATAAATTGTGAATTTGAACAGACGTGTTTCTTGAGTCTGTTTCTTGTTTGAGGTTTGGGGACTGAAAAGTAGAACTTGGACCCAGTCTGCACTTGTCCTGTTTATTCATTTATTTTTAGCTTTTATTATCTAAAAATATCTTTTAGTCATAGTTTTAACCAACGAAAATGCATGTAACTTTTGAAAAACATTTGAGAACCATTGATCCAACTCAAATTTGTGACCGGCTTCACGAAATGTAACTTTGTGAAAGTTCAGACGTTTCACAAATGATGAAGACATTTTAATGACATGTATGGTTTTAATTGCCAGTTATGTTTTCTGGTCATTTAAATTCCCCTGATTCAATAAATGTGTGTTGAGTTGGTGATGAAAAACATAAAAAAATGAAACCAAAAATAAATCACCTTTGTTGTGTTTTCCAATTCAAGTGAGTTTATTTTATTTCTTTCAATTTAGTGATCAATAACTTTTGAACAGAATAAAGAGTTTATTTCATTTGTTTAATACAAGTGTTTGCTCAAACTAATAACAGTTATTGCATCTAATTGTCTAATTGTTTGGCAGATCTGCCTCAGCAGTTCACGCAAACACAAACCTGGGCAGAGGCTTCAATTGTTTGAATAAATCAGCAATTGCAGTGATCATTTTAACACACAAGAGGGAGACAAACACCACACATTATCTGTAAAGCCCATTTTTACACTGCTGCTTCCTTTTTACGCTTAGGACGTGTTTTTAGTTATTCCATTTTGTCCACATCTTCTAAAAGAAACCTCTCGAGCTGCTTGAGCCGCTGTACATAAAAATAAAGCTTTAACCGTCTTATTTCCTGTCAAATCCATCATTCTGAGAAGCATCAGTTTGTACTCCAAACCCACAAGTTAAAAATGACCCTCAAATAAAATGAAAAATGAATGGGACTTTTATATGGATTCTGCCCAGACTTTTTTTTCGCTTTATTACAAGTCCATAAACCTCATTATTAGTGAATTGAATTGTCAAAACCCAACAGAGGCTCATTTTAGGGTCAATCAGACCATCCTCCAGACACCAGCTTCACTCATTCATATATTTACCAAAGAACATCTGATTCCCTCTGAGCAGAGCTTGTGTTTACTTATGATTAGAGTAAAACAGACGAAGGCTCCAGAGGCTCAGGAACAGATCAGTTTGAAATAAGGCTCATATTTTCAGCCGTTTTTGGAGAAATAGGCCCTAAGCACATGTCGGATTGTCCCTCAACATTTCCTCTTGTGATTTATTCTGCATTTTTAAACATTCGAAGCAGAGGGGCACTGGGTAATATCAGCCAAATATTACGAGCTGGGTAAAGTAGTTAAAATGTTACTAAAGTGAGTAACGTTACTTGAAATTTGGTGTCTGTCTTGTATTTTGTGTCCAGCGTTTCGGGAGGTAACTAACTAAAAAATACATATTCAGAACACTATTGCAGAATATAAACCTAACATCAGAGGAATACATACACTACTGCTACTCTATGTACAAGTATTCTCTCAAAATGTGACTGAATACATGTTCTGTAAACACATTTTGGAAGTGTTTTTCTTCTCACCGTTTGTTTCGTTGAGTCGCATTTTAAGAGGTCAAATCGGGTCCGAACATCGCCTTCAAACCCCGTAGAAAAGAAGCTATCGTTTTCAGCCACATTTAACACACCGGTTGAGTACTAACTATGAAAAGGCGGTGTTACTCTCCTCGTGGGAAGTCGTGACACAAAGAGCTTCTACTGGAATGTAAATGTTCTTCAAACCGTTTGCCGCGCCAACAGGAAACATGACACTGAAAGGTCCAGGTTCATGTCGGATTATGGAAGCGCTGTTGTGGTTAAAGGCCGGGACAAAATCGTGGTATGCAACAATATATAGGGAAACGTATCACCGACTGCCTTCTTGGTGTATTCTGAATGAGGTCCTGCACTCACTGTTTTTGTTTGTGAAACTGAAACTTGTTTGCGTTATAAAATTGAGGAGCAACTATTAAAAACAACTGCGATTCATGAATAATGTACCTTTTATCAACTGCAATAAAGGAAAAGGAACGTAATGCAATGCCCAGAACGAGTCTGCGATGGATTCTGGACTTAAAACCGGGAGACCTCCAGATCACTTGAAGCCCAACATTTTTATGAGGCTCGGAAATGTTATGAGGCGCAGAGAAGATGACCTCGTGAACACAACAGTTTATTGAAGCTAAATATCACTCCAGGTTTATTTTTGATGATGGAACGGACGCTACAACACGATTAAAGCAGAGAAAAAGTACAAGGCGTGTACTTTTATTTGACCAAAACAGCGTTCCACCCCCGGCGCACGCGACCCACGCACACGACTGCGTTTGGAGGCAGCGGATTCCAGATGTCGTGATTACGTAAGTGACTGTGGAGATTACCGAGCGGGTCACGCGGGACACGGGCGTTCGCGGCAGTCACGTGAGCGTTGGCATGTCACTCGCAGTGGCTTCTCGTTCAGCGACTGCGCAAGACATTACACAGTCACTAGTCGTTTCTTTATTATTATTTTAGAAACACGTTTTTTTCTAGTACTTGTATTTGTTTTTGTCATATTAGTTTACATTGCAGAGTTTGTGAGTTAGACTGCAGAGATGTCCATGGCGAGTATGCGTGGTGTTGTTGTTGTGTTGCTTTTAACACAACCTACTGTAGTTGTACGTCTTCAAAAGTAAAAAAAAAAAAAAAGGAAAGGGAGAGAGGAGAGAAAGAGAGAAAAAAAGACAAGTTTGAAGTCAAAAGAATGGAGTCTGAAGAATAAAGTCTAAAGAATGGCGATAATCTAACACTATGGATACCAACGGCCATAAAACTCCCCCACAGAAGAAGAACAGACGGACTCGCACAACAGTGTTTATGTTTCATTGTCTTCAAGGCCCAAGGGATCAAAGTGGAAAGGAATTGAATGCATGTGATATAAAGCGTGATATCGATATAAAGCATATTCTTTATATCACGCGTCATTCAATGATCATGGGAACGGGACCGGCCACGCATTACGCAACGGCTTCTTACTAAATGTGCAGTTGATTTGTATTTCTATTCTATAATTTGCGCTCTAGTTGCGTTCTGTTTGTTTTTGTGTTTTTGTGTTTAATAGTTGTTTTTTAAAAAAAGGAAAAAAACCAAACAAACCGTCGAGTGGGACCGTAGACCGGCAGCCAGGGGGCGTCCGGGGTCCGTGTTTGGGAGCAGCCCGTGTCCGCTCTGCGCGCACTGTAGGACGGCCCACACAGGGCAGAGATGTGGCGCAGCTCCCCGGGACTCTGCGCTCCTCTCCTCCGTCTGCCGCTGCCACTTCTGCCGCGAGGATCCGCCGCCACACGTCACCGAGGCACGGGCTTTATGTCGCGGACGACTGCGTGGTCCAAATGCGCTGCGTAATGCGCCCCGGAGTGCTTCCTTGCGGGGGGAATATTTATGTTTTGTGTCGGTTTTGTTGGAGCAGCTAGTTGCTAGTGCTGGTGCTAGCGACGGTGCTGGCTGCTACCGCTCTGCACGAAGATGCTACGGTGGATACGGCAGCAGCTGGTAAGGACCCACCGACAACTCCCGTGGCCACGCGCGTAAAAAGACGTCTTAGATAAACACGTCCAGCACGTTTTATGGTCGAAACCAAGTGTGCTTTAAACCAGGGCAGAAACCAACAGTTTAAACTGGGGCGACTAAGTTTGGGACATGGTCTTGAGTAGGACTTAAACCAGGTCCAAACCAGGAAAAGACCGAACCAGAATTGAGCCCAGACCAAAATGGGACGCTATCGGTAACCTTGGCGATGCGCGTAAAAGACGTGTCAGATCGTTTTGGCACGTTTTGGCACGTTTCTTAAGTGAGTGTAAACACAAAAACCACGACTAAACCAACTATGACTCAACCAAGACCTGAGCCAACTGTCTAAACTAGGACTAAGTTATGGAAGTGTTGTAAATGAAAACTAAAACCACGTCCAAACCAGGATTTAGGCATGAGCAACGCTGAATTTTAAAACGAAAAGTTGGATAACATGAACATAAATAAATAAATAACGCTACAGCTTAACGTCTTTGTAATAGTCCTGACTTTTCTACCTGTGCCAAGTTCGAAAAAAGCCCTGTGTTTTGTAAAATGGTCTAAAGTAGGACTAAAACCAGGTCTAACTCGGGATTAAAA
Organism: Chaenogobius annularis; assembly: GCA_015082035.1. NCBI lineage: Eukaryota > Metazoa > Chordata > Actinopteri > Gobiiformes > Gobiidae > Chaenogobius > Chaenogobius annularis. The sequence goes on from BJKM01000367.1 coordinate 13,448, forward strand.
CGCGGACAAACCAGGATTAGACTCAAATCAAACCAGAAATCTACCATTTTTGACCAAACGTGGCAGCTACGAACATAAAAACAGTTAGATTCTCAAAGTTTCTGCGTGGCATTGACCTTTTTTACGACTCGAAAATGATTAAAAGTAGGATTAAAACCAGGTCTTACACCAAGAGGATAGCGTAAACAAATAAGATGCTAAATAAGAACGTACGACATAAACACACCTTATCAAGTGTGTCGTGGTCCTGGCTACTTCTACCTGTGCCAAATTAAAACATTATTAATGGCACGGTTTGGTTCTATCAAACATTAAAGCTTTATCAACATTGTGTGGGTGAAAAAGGGCAGAGAAAGCCAAAGTTTCCTGCAGCTTCGGCGTTTGTTTGCTTAGCCTCTGACAGCCAGGTGTAACACGTTAGCCACCTTCACAGCTAAAGCTAGCTCCAAGCCCCGTTTCTCAAGTTTAGCCCGGGCGTTTCAAACAGGTTTTAAACGACCTAAATCAGCAAATAGTTTTATTAAAGTGTCACAGCTAAGGTTTTTCATCAGTTCGCCGGTCACTAATGGTTCACAGCAGGGAGAACTTGCTCCGAACTAACTCATTTAATGTAAAGTTTTAGCTCGGGGGCTAGCTTAAATGTGCCAGGTAACGATCGTTTGTTAACCATTTCAACATCTGGGGCGCATTTGGTCTGTTGCCTCAGCTTTTTCCTAAACATTACTTCTGATGAATGAGTCATTATGTGGAGGAACTGTGTAAGAAACATTTAAAAGAACGAATCAATATCTATTGAAGAGGACAAATATGATCCCGTAATAATCCCACAGTAGTTTTAATAAGAGTCTGTTTGTAGTTTTAGCATAAAATGTTCTTCAAATATTGCTTAAGTTGTCATTTTGTCAATAGCAAAGCTGCAAGATGTCAGAATTTAATCAAAATTGCAATTTTAATGGTCACCGTTTGCCAACTGCAAGGACTGCAGTTATTTCATTTCTTTGCAAACAACAAAATATCCTGATTTATTATGTATAAAATCTGCTACGCCTGTAGTTTGGGCTGCGACATATTCTAAAATGTTATTCTTGTATTACTTTACTTTAAAATGTGCACATGAATCAAACTATTGCAAAAGTTAACAGACTAAGTTGTTAGAATGCTCTTCACTTTTATATTTAATTTTGTCTTTTTTAAAAAATATCATTTATCAAAAAGAAGCTCTATTTCAAAGACGTGTTCCTCACAAATCGTCCTTCAGTCCAAGCTTCAGTCGAATCGGACTAAAGAGTAAAAAATGAAATAAAAGGTAATTTAAATGAATGATTCCGGAGATGTATAACTAAAGAAAAAAATAAATAAAAATCAGGCATGAATCATAATATGACAAACATTTAATTTTGTTTTATTCTAATTTTTGTCAGTAAAATAAACTCTCAAAATAAACAAGGTGTAACTTGTATAATTCATTTTAGTCAAATGCAAAGTATTTGATTATGTCAACAATTAGAACTGGATTTTTTAAATCTGTAAAGTAAAAATGTGCAAATCTGTCAGAAGAATTCATGTGCACAGACGATACCTTTCACTAAAACATACTCAACATGATTTCATTTAAGATTTGACTACCGTTTTGCCTATTTTTCCTAAGTTTATAATTGTGCTTCCTGGTTGGAGGTAATGCTGTGATTGTTACCAATCAACCGAACTGTAAACAAGAGCCAAAATCCATATATAAATGACACAACAGTTATGATTTGATAAACAATAATACCATATAACACTTTGAAAGATCCTTTAAACCGTCAGAAAATGTACGAGCGAATTGTTTCTGCATTTTCGTCGCTTTTTGATGACATCACAGAAGGATTCCGTTTTAGTACTCGGCTCTGCTTCCTGCACTTTTACGTTTCAATTTTTCCATCACAAACTGTCACCTGACTGAAAAGCACAACTATGATACACGTTTACCACAGAGACGATCCCACCAAACGAAGTCACATTTAGAAAAACGCTGGAGCCTCTCATTAAGCTCTGTTCACGAGGATGGATGGACCTGTTGTTTTTGTTTTTTTGCCTACATTGGGTTGGGAAAGCCTGTCTCGAGGGTTTACCTTGTCCCCGCGGTGACACAGTGACCGGCGTAACACAATCCTTGGCTCGCCTCAGTTTGTTTGCATACAGTGACGTCGTCCCAGGGCCGAGGTTTGGTGCAGCGCAGGAACTGGTTTTTAGACATAGAATGGAAATGACAAATGACGCAGGAGTTATTAAACTAGACAATAACGTGATTGTTTTTATTTTTGTTGTATGTTTCTCCCGCCTCTTGATCGATTCCAATTTTTGATTTGATTTTGTCTTCTTAAAACCAGATACAAATTGCATTCAATATACATTTCCTGAGCATAAGCAATCACAGAAATAAAACATACTAATTCCAAACAACATGCTTTTTTGACTGACTGTGGACCTCTTGATTAAACAGAACAAAGCTGATAGGGACGGTAAACCTTTAGTCGATCAATAAATGTCAAGATTTACCGGTTATTCATTTTCATCTTAAACTTCTATTTTGTGGCCTATTTGTGGCCACTGTATTTTACTTTTGAATTAAGTGGTACACACGTTCATTCTTCTGAGTAACACATTTTCCTCTGACAAGAATATTTGCTGAAGTCGAAGCATAAAAACGACAATATCAACGCTTACAATAATCATAACGCTAAAATTTGACATCGCTATCGATTAATCGGTTGCGGTTTTTGTCAACCAAAATGTTACCAATATGACTTAATTATTTTGAAGTATTTATGTGGGACGATGACACAGATTTGGGAGCGAATCGTGAGTTTACTCTGCTGTTTCCAAGTACTTTTCTGTGTAAAAGAACTGCCATTGTGTTGTGGTCTTTTTGCTGTGCGGGTCACGGTCAGATCAGAGATACTGAAAGGGGCTTTTGCCGCCCCTCCCGACTAATCGATCGGCAGGGCATGTCTTTGTCGACCAAGAACTTCATTAGTGGACCACAGCCCTAAAGCTGGTTGAATGGATGTGTTTTGCTGCTGTTTGGTGTCAGTAATTGTGAATAATCGTTAAATTGTAATCTCTTCTCACAATAATCGTAAAACATCCCCTATTCTGAGGTTAATCCCAGTCTCTACAATCAAATCACATTTTGTTCCACTTTTACCTCCATTCCAGAATTTTAAATGGTTTTGTTTTTAGTTTTGAAAGAGTCTACTGTTTAAACTGGTTTTGATATCGGATTTGTCCTAAAACGCTTGACTAAAATGTCTGGACTCTTTGTGAAGCCGACACGCTGTAGTTTTGGCTTTTGTTTTCTGATTTACTTAAATTATTAGTGGAAACGAGCTCTACCCAGAGGAATATCAGATTTTAAATAGATAAAATTGATTTTCTTTGGTAAATATAAGGAGTGAAGCTGCAGGTGGAGAATGGTCTGAGTGACCGTAGTTTGGGTTTTGACAAGTCACCTTTTAAAAGCTGAAGCTAATTCGACAAAAATGAGCTTAAGGTACTTGTAGTGAAGTAAAAAGCGTAGGCAGAATGCTTGTATGTAGGCAATATGTTCTATTGTGGGCTTGGAAACAAACTGACCCTGATTCTTCCCAGAATGGTTGATGTGACTGAAAATAAGTGGGTTGTCGTAGCTTTCTTTTTATATTTTGCCTTTCCAGGTGCTTGATTGTTCTTTTTTTTTATCTGATAAATGGAATAATACAGAAAATGTCAACCGTCTGTACAAGTTAAATTTAAAGAGGTTTTAACCTTTTTGAGAGATGGATCATGTTAGGAACCGCCACAAGAACAGAAAAATCGAACAAATGCGTCTCTTACTGATTAGTCACAGTCTGTGTCCTCAGTAGTCTGTGTCCTCAGTAGTCTGTGTCCTCAGTAGTCTGTGTCCTCAGTAGTCTGTGTCCTCAGTAGTCTGTGTCCTCAGTAGTCTGTGTCCTCAGTAGTCTGTGTCCTCTGAAGTGTCTCAAGAAGAGAAAGGTCAACAGCACAGTCATTAAAACGTTCTGTTAAGTTTTTACCAAGTTTTCTTCCAGATGCGTCCTGGCCTTTCCACTTGGTGCTCGACACAGTTGTTGCCATCATTTGAGATAACGCCTTTCGTTTGACCCGGCCCATCCGTCTGACCCGTCTGCCAGTTAATTAAAAGTGTAATTAAAAAGCTTGTTATGGCGTCATGACTAATGAGAAAGTCTGCAGGAGGCTTTTCTTTCACCTGATCAAATGGGAGAAGTTTGGTGTCGTCAGTAGTTTGTTTTGGCGTGTCCGGAGAACCAGACTATTATGTCAATCCAACAGAAACGTGATCAAACATGTCAGTGAAATGAATTACAAAAGTACAAAATATTGCCCTACGCCCTCATCAAAATAATCACCTCAGACTCAAATCAGCTATTTTTGTAGCATTAAAAAACCCAAAGAACTATAAACAATATTCTCAATATTTAAATTTAGCATATCTTCAAAACAACATTGGTTTTGAATGAAATCTGTTTACCTTTTGTTTCCGAACATTTTCCATAAGTAAGCATTTATTTTCAGAAGTCAGTATTTTCTTTGCGTCAGTCGGTATTTTCTTTGCGTCAGTCAGTATTTTCTTTGCGTCAGTCAGTATTTTCTTTGCGTCAGTCAGTATTTTCTTTGCGTCAGTCAGTATTTTCTTTCCGGAACTCCGTATTTTGTTAGATAGCATTTGTTTCCAGAAGTCAGTATTCTTTTTCTCCGGAAGTCAGTGTTTTCTTTGCGAAAGTCAGTATTTTTTTTTTTTACAGAAGATGGCATTTGTTTCCAGATATTAGTATTTTCTTTTACAAAAGTTAGCATTCATTTCAGAAAGTTAGCATTTGTCATTGAGAAAAACCGCCTGTGACTCTTGAATGGAAAATGGCCCGTAGTGCAAAAACCTTGCCGAGACATTGTAATTGCTGTTGTAGTATTTGAGGTTAAGGCTACGCTAGCTCTTTTCGCCTTGTCTTCCTCTTCTTCTGTGGCCATGCTAAAGGCTAACTCCTGCCACGTGTTGGGATGCGTTTGCTGCTGGCGGTTGCATTGCTCGTGCCACTCGTGATCCATCAGCTGCAGCTCCTCGAGTGCTCCTCGCGCTCTCGCTCCGCTCCATTACGACCCACTCTGCCTTTATTCGCCTCTCCGGTCGCCATCTGTGATTAGCCGGGCCCATCTCGTCTGATTAAATGCCCTTTTCACAGTCCCAACGTCTCGAGCCGAACGCTTAATGTCTCCTCCAAGGCCGGTTGAGGCTCGTAGGCTTCACGCTCGGAATAATTACCTGTCAGAAGCAACAACGACGTGCTGGAAATGTTTCCCGGGAAGGTTGTCATGTACAGCTTGATCAGAACTTGCAAAATACAGTTTTTCCTGACGTAATATTTAGTGGCTGGAAGAGTGCTTTTCGATTTAATCCACAAAGTAGTCGACTATAAAACGGTTAGTCGTATTTTTATCATCGTAATTGTGTCCTGGACTTTACGGACTCTGTTTCTGTCATGAAGTCTGCAGTCACTATATTTTGGTTAAAAATGTGTTTAAAATCGTGCGACTAGTTGACTAATCACAATAACTCATTTTGAAGCTGGATATATTGCTAAGAAAAACAACAATATTGAAACTATTTGATGTCACTGACACAATAACTCTAAAGCAGGATATTTCTGTAAACACTTCTTTAAACAAAATGAAACTATTATTGGCCATAGAAATAAAAAAATCTCCCCTCTAGTGTAAAGAAAATGTACACGCGATAAATACTGAGCCCCGAAATATGTTTTACAATCTATTACCTTTGAACGATAAGTTATTATTGTCATTATTGCTACAGGCTTATCACTGACCGCAGCAAAGTAATAACACAAGAAAATGTAAACCTGGAATGTTAATATTCTGACAGTATCGTGTCAATCTAACAAATGTGCTAAAACATGTCTTTGAAATGTATGTTATGTTTAAGCATTGGATAAATGTGAACAAAAGTGCCGAAATATCACTTATTTGTAAGTTTAAAATGTAACTGAATACAACCCAAACTCTCCTGATCGTCAATGATGGGCGTGGCACTATTGGACTGTTTCTTTGGTAATGATTCACCGGTTACACCTCTTCGGCCGCAGCAGCAGAACCGTCAGCCTCCTCCTTTTCTTCATCATCACCATTCTAACAGCCTTAAACTAAATCTGTCCGTCTGTTTTTTCTCCTTTGCGTCTGAGGCAGCTGGATTCCTCCCGAACTGCGACTGAAAACAGATTTGTCCAAACGAGTTGTTCACGTGCGTCTGTGTTTTGAGCTGCAGCTTCTCCAGACGGGCTGAACATCTCAGCGTCTCCGTGGAGTCTCTTAATCATTAATACGTCTCCTGCACACAGTATCTGCAGTAGTTTCGCCGCCGCAGCACAGATTACCTCGACTTCTGTGGTACTGAGCAGTCGGTTACTCTTTCCACATGAACTAAAGCTGTTTAAGTCCGAGAATGGCAGGCTTTATGGACGTTACATCTTTGTCTGCTCCACTGTTATGGCGTAATATGAAGTTAGTGTCATCATACTTTAAACTGTCACATTTATCCAATCACAAAAGGCTGTAATTAAGTGTGGAATAGAATGTCTGGGGGAAAAAATGCTCTCTTTAGCTTGAGACTTTTACAAAAAAGTTTAACAGTTTACAGTGAAAATCAATTATGAAATATTTCTCTTTTAAAAAGTGCACTGAAGAAGATTTTGAAATCATAAATTGCAAACAAATGGACCACAAAAGTGCAAAATATCACTTTATACCCTTTGATAAAGCTGTTTGTCTCTTTGTAGGTCATTTTAATAGTTTGACTTTATAAATGTCACACTCGATGTTCTTATTTTGAAACTATGATTTGCGTATTATGAATGTTTCTACGTATCTCCCGCCTCTGCATTGGTCGGTGGAGGAGGATTTGAGGCGGCGTCAAGAGGAGGAAAAACTAAAGTAGTGATGTAGAAATCGATGTGGGATTTTCCATGGCTGATGCCGATATGAAACGATATATATTAAAAAAAAATCTAACCACTCTATTGAAGACAGTGAGGTGGAGATTCTGAGCAGGGAAAAAAGATGGTTTGAAAGAGGAGTTAAGGAGGCAATCTTTGTTAAAAAAGAGAATCCTTCATTAAATCGGAATGGTGGAGTTTTAAGATTCAACTCTTCCGTTGTTTATAATGGTCTGCTGAAACCTGAGACGCCCTGGGCATTCGGATGCTAAATAGGCACTCAAGGTGAGGCAGGGAACAATAGAACAATAGGCCCATCCCAGTTTCAATGGGCCATTAGCAGGAGGTCCCGCCTGTGGGCAGGGCTCTCACAGAGTAGGATATAAACAAGAGTTCTCAGACTTGTTTCTTCTGATTGAGAATGACTCTTGGATGAGAGTTGAAACGTTTTGTTTTTTTCTAAAACAGAGTCCAGATGACTACAACTGAATCTTTTCTACAATGGAACACTCCTGGACGAATGAGGATTACACCGCTAAAGTAGCCGTGTTTTTGGCCGATATGTAGGGCCCGTTTTGATATTTGTCCACAAAATATGATTTGAAATGACTGCTAACTTAATTACGGTCTCTACTTTTCACATTCTGCATAAGAAAAGTCTAATAAGGAGGAAGAAAAATTCAATAGAAGTAATTTTTTCGACATCCACAATTTTCTTTAAGCAATTAGTCAGGTCAACTAAGTATTGGCCCATGCAAATTGAAAAAAACGCAGCTAGCGCTAATATTTGGTAGACCACCTTTAGCTTTGATTGCTGCTACACACTTCGCCGTGGCTTTGTTTCAGATCCCGTAGTGGATTCGTTTCTGCTTGTCGCAATTGATTTAGACCTTTAACAGCACTGAACATCATCGTTCATACCGGCGGATTCGGTCTTCCCGCAGCTGAAGGTTCACCACCCATGCAGCAGTTGTCCAGCAGGAGGCTCGTACTTGTTTGTTTAGTTGAGTCCAGGTGCTGCTTTGTTTTTATCCTGGCTGCGCATTTTAGGCTGGTGCCCCGATATTTGGTGAACTTGCACATCGGTCTAACTCTAATGGAGCGATTCAGTTCCATTCCATATCTTAACCTTAACATTTTTACGCTCAACAAATTGTTCTACCAAATCTGTTCATATTCGTAACATGAAGTTGAACACATTAATATTAATTTGTCGTTCAAATACAAAGTACTGAAAGGGTTTAAGCGGGACCCGTGTGACCGTCGACACCTGTTATGTGGAGCCCTGTTTCATTTGTTGATTTGGTTTTAATGGTCTGTTGCGTTTTCCCTTGTTAGTTCTATTTCCCCCAAGATTTGTAGTCTTTTTTTTTTTCTTTTTTTTTCCACGTTTAATTGTCTGCTAGTCTATTAAGAGTGTGGTTTTTGTTCTTTATGAGACCAGACTGCTCATATACCACTGTTGGTGAAGCTTGCACCGCCCCGAGCTGCCGTTTGTGGTTCACTGTGGTCGGAGTGAGTCAGACCAGCGCTTGTTCTGGCACAAAATACATTTCGGAATCTTCCAACGGCTGCCAGAGTTGTGAAATTTCCACAGAAGAAAAGACCCGTTTTCTGTTGATATGACCTACATTTATTTATCAGTGAATGAATTGCTTGCCACTCGTATTTCTCGCAAATTTTACGGCGATCTTTTATCGATCGTTGACTTCACTTTTGAGGCGAAAGCGAGATCTGCACGCTATTGGAGTGCAGCGTGCGATATGGCTGTTTTTAGAAAAGCTCTCAAACGATCAGAAGGTTCCATAATCTGACCGTACATCTGACCAACTCATGCACGCAAACATTAACGACGGCACACAGAAAAGTACCAAGAAACTGCACATTTGTAAGTTTTATAATCCACATAAAATAGTCAACTAATAAAAGGTTTAATCAAAATAACCATTTAAACCACTCGGGACCCTCACAGTGAAATAAAATGGACATCTGTAATAATTTCAAGTTGTAAACCTTTTAAAATGAGCTTTATTTGTATTAATTTGACTGTTTTCAATTAAAAAAAACGATTTAACGGTGTCAGAATTTTTCATTTACGTCTTGAAATCATCTCGTGACCCCCCCAGCTCATGCTTCACGACCCCCACTTTGGGAACCACTGGACTAAGACCCCATCAACCAATTATTTAACTAAACGGCCAAACGCTTTCACCCCTAGATATCTGAATATACTTAAATTTAAATTTAAAATGCGTTCTAGTTTCAGAATATTTTTAGTTCAGCGTCGTCCTTCGATGGAGACTCCAGATAACGCCCACTGCCTCTTGATCTATATTCAGAAGATAAAAAGCCACATCCATCATGATTTTAACATGATTTGTTATTAGCTATAGTTGACATTAAACTTGGCTTAGACATTACAACATTACTGACGCTTCAGCACGTAAAACTGTTCCATTTAAAGAACCCTGTCCCCCAGTCTGTGATCCGACTCATAAAGGGCACAAACCTGCTCAATTTGAACGCTTCATTCTCTTTAATCGTCACCCGAGCCACGCGGCGCTTCTTGTTGTAACGCATTAGAGGAACGCGGCTTCAGACGGGCCTCCAGAGTCCACGCTGTCGAACACCACGACATGAGTCACAAGAGCCGAGGGCCGCGGGGAAGTTGTGTCGCCACGGTGAGCTTCACTGTGTGCGTGCGCGCGCCTTTCGTTTATTCATCTATTTATGTTCTCAGCAATGCTCACTATTTACACCATTACGTTAGACTGGGGGATGGCTGTGGGCCGCCCTGGGGATTTGGAGAATGTCCCGACCGTGGTTTCCTAGAATAAACTGGCAAATATGAACCTACAACAGTATTGTTTCACTCCAGCTCTGTTCTCTGTCCCTTTTATCGTTGGCTCATACTTCAGACGATCTCATGAAAAGGTTAGGTTGGATCCAACTGGTTCTGAACGTGTTATTGTGAGAAGGAGTTGAGTGTTGTCTCGATACTTTCAATGGAATATACTTCATTCTCAATGCCAGTTTTGATACCAGAATAGTTATGAAGTGTATTGTTGACGTTTTGAGGTCGTCTTAGTTTTAGTCTATATCTGGGCTATTCAATTTAAGGCCCGATCTGATCTGGCCCGTGACCCATCTTCCAAATAATAATATTATAGATTTTTTTGTTTTTGTTTTCTGGTTTAATCCTGGGTTCGTACAAGTTTCCTTATTTCCTTATATAATTCTGCTTTAGACCTGGTTTAGACCTGGTTTGATTCTGGGTTAGTCTTGGTTCCGACCTGGTTGGTAGCCTGTCCGGCCCAGAGGCCACGGGCCCCCGAGAAATCTGGCACTCAGGAAAATTAAGTTGAATAGCTCTGGTCGGTATTCAGATAACAAACACGGTTAATCGTTACAGCTCTGCTCATTTATCCAATTACAGGCATTTTTATTGCCCAAAAATACTTTCCATTTGGTGTACTATTTCATAAAAAAAATACAAAAAACTGGGGTCTTCAGCGTTTAGTCCATCAATGGTCATAATTGTTGTATTTTTGTGTGTGATTTTGTTTGCAGGGCTTCGATCCGCCTCATCAGAGCGACACCAGGACGGTGTACGTGGCCAATCGTTTCCCCCAAAACGGCCACTACGTCCCCCAGCGCTTCGCCGACAACCGCATCATCTCATCCAAGGTGAAACGCACCAAAATCGCAATATTGCTTGAAAAAAATAAAGTAAAAATGCAATTAGTAAAACCGTTGAACCGTTGCACAAATGCTGTAAATGAAGGATGAACCCTGGTGGAAGTTATGGTCCTATTTACAGGTGCAATACTTTTCACCGTCAGGAATCGATCAACAACGGCATAAAAACGCATAAAAAGAGACGCAGGAAAGTGACTTAAACTTATTTGCTGCTTTTGGGTGACAAGAAAAGAGACAGGAAAAGGTACGCAGTACATCTTTAGCCCGCCGCAGTCGAAGTGTGGCCCTTGACAGTCCTCCGTGATCCCAGGTTGAGAAAGCCCAAACGTGCTTTTTCAGAGCGGAGCGGCCGAGTGTGAGAGCATCAGTTAAAGACGCTTGAGCGACTTGTGTGATGCGGAGCGGCCCACGCACACACGCACACACGCACACACACGCACACACACGCACACACTGGGGACGCACAGAGTAAACAAAAGAACCACGACGCGCGCAGACGGCCCACTCCCGCTCGGATGCGCCACCTTCTGGGCTCCATGAAAACGTCACTGCTTCGCATGGGATGTTTCAGTTTCGTTTTACGGCCCAGGGAAACGCCCACTAACGGACCACGCATTCATTTCAATGTAGAAAAGCTGCTCTGCTTGTTCGACAACTATAAGAGCAAAACACGGGAGGACGTACGTTGTGCCAAATGCCGACACGAAGAGGAGAATCAATCGGTTAAACGAATGCTAATGCTATGCGCTAAATGCTACCGCCACGCTGCTATATTTTAACATCGACCGGGCAATCTGTTTACTTTTCTGAGGTAAAACTACGACAACAACGCCCGTTAAAAACCTCAATCGCGACTCGACAGGAACTATTCGCGCTCCACATGCACATAATGCGACAGGAAACGTGTTTTAAAATAGTCGAAAAAGTTGCGATTCCATTTGAATCGACCGAGTTTTCAGCCACGCCAGACCACGCCCTCAGCTATGACGCGTTGCACACGGTATCTCAACTTAAACCTAATCTTTCATTTATTCTAGTACAGGCGTTTTAATTGCATGGAGATTTTACTGCGTTTTGTGGAATATTTCATCCTGAACATGACGCTCTCCACAACACCACCAGACCGTACATGCTGCTGCTGAATACTTGGTGTTAAACTCAGCCTACTTTATTGTTTATATGTAGCATTGCCTTTTAAGCGCAGCGTGTGAAGAGGCCAAAGTGAAGTCGGTCGCGTGTGAAATCGCTGCAAAGCAATAAATAAATGAGAGCTTTTCCCTTTCAGGTGATTTTAAAGCAACCGTTTCAACATCAAATCGTCTTGTTTTCTTCACACGACGCACGCGAACAGGACTGTTGTCGTCAGACGCGGCAGCTGTAATGGTTAAGCGTTTTGCCTCTGAACCAGAAGGTACCCAGGCTAGATCTGCTCTTGGCCTACCTTCGGCCCGCTTCGATGTCGCGCAGCCTAAACCCGTTTGTAGACTTGACGATTCACTTAAAATGCAGTGCAGTAGTTTGTCATTTGCGTCGGTTCAGGAGTTGGTGGCGGTGCAGTGGGTTGAGCGGTCGCCTATGAACCAGAGGGTGGTTGGAGAACAGTGGTTGATTTACAAATTGAGATTACACAGCCTTTAATACCTGGATATTTATATAATTTGAGAAAGATTATCAATTGGCCCGGCATGTTGGCTGTTCTGGCTGACCCGCTTTTCTGGTTTCACAACAATTGTTATCTGCATTGACCACGAAAAACCCTATTGGTCGATCCATTGTAGCTTTTTATTCCTATTCAAGTTCGGTCTATATTTATGTATGTCGCATTTTTGTCACTAAAACATAAAGTCTACTGTTTACGGTCCAAAATATGGATGTCCAGATTAGCCGGTTAATCGATCATATAATCATGAGAACAAAAAATAATAATCGTCTACAATATCAGGGGTGTCGAACTCATTTTGGGCCGTGGGCCGAATTTCAACGCTCAGGGTGGGCCGAACATAACCTGAAAAATAAAACGATAAATGGCTTTATATAGCCTAGTAATAGTTCTATGTGGACTCTTTTGCACAAATCTGCAGCAAGTGAAAGACTGAGTCCATGTTCATGCTTCAGCAGCAGGAACAGGAACATGGACGTGTGAGATGACTTCTGATATGAAATGTAGATATCACAGACCTGTTCCTCAATATGAGGTCACTATTTTTACAGTTTAACCGTATTTTAGTGACAAATGACTCATGTAGTGAATGAAATGAGGTCATTGTGTTTGTAGTCACAGTCCCATTAGTGTGGACACAGTCATGTTCATACTTCATCACACTCTGACCTGTGTTTTTACCTGTGGCTTATGATCTGTCCAGGTTTTGCACTGGTTTGGATGTTTTCCTCACAGAGCATCATCACAGAAGTTTGTTTTCTTGTGTTAGCTCCACTTTTAGCACAGCTCTAACGTCCACCAAACCGTCTCCTTTCTTTCTTCCACGCGTTTCCCAAAACCACACGTCTCTTCCCTCGCTCAGACCTCCGCTCAAGTCTGTAAAGTGCGCGACGCGAGTCACTTCTAAGACCTCAGAATCGGAATCAGAAAGGGTTTATTGCCATTGTCAATGAACAAAATTCACAAACACAGGAACTTGTCTCGGCCTTAAGGTGCAACATAAAACACTGAGCAATAATAAAACAACACATATTCAATCCAAATGGCATGCATTAAGAGACAATTTAAAATGACTATAGTATAAAATAAAAATAGGCATATCTATGTACACAAGATTACGGTTAAATTTACAGTTTTGAGTGCAGACAGTGCAGTGAGTGGTTGAATAGTTGCAGTTAAAGTGGCAGGTGTTTAGAAGTGTTCACGAGTCCAACGGCAGAGGGAAAGAAACTGTTCTTGTGGCGGGAGGTTCTGGTCCGGATGGACCGTAGCCTCCTGCCTGAGGGGAGTGGTTCAAATAGCTCATGATCCGGGTGAGAAGGGTCAGCTGTGATCCGACCTGCTCGTCCCAGAGCCCTGGAGACGTACAGGTCCTGCAGAGATGGAAGTCAATCACCTTCTCAGCAGAACGCACAATGCACTGTAGTCTCGGCACCTGCACCGGCAGCACACACAGCAGCGGCAGAGCAGCGTGGGGGAGGGGCGGCCGCTGCAAAGGATTGTGGGACTGTAGTTCTAGCGATAAAATGCTATATATCTATCAGAAATGAATTGAATATGAAATTAGAAATGTTCAGCGGGCCAGATTAAAACGTCTGAGGGGCTAGATTCGGCCCGCGACCAACAGTTTCAGTCATTTTAGTTCAATCTGTACTCCAAAAAAGCCAAATTAAAGTATAATAAGTTTTATTAATGTGCAACATCATTACTTTTTTATTCATATAATTTCATATTCATGAGAAAAGTTGACGTATTAAGATTTTACTGTTCGGTTTTAGTGCCGATAATGCATATGAACAATCGTAAAAATGATGTTCTTTGCACAATAATCGTAACATTGAAACTCGATATCGTGACATCCCTAGTCGAAATCTGGCCTTCAGAATTCGATGATATTCAACTAAATTCTGCAGATCACAGTTCTCTAATCACGTGCTCGTGTTGTTTTTCAGTACACAATATGGAACTTTGTCCCAAGAATCTGTTCGAGCCAGTTCAAAGGATCGCCAACTTCTACTTCCTCATCATCTTCCTGGTTCAGGTGAGTTTGTTTCCGTGCCCGTTTGAGCGGTTCGTGCCCGTTTGAGCCGTCGAGTCTTTGAGCCGGTCCGTTCCGTTTGAGCCGGATCCGTGCCGTTTGAGCCGGTCCGTGCCCGTTTGAGCCGGTCCGTGCCCGTTTGAGCCGGTCCGTGCCCGTTTGAGCGTCCAGTTTGAGCGAAGTCCCAGTTTGAGCCGGTCCGTGCAGTTTGAGCCGGTCCAGTTTGAGCGGTCCGTGCCAGTTTGACCGGTCTTACATTTTGCAGTTGCTTTAACAAATGAATCTAGATTTACATCTTAATTATAAGTCCCGAAACGAGACCATTTGATTTCTCCGTGTTTTCATCTGTTGATTTAAAAGCTCAGAGCTGTTCACTGACAGTCTGAAACTGTTGGCTCTTGATTTGATTAAAATTAGAATAATTTTATGTCACATAATTACTAGAGTATATGGACTCATCATCCAGTAAATGATGGAAGAGTGTATATTAGGGCTCAATATTTATTGTGTGTACTACTTGTTTCTTCAATAGGATCTGAGTTGTAAAGTTGAGGCTGAATGAGTAACTCTATATAGACTTGAACTGTTATTCCATTTGTTTAGCTCCTGTGCTTTATTCAGATTGGACATTTAGAATAGAGTTTACTGGAAGTATCCTGCTTCAGAGTTAATGTGTAAGTGGCATGAAGTAGTTTCAATATTATTATTATATATTCATGAAATATATCACGTTCAATGCATGTGTTCTATGTGTACCCGTGTTCCATTGTGTACCCGTGTCCATGTGGACCCGTGTCCATGTGTACCCGTGTCCATGTGTACCCGTGTCCATGTGTACCCGTGTCCATGTGGACCCGTGTCCATGTGGACCCGTGTCCATGTGGACCCGTGTACATGTGTACCCGTGTGAGTCTAAACAGCCACTACACGAGGTGTTTCAACACAGAAGGCACATTCACCACAGAGCGCCTGCAGCTTCTGCTCAAAGCCACAGACACTCTTCTGAGGACAGTGAGGTGAAGATTCTGGGCAGGAGAAGAGACTGTTTGAAAGAGGACTTTAGGAGGCCATTTTTGTAACAAAGAGAACCCTCTTTAAACACAAATGGAGGTTTAAGGTTCAATCCTCCTGCAGTGTACAACAGCATTTTGAAGCCCTGGAGCGGGAAACGCCCGGGGCATTCTGATTATGGTCAGGTACTCAGTGATGAGGGAGCTGCAGTCAGTTAACTATAGGGTGTATATGGCCCATTACAGGGCTGTTAGGGTAACAAAGAGGATTAGTTTCAGGTGAAACTATAAACAGGTCAGGCTAATATCAGGAGGATCCGCCCGGTGGGCAGGGCTTACTCAGAGTAGGATAACTGCTTGATCCTCAGATTGAGAATGAAGGTCTTGTTTTTCTAACGCTGTTGAGATGATAAAAGTGAATCTTTGTTGTGTAAAACCGTCGGTGAAGTGTTTGTGACGGCCCACGATGCACGGCGCCGGTCTAAACCCACACTCTGACCCCCGTCTGTGACCCCCGTCACAGAGCATCACTCTAGACTGTTATAACTCTATTTGACATTCAAATCTCGAGTCTCTCCTGCTCCTTTGTGCCTCAGCAGCATGTGAGGCCACGCCCATCTCCCACACCCTGCAATTAACTACAGAAACGTGAAGAGAAATCTGACACACAGGGATTTTAACTAAGAATATTGAAGCAATTGTTCCAAGTTCTGCTTCCACTCGTGTCCTTTCTCTTCTTCATTAGTGTTTTTATTCTCTGCACAAGCTCCAGCGTCTCTTGGCGTTAGCATTCCCAATTGGCCACGATCTGTCTGCCTTCCCTCACTAATTAGGAGTGGGCGATATTGACACACATGATGTCAACAGAAATGTGTTCAAACCTGTCTTTAAACGTATTGGTTGAGGTTTAATGATCAGATAAATGTGGAATTAAATCAAATGAATCACCAAAGTTAATCGATTTATTGAAGTAATTGTCTGTACACAGGTTCCTAACGTTTTGGTCGTGACGTTTATAATCGTTTATAATTCTCACAGCAATCGTCAGTCGGAGCCGGCGCTTTCGCCCTCCTCTCCTCGAGTTCACGCACACACTCGCTGTCATGGCGACGATGGGGAGGATGAGGAAGCGCCAGGTCGTCTTGTAACCATAGCCCCAAACTGACGGTTGAACCTTTGGAGGAAGTCGAGCGCTTCCTGTTTCACACATCTCTCTTCCACTTCTCTCGCTTACGTTTAAGTTCAGACTTTGTTCACGCTCCGGACGCTTTGGCGATCGATCAATCAAGCTTTTAAAAAACAAAAAAAACGTTTGAATTATTATATAACTGGAGCAATGTGATCTTTTTCTGAACCCGTGCCGCGCCGCAGTTCTCTGTCACTTACCGCTCTGTCCCCCCCCTCCCCCGTGTCCCTTCAGCTGATGATCGACACGCCCACGTCGCCCATCACCAGTGGCCTGCCGCTCTTCTTCGTCATCACCGTCACCGCCATCAAACAGGTGAGGAACCAGCGACTTCCCGTTTCGCGCTCGACGAACGCGAAGCGAAACTAACACGAGCGCCATCGAAAGAGAGACGCTCGCTTTTGTTGAATTGGAGTATATATTACATTTATATCAGATTGTTTTAAAACATTCTTGATATAAAAGACGCTGTACCTGATTTTTACCCTCTCTATTTGTCATTTATTTACTATTTAACCAGGTGTATTTAACCAGAACATGTTTTTCAAACGTGGAAAAACGCAACAAATCACAAAAAACATTCACATAATAAAGTTGCATCATTGGATCCTCGTTCCATTCCAGCACGTCGTCCGTTCACGTCATCGCTATCGACGGCGTTCTCTTTCCACGAGAGAGCGGGGCCGGTCGCGATTGGCCCACTTTTAAACTCCTGTGTCTTGTGCGTCAGGGCTACGAGGACTGGCTCAGACACAAGGCGGACAACGAGGTGAACGGAGCGCCGGTTTACGTGGTGCGCAGCGGAAGCTTGGTCCAGACGAGGTCCAAAAACATCCGGGTAAGAGGGATGTTTCTGTCGGGTTTGGGTTGAAGGAGCGACGTTATGTTAAAAGGCCCAAATTGGCGTAAATTGGGCGTTTGGTGTGAGGCAGATCTTATATTTTGGTTTCTACGCCTTTAATAATGCTGTGGGGGCGTGGTCAAACCTCTCAGGAAAAGGTTTTGTGACCCATGAATAAAGTGCATGAATATAAATCACTCAGATATGATTTAAACGCTTTGGCATTTTTATATATAAATTTTTTTGAACTTTACGTCTTTTTTACTGCTTAAAGGACACATATTATGTCATATTTACTTATTTTCTCTCTCTTTTAACCCTGTTCTAACATAGTTCCTGATCACAAACACAGCTGGAGTCACGTTTAGCTTCGTTCACACTCGTTTGATGAATCCTGGTTAGAAAGTCCTCTCCCCTCCGAGCCTCAAAAACACTCCGTTCTGAATCTCCTCCATAACTGATGTTTTCTCCATCTGTGACGCGGCTCTGAGAATCTTTTGCTGTTTTTAACTCCACAAATCATCTCCAGACTCGTTCTAATCTCGATCTGTACAACTGCGTTCTGAGACCTGGAAGGGAGAGGCCAGATTGAAATGCGCGAAAATGGTTCTTAAACTGTGTGTAATTCCGTCTGCAGCCAATAGATGGACCAAAGCTCAGTTAGTCCCGGGGGAAACGGCAGAGATCCAAATGTAATTGTTTTTTTGTTCCAAAACATGAAACTAAAAGTTCTCCAGAGCATGTTTAAAGGCTGAAAACAATACAAATAATTAATAATATTTGTCGTTAAGACGTCGACCAGGCAGTGATTATTATTTTGATTAGTTGTCGAGTCAAACTATTATTTCTGTTGCACATTGAGACTTTTTAATACATTTTTAACAAAATAAATGATATAAATATGGCGACTGAAGGCTTTTAGGTAGAGAACATGTACGTTTAAAGTGTATTATTGATGAAAATCAGAAATTGTTTATACTTTTTTGACATTTTGATTCAATAATGTCACAGTCTTTGTTATAAAACGCTTTTTGGCATGTGTTTTAGAGTCTCGTAGTCCCGGTAATGCAGCCGTACTTCAAACCCCCAGGACTAGGCTGAACGTAGCTCTTTGCTAAACCTGTGGCGTTTCCCAAGGCTGCATTTGTGAAATACGGTGATAATGCAGAGTTCAGCGTCATGTGACCAGATTGTGCCAAACGCAAAGGGTCACGCTGTTGGACCAGGAATGTTGTGTGAATAAAGCATTTGTTGCAGCGAGACATGGGTTTAGTAAGAGAGACGTCCGGAGAGAACGTTATTATTTAAATGCAAACCAAACCTCTAAGACACACACGTATGTCTTTTTTTGTGTCTCTTAAATGTTCTTCTCGAACCTGTTTGGCTCGCTAACGTTTGCACAGGAACAATCTCAAACTGTGACGCAAGAAATGTCTCAATCTGGATTTACAAAATAAATACAAATTGTGTATTAAAAAAATAAATAAGAGTTAAAATTTTAGCACTTTACTATCATATTTGTTTAATTTTTGTCATTTAAATTCCATAAATTAGACCTGCAAATAATTATTTTAGCAATTATTTTTTTTTTTTTGTATTATTATTTTTTTAAATTATTATTGGACTATTCTCATTATTATTTCTCTTGTTGCACATTGAGATATTTTAAATACTATTATAGCAAAATAAATGTTGAAATATGCCGCCTGAAGGCTTCTAGATGGAGAATATTTACAATTAAAGTGTATTACGGATGAATTGTTTATTCTTTATTGACATGTTGATTTGAGGATGCCACAGTTTCTTTTATTTTGTTATAAAAAGCCGTTTTCTCCTTTGTATAGTCCAGACACTGATTGTGAAAACACAGCCCAACGATGTGTGGACCTAAACGCGCACTGCAAACGACATGCTCTGCGGGATTGCACTGACACACGGCTGAGGTCATAATAATTAATGTAAAGGCCCAATCAAGAAAAAGTGCACAACGAAGTGTTCAGATGGATTGCCCCGGGTCAAACCACTCAAGTAGATGACTGTGGTTGAACGGGGTTAATTAGAATGGACATTTGTGCGATTATGACTTAAAACAGCATTTAATGAGCTTTGTTAATTAGATTATAACATGTTAAACAAACTATACATATTAAAACATTGTTCAGTATTACTACAGAAAAAGAAAAGGCGTTTAGGGAAGTCAAGTTGAGTCCTTTTGGCATTCATTGTGATTACCAAGATGACTGCTGCAGGCGAGTCAGTTTGGGCTGCGACGATTAAGACTGATCGTGACTAAAATAATTATACTTGTGTTTTGATAGTCGTAATCGTTATCTGAACAATACTGACTCCAACAACACACACAAAGATACATTTTTATCACAAACTCTGCAGCGTTATTAAATCAAAATGTCCAAAATGGAATATATTAAAGAGCTATTTTCGTAACTGTTCAAGAAGAATTCAATCGTGATAATGTATTTAAAAAGTCTCAGTGTACAATAAAAATAACTAATTGACTAATTGAAAAAAATATTTCAAACTAATAAATTCACATAAACCAAGCCATGTTCACAAGGTGCAGTTCACTCTCCTTTACTGTTGTTATGGTGATTTTTCAGGTTGCATTAATACTAAGAACTAAAAAACAATAAGAATTTTAGAAGCAAAAAGACCTTTTTTTTGTTTGTTCATGTCACATTAAAACGCCCCCTACAGGTCGGATGACTCATTGAACTTAAATGCAGATAAGATAAATATATTTTGAATTTGCTAAAAAATTATAAAAATATTTTCGCAGGTTTATAATGTCACTTCCTGTTTGTAATTGATGACATCACACTAGGAAATTACCCAGCAAACACTGGGCCAAAAATCTAATGTCACCATTTATTTTATTTGACAAATAAAAATATATGAGAGCGACTTTATTTTATTGAATTAATGTTTAGAGCGTCAAAAAAAGTAGTTTCTTTTGTGTAAATTCTGCATAAACTTGTGAGTGTGATGTCACTTCCTGTCATTTTCTACAGATTTTTCAACGTTTTCTCCACAAATACCTGCTCGATCGGTGTAAAACTATAATGTATATGTACAACAGGTACAAATACACCAATTAAAGTCGAAATTAGACCATCTTAAAAACTTGTCATGGTGAATAATAGTCAAATGTGTGTCTTCATAATCGTGACACTGACCTGTTAACGGTGTCATCGTTACCGCGCAGGTCGGCGACATCGTCCGCGTGGCTAAAGACGAGACGTTTCCGGTCGACTTGGTGCTGCTGTCGTCGGATCGAGTCGACGGCACGTGCCACATCACCACCGCCAGCCTGGACGGCGAGACCAACCTCAAGGTGCGTCTGTGGAACTGCACTTCACGAGCCGCAGGATGTAGAGCAATTCCATCTTTGGCCTGGTTCATGGTCAATATCTCTGTATTAACTGGGCCCGTCTATAAAATACAAATAAACGGCACAAACTTCAGCAACAATGGTAAATTATGCTTTACGATCAGCGAAGAAGGCGGTGGCATTTCTCACTCATAAAGGCACGCCCGCTGTCCGTCTAAAGGACTTTACGACACAGGATTAAAGGTGCACTGTGTAACTTTTACAAGGCTCGATACCACTTAACCGTGCCTGATTTGGCGCATGTTAATTAGTGCTGACAATTCTCTGCTTTTTTATGCATTTAAACTATTTTTTACATTTTTTATTCTCAATCTAAAAAAAAAACTCTAAACGAGGAACAAGACCAGAGAGCAAAACCAAAAGAAGATGATAAAAATAATAATAATAAAAAAAAATATTATTATTCATTCTCTACCACCACTACCATTAGAAAATAGATTGAACTGAAAGGACTCATTGTTGCCTTCAAGTCTCACAATTATTATTTTTATTGTGACCTGAATTATCACAATTATTGATTAAACGTGATCCTTACTGAGACGCGTTTGAGAACACTTGATAAAAAAATACAAACACAATTTTAGTCTGTAGTTGAAATGAATTATTGTCATTTCTATTATTTGCAATAAAAACAAAATGTACGTTTAAATACAATGGCTAAACCAAACGATGCCCTTTCTTTGGCTCATCCTCCGTTCAAACATGAGACCCTTGTAATAAATCATCCGTCTTTTTCAAATAAATGCAAATTATATGGGAAGAAATTGGCTCTCAAATGGTAAAGCGTTTAGCCAAAGGTCTCTGTCAGAATGGATTTGATTACGCGAGTCATTTGGACGTGCAATATCGTTTTACTGTTGTCTAGACGCGGGACACGACCTTTAGCGACGGAACGATTAAAGATTATGCAAAGAGAGCTTTTAGCCAATTACTTTCCCTTCTCGTTGACTCCCCTCGCCGTTGTGTTGAGAGTGTTTAAATCATCTTTATTCTGCTGCATTGGAGACCCCATGCTCTGAAAGCCCGCTGCTCTGTACCCCAATATCTGTGATCAATATTTGGGAAGTAAAGAACAAAAGCATAATGTCATAACCTGCTTTAAATATAAACTTAAACAAGTATGCAAAGTACTAGTAGTAATATTTATCATTTTATACCTTTAAAATCATCACTATCAAAGGTGTTTTGGAACTTTTTTTTGGGTCCGTTTTAGTCCAGATATCAATTATGAAAAGTACCGATTTTTCCTTGTAAATTTTAATAATATTTTCAGGATCAACGGGGACTGTATAGTTCTACACTTAGTGATTTAAGAACCGTGATCAAATTGATTCAATTGGTCAATGAGGGTCGTCCAAGGCTCTACAGCCAATCCTCTGCCGATAATGAGTTAGTTCTACATGTTTGGTCGGCTGCAGGTCTGTCACGAAAAGGAACTCCCCCTTGTGGATGAATAAAAGTCATTCTGCTTCTGTGAAGGCGTGGTCTTTGGTGGAAATGGTCTATGAGTGGTTCTGAACGGTTCTCTTCTCGCGTCCTGAACGGTTCTTGTGTTCTGAACGGTTCTCTTCTCATGTCCTAAATGGTTCTCTTCTCGCGTCCTGAACGGTTCTCGCGTCCTAAATGCTTCTCTTCTCACGTCCTGAACGGTTCTCGTGTTCTGAACGGTTCTCTTCTCATGTCCTAAATGGTTCTCTTCTCGCGTCCTAAATGCTTCTCTTCTCGCGTCCTGAATGGTTCTCTGGTCCTGAACGGTTCTCTGGTCCTGAACGGTTCTCTGGTCCTGAACGGTTCTCTGGTCCTGAACGGGTTCATCTTACTCAGCGTCCTCGAAACGCTTTTCTTCTTCTCGCGTCTGAACGCTTCTACTCTCCGTCTGACGCTCTCTTCGTACTGAAACAGCTATCTCCTTCTCAGGCGTCCTGACAGCTTCTCTGGTCCTAAACGGTTTTCCGTGTTCTGAACAGTTCTCTTCTCTGGTCTGAACGGTTCTCTGGTCCTGACGGTTTCTCTGGTCTGAGCGGTTTTCCTGTCCCTGAACGGTTCTCTGTCGAAGTTCGAGTTCTCGCTCCTGTGTTTTCAGACGCATTCTTCTCTGTGGCAGAAACATCGGTGTGCCAGTCCGTGACTCAGCTGGAGACTCTCCTGGCCGTGGTGGAGTGACAACAACACCGAGCCGACCTGTACAGGTAAAGAACGGCGTGTGACCAGATGAAATGCCATGGCAGTGTCATGGTCACCGTGCGATGTGGCAGGCTTTTGGTTCTGATGCAAATGATGACAAGAACGTAGAAACGAACATTATTCACATGTCATAACATCAAAGACCTCTGCGCTCTCCGCTGAGCCTCACAAAGCACTCAGTTTCAAATTTCCTTTTTTAAGACAAATAAATTCACTGGAAAAATGACTCTTCCTCCCTTTAGCCCTCGCTCCTCCTCTTCCTCCCTTTGGCCCTCTCTCCTTCTCCCCCTCTCTTTGCCCCTCTCTCCTCCTCTTCCTCTCTTTGGCCCTCTCTCCCCTCTTCCTCCCTTTGCACTCTCTCCTCTTCCCCCTCCCTTTGGCCCTCCCTCCCCTCTTCCTTCTTTGGCCTCTCTCCTCCTCTCTCCCTCTCTTTGACCCCTCTCTCCTCTTCACTCTCTTCGACCCTCTCTCCTCCTCTCCTCTTTCTCCTCCTCTTCTCTCTTTGGCCTCTCTCCTCCTCTTCTCTCTTTGGCCCTCTCCCTCCTCTTCTCCCTTTGGGTCCTCTCTCCTCCTCTCTCTCTCTCTTTGGCCCTCTCTCCTCTTCCTCCCTTTGTGCCTCTCTCCTCTTCCTCCTTTGTGCCTCTCTCCTCTTCCTCCCTTTGGCCCTCTCTCCTCCTCTTCCTCCCTTTGGCCCTCTTCCTCCTCTCCTCCTTTGGCCCTCTCCCTCTCTTCCTCTCTTGGCCTCTCCCCTCCTCTTCCTCTCTTTGGCCCTCTCTCCCTCCTTTCCTCTCTTCCCTCTCCCTCCTCTCCTTCTTGGCCCTCTCCTCCTACTCTCCTTCTTTGGCCCTTCTCCTCCTCTCCCCTCCCTTTGTCCCTCCCCTCCCCTCTTCTCTCTTTGTGCCCTCTCCTCCTCTCTCCTCTCTTTGGCTTCTCCCTTTCCTCTCGTTTTGGCCCTCTCTCCTCTTCCTCCTTTGGCCCTCTCTCCTCCTCTCTCTTTGGCCCTCTCTCCTCTTCCTCCCTTTGTGTCTCTCCTCTCTTCCTCTCTCTTTGGCCCCTCTCTCCTCCTCTCTCTTCGCCCTCTCTCCTCTTCCTCTCTTTGGGCCTCTCTCCTCTTCCTCTCTTTGGCCCCCTCTCCTCCTCCTCCCTTCGTCGGCCCTCTCTCCTCTTCCTCTCATTTGGCCCTCTCTCCTCCTCTCTTTGGCCCTACTTTCACTCTTCCTCTTTCTCGCTGTTGCCTCTCTCCTACCTCTTCCTCTCTATTGGCCCCAGCTCTCCTCCCTCCTCTATCTTTGGCCCCCTCTTCCTCCCCTTCTCTCGCGGCCCCTCTCTCCTCACTCTATCCTCTACTTTTGCCCTCTCTCCCCTCATCTTTGCCCTTTCTCCTCACCTCTCTTCGGGGCAAACCCTCTCTCCTTCCTCTTCCATCTCGTGGCCCCCTCACCTCTTCCTCCCCTTTGGCACTCAGCGCATTGAACTGCGATCGATCACAAGTATTCTTAGAACACTTCCTTTCTCCTTCATGTTGGTTTACACTTCTGTTTCGGAGACCTTTTCAAACAGGTTTGTCAGCTTTAGACACGTTTCTGTTCGGCTGTGCTGTGGACACTGGATTCAGTCATTTCTCTAATCAGTGATCAACTTTTTTTCATTTTTTAATCACAATTCTGAAATTGTGTGTTTAACATCCTCCCACTGGGCAATGACTTCAAGTTGTTAATGTAGTATATATCTCGTGTATTATCGTGTAATATCGTGTTATCGGTATATTTGTAGTATCCGTGTATCTTTGTGCATATTGTGTTTGTGCCGCTGGTAAATGACGTCTTTTTGCAGGTTTGTTGGTCGGATTACAGTGACTCAGCACGGAGAGGAGATCGTCAGGTCAGTCTTTTCTGCTGCTAATTACAGACTACAAGATGACGAAACATGCTCACAACATCGTCTTCAGTCCGACAGGCGTTTCTTGTGTCTGACTTGATTTCCCTGGACATAATTAACATGTAACAACCTTTAATGACATGTAAATGACAGCTTTGTAGTTGAATGTAACCTGAAAGAGTCTGGAGCTTGTGTTTTCTTCCTGGTCTTGTGCTAAAAGATGCTCTATGTAACTTAAAATCTTACATAAACGGATTGCTAACTTAATATTCAACAATACGCACTGATTTAAAGTAAGGTTATTACATTTCCCTTCATCCTGTGCTGCCGTTTGATGACAACATGATAAGAAAATGACATGTTTCGGAGCGTTATGACCCCCACGACTTTCGCTGTCTTCAACTCTTCACTCTTCCCCTTTTCCGATCGGAAGCGATGGAAAGTGCCGGATAATTTCCCAAAGCTGTACTTACGTTTCACCTTTACGTTCACTTAGACCGCTGGGCCCAGAGAACCTGCTGCTGCGCGGAGCCCGGCTGAAGAACACCAAAGAGATTTATGGTAAGTGAAGTGGACAGGAAACGAGAGCTGTCCACTCGGTGACGAAGAGCTGGTCGCGCGGCCGCAGTCGCACCGTGCTCTACATTTGTACTTCACCCTGTGCTGTGTGTTGGAACAGGCGTGGCGGTTTACACTGGGATGGAGTCGAAGATGGCCCTCAACTACAAATGCAAGTCCCAGAAGCGCTCCGCAGTGGAAAAGTAATCAGCAACAATTGTTTAACGAACTGAATACTCTCCACAAACGACAAAGGATCCTGTTTCATGTCTAAAAGCTGCTGATCCTTTGGCTTATACTTCTGCAAACACGTGTTATTGTTGTCACGCTTCCATCTTTGCACAGTGAACTTTGGACAGAATCATACTATTGTAAATGCCGGTCAGAAAAAATGCAATTAGACATGTTCAGTTCTACTCTGACGTTATAACAGGATCTTTCAAACGCATAAACCACTCAAACGCAGCTCAGTGCCACAAATGAACAAGCGTATGAGTTGGTAAACTATTATAAAATGGTTAAATGCTCAGAAAAGTTGATTTAAAGTAGTTTGCCCTTTATTTTTGTGACTCTGGATTGTGATTGGTTTGAGAGTTCAGAGGAAATGACATTTTTATTACTGTTACTGTGGAGAAAACACTGAGAATGCTCTAAACTTAGGGCTGAAACGAGTGAATCAATTAAGCAAACAAGCAATTATAAAAAAACTGTGCACATTAATCAATAAAAATTTAGTTTTTTGGTTTGGATTTTTGGTTAGTTGCATGTCCATTTAAAATACTGTTCCAAACCAGGGCTTCTAAACCTTTTTTTTTTTTTTTTTTTACAAATATAGATTAGAGGAGTGGCCTTTTCAGATTGTTTTATTTTTATTTATTTTTTCAAATTGCAATTTTGTAATAGATTGGAGCAATAAGTTTGATTTATTTTTGATCAAGTCATGCCTCCTTTTGCTCTTTATTGGTTTGATCAGATGTAAATGATTTGGATGAATCTCCTCTCATCCGCGCGTTTGTGCCCTTCAGGTCGATGAACTCCTTCCTGATCATCTACCTGGGCATCCTTCTGTCCGAGGCCGTCCTCAGCACCATCCTGAAGTACGCCTGGCAGGCCGAGGACGAGTGGGACGAGCCTTTCTACAACCAGAAGACGGAGCAGGAGAGGAACAGCAGCCCGGTCAGTCTGTGCGCCTGTTTCAGCCTCACTGTCCATCTGCCCCCGACACGACACGTAAACGCATAATCCAATATGATTAAAGCTCCTCTCATAAGCAATTAAAAGAACAAGTAAATGCATTATTCTGGGTCTTCACCAGGGTGTGAAGGCTGCAATGATGAATGGGCTAATTGTGACTAGTCAACTATAAAAACTGAATAATAGTTGTGTTTTTTGGGTAATTTTTATTGTTAATGGATGATACAGACTCTAAAACAAATGCAAAAAGACATTATTAAATCAAAATGTCACAAACGAATAAATAAATACTGATTTTGATCATTAACACACTCATTTGGTTGAGGTTGTGTTTTAAGTCTCAATGTACAATAGAAATAGCCTTGTTCTTTAAATTATATTGTATTTTTGTCCAGTAAAGGGCAATACTAACCTTCTTGCGCTATCTACATCGCCACTGTTGCCTGCGGAGGGCGCTAGAACAGGCCCGTTGCTGTTGAATCGATCAATGAAGGCGTCTCCATCTGAATCTGTTAAATAAGGCACAGAAGCTCCTCCTCCTCATCGACCCGGAGGCGTGTCATCGTCAGCCGAGACGAGGCGGAATTGATCCGTTAGGAAGGAGTGAGGGAAGGAGACGTCATGCTTCCTTTCGCAGCTCCTCTAACGCTGCAAAGGAAAGTCCCAAGCGTCCTACGCTAAAGAGCTGTGAAAAGCATCCCACAATGCACTGCACAGACCACCACCAGCAGTTCATTTAATAAAACGACATGCTCACGCGTTAACTAGCCGTTTATGTAGGATTAAGAAAAACATCGGACGACAATAAAACAGACGAGTGAAACTATGTGCAGACATCAAGCAAACGTGATACGATTCAAAAGAAAATGTAAGAAAAAAAAGGTGTGAACAATGGAATGGATGAAAACTGGAATGTGACAAATCAACCAAACACGAACAAAACGAAACACGAACAAAACGAAACACGAACAAAACGAAACACGAACAAAAAGAAACACGAACAAAACAAAACACAAACAAAAACAAACAAAAATAACAAAAAAAATAACAAAAAAAATAACAAAAAAACCCCCATAAACCCACAAAAGACCCTCAAAAAGACACAAATAAACCATAAAAAAAAACCCCAAAAAAGACGCAAACAAAAAAACACAAATAAATTAAACAAAAAAAGCACACAAACTATAAGTAAACCCAAAAACACCAAGAACACACACACAAAAACACCAAGGACACACACAAAAAAACCAAGAGAACACACAAATAAAAACAAGGCTAAAACCCCCACAAAAACACAAATTAAACACACAATTTTTTTTTTTTTAATTGTAAAAAAAATATTTTTTGAAACAAAAATGTTTTAAAAATGCAGATGACATCTCAGATCATTATCATTTGCAACTAAATGTAAATCTTTTTAAAAGTTTAGTGCTTTGCTTGTTGATTGTGGAGAAATGTGCCGTTTCTCCGTCCGCTTTATGATTCCGGTTTATGATTCCGCTTTATGATTCCGCTTTATGATTCCGGTTTATGATTCCGGTTTATGATTCCGGTTTATGATTCCGGTTTACTCAAGCATGCATGAACTCAGAATACTGCTCTGAGAAAGCAAAGGGTGACGTGCACTTCAGCCTAACGTGTCTTTAACGCTCAAGAGAAGAGCGCATCTTTGAACGGCGCCGAGAGAGTCGTGAAAGTGTCTCCTTGAATCCTCCGACCCGTGGAGTGAGCGATGGCCCGCGCAGGCGAGGTCTGTGACGGGGTTCTGAAGAGGGGCGAGGCGTGTCCCGAGCGCGAGGCCATCAGCGCCTGCCGCTTCACATCCGTCACACGTCGTACAGGGCGAGGGGGAGGGTCCAGGGTCCAGGCTTTACTCCGCCTTACATTTGTTTGAGTCTGTGATGGGCTCTTTCTCTCGCTCTTTTTTCTCGTTGTCTTTTTTGTATTTGTATTAATTTTTTTTTTTCATTATTATTTTATTTTTTAACTGAAGTATAATTTACAACAGAGAACAACCGCCCTAAAACACCAAAGAAGAAGAGATGGCGCCCTCACACCTGCGCCGAGCTTCAGTTTCTCCTCCGAAAGCGGCAGCGCCGAGCTTCAGTTTCTCCTCCGAAAGCGGCAGCGCCGAGCTTCAGTTTCTCCTCCGAAAGCGGCAGCGCCGAGCTTCAGTTTCTCCTCCGAAAGCAACAGCGCCGAGCCTCAGTTTCTCCTCTGAAAGCGACAGCGCCGAGCTTCAGTTTCTCCTCTGAAAGCGACAGCGATTTGTCAAAGTCGTCTGTGGACTCGTCACAATAATTGCCGAGATGTCGGAGCGTTCGGAACTCGGCTGGTTGAACGGTTTTCCTTCGAACGAGCAGATTCGTCAGGTTGTTGGCGTAGAACGGCAGCCTTTAATCTGAGCTGAGAGAAGTTTGACTTTAAATGATAAATGACCAGCGAGCTCCCTCGTTTCACGCGCGTCGCTGGAATAAACACGTCCGTTCTGTTGTTCTGGTCGAGTTTGGCTCCAGAGCTCTGTTGCCAGAAGTTTGAATTTGAGTTCAGGTTTAGATGGAGCAAACTCAAGACTTTTTTTGTCACTGAAAAGAAGTTGTAGATCAGTGTCAATCGCCTCGGTAACAGGCTCCACGCGGCTCCTGCTCGGGACCAGGCTCAGCTCTGGTTTAGATCTTCACACTTACACGTACATGCATTTATACATTTGAATCGCATTTATGAATGAATGAATCCTATTGCAAGAAAGAATCGTAATCATCAGAAGATTTTCTATTCAAATGCTATTTAATTCCAACGTTCTTTTCACTCTAAAGTCCTGAATCCTCGTGCTCAGACGCGCTGACTCCGTTTCTCCCCTCGCAGATTCTGAAGTTCATCTCCGACTTCCTGGCGTTCCTGGTGCTGTACAACTTCATCATCCCCATCTCGCTGTACGTGACCGTGGAGATGCAGAAGTTCTTGGGCTCGTTCTTCATCGGCTGGGATCTGGACCTGTACCACGAGGAGAGCGGCCAGAAGGCTCAGGTCAACACGTCCGACCTCAACGAGGAGCTCGGGCAGGTACGACCGCGCGACCATCCATTGACTGTGTCCATGGCAGGAGTTTTGAATCCCAGATACACAGTTCTAAAATCGAGTGGGACGGCAGTGCATTATTAATTATTCATTTCAGTTCAATATTTTTGAGTGACACAAACCCTGAGTCATCTTTTATGGCTCACAAACTTAAGTCGCGCACGGTTTATGAATAAGTAACCTGGCGTCTCTCCGTGTCTTTCAGGTGGAGTACGTCTTCACCGACAAGACGGGCACGCTCACGGAGAACGAGATGCACTTCCGCGAGTGTTCCATCAGCGGGGCCAAGTACCGCGAAGTCAACGGCAAGCTGGTGCCGGAGGGCCTGACCGACGACTCGCCCGACGGCTCCGCCCCTTGCATGGTACGGCGCGGTGACGGCGGCGGTCGGGGGTTTGAAGGGGATACAGCGCATGTTTGAGTGTCGTGTTCAAAGATAATGTCGGCTTACCCCGTAGCTCCGCCCACTGCCCTGCACTTGCGATCATTAGACTTTGGGTCATGGAAAACGTACAAACGGGGGCGGGGTTATTTTTCAACTCTAAAAATGCGTAAATGTTGATACCACAGCCTCACTGAAAATGACCTGAATTCAGAATATGAATCCTTGAGTATTGACCGTTTCCGTCCAATCACAAGAGACGAGCTTGAAATAAGAGAATTGGGGGGTTTGGGTGGGGGGTTCGATTCCCGGGTCAGTCCAACATCACATGACCTCTCTGGGCGGAGTCTGCGTTCATGTTACCGTTGGTTCTCTCTCCGGATTCTCCATCTTTGTCTGCCACGTGTTTGAATTGCCCCTAGTGGACGAATGTGAGAGTGAAAGTTTGCGCGTCTGTGAAAGAATCTGTGTCCATCAAGAAAATACATGTCAACTCATGAAATGTTTTGAAACTAAGAATTATATCCTGAATTTAGGTCATTTTTACTTGTCGAGAACTTGTTTTTTGCGATGAAATGAGTTTAAAATCCTTAGTTTTAAAATCCTCTGCCGTTAAAACCTCAATAAATAAAGTTTTTGGGTGAGAAACTGACCTGATACTGAAGTGTGGCTCGTTTGGATGTACGTTTGGATTGGTCTAGCAGAACAAAGCGCACATCCAAACGTAGAGTCTCGTTTTTTCACGCCTTCTCTCCGGCTCCCCCTGCAGGCCGGTGACGAGCTGCTGTTCCTCAAAGCCGTCGCCTTGTGCCACACGGTCCAGATCAGCTACGACCAGCCCGACTGCACCGCCCCGGGGTCCGACCCGTTCGCCCACGTCAACGGCTTCTCCGCCAACCACATGGAGTACTACGCCTCCTCACCGGACGAGAAGGCCCTGGTGGAGGCGGCAAAGAGGTGCGGCGGGTGGTCTTTTGTTCTATTTAAAACATTAGAAAGAAGGTGCACTACGGAACTTTTATGTTGTGTTGAGTTGCTTTTAAATCCGTGCACTGTGTAATTAATTATGATGAACCATATTTCAAATGTGTGTTTGAAGATGAGACGCGACAGGGAATATGACATGTTACGTTTAGAGATGTCAGTTTTAAACATCTTCTGTTGTTTAGTAACATAAAAGTATGAGTTGATCAAGTCTAATGAAAGGCACGAGCGCTGATGTTTCCTGTCTTAAATCATAGCAATGACCGTTAACTTAAAACATTTGACCATCTTAAAACATGTGACCGCCATTAAACATCTGACCGCCATTAAACATGTGACCGTCTTAAAACATGTGACTTCTCTAAAACATGGACATCTTAAAACATGTGATACATCTTAAAACATGTGACCGCCATTAACATCTGACCGCCATTAAAACATGTGACCGTCTTAAAACATGTGACCGTCTTAAAACATGTGACCATATTAAACATGTGACGTCTTTTAAACATGTGACGTCTTTTAAACTGTGATCGTCTTAAAAACATGTGACCGTCTTAAAAACAATGTGACCGCATTAAACATGTGACCGTCTTAAAAACATGTGACCGTCTTAAAGTCATGTGGAACGTCTTAAAAACAATGTGACCGTATTTAACATTTGATCGTATTTAAACATCGTTGACCGTTTTAAATATGTGAGCGTCTTAAATGCCAGAGCAAGTTTTGCCATCCCGTGTAGGCTAACAAATGTTAGCATGCTAACAAACATTAGCATGCTGACGGCGCACTTCCTGCTTCTCAGAGAATAAAACACTATAATTAGCTGCAGACAGAGTGCTGTGGTCTCATTTTGACCTGAACAGATGCTTTTATTACATGAAAACAAATCAGCCCCTTTAAGGCATTTTAGGTGTAAAATGACCTACATTTCACTTCATACATGAATTTAATACATGAAAAATAAAAACAGATCTGAGGGGATTTTGGATTTCTTCTTTAGCATTGGAGTAAGCAACATTTGACTGAAAATGGCTGCAAAAATTCAAATTTCACCTAATTTTTTGGCGCTACAACATTAAGAAATCAGGATTAGAATGAGATATCCACAAGTCTTTCTGTACATTCAAACAAACAACGAGAAAGATATTTGCATTTCACATTTATAAACCTGATTTAAAAACATTACATTTGACCTGCTAATAATGAATAGTACAGCATTTGATACAATTTTGGTGAGTGTTTTTGTGCCGTTTGCCGTCCTACAACACGTATTTACGCGTTAGCCCTGAGCACGACGCCCAGCGCTGTAAACACGAGCTTGTTTACGACTTGTTCGCACTTTCTGATCGTTGCCGTAACAGGACGTTAAATTCCTCCCGTCGCTTCAGCCCTCGAGGTCTTGGGTTCTGTCATGAGCGGCTGTTTGACGGGACCGTTTTGCGTCGTCTCGTTTTGGGACAAACGACTTAAAGGTCCACTGTGTAACTTCTCTGCAGTACGTTTAATGTCATCATATTAGGCCTTTTCCGTTTCAAACCAATAACACCTCACTGTTGCATGGTAGAACAAGTAGTCGTGATTACTTTCTTGTGTTTATTGACTTGCTTGAAAAGAAAGGAAGAGAGAAAGAAAGATTTTAATTTGTGGAACAGTCGGGGCGAAGACGAGCAGGGCTGCACCATCTGGGAAAAATGGATTTAGATTTGTTGTTAAAAGTTCACATTTAAATTGACAGAAAGACTCGCAGGTGCCTCAGATCGAAACCATAGAATTAGATGGGATGTTTGGATGTTTGTGGAGGAAATCGTGGCACTGCATGTATTGCAGCGCTTCCATTTGCTAATTGGGTTCGATTACAATTCATTTACCTTCATTTATAAACTATTTTCAATCTGTCGCTCTCAAGTTGAAAGAAATCTCCTCACTTTTTGTCTGATCCGATGCACTTTAGTGAATCCAGTCGTGAACCAAGTGTTATAAAGGGTTCTTTGTTATAGCAGGTTCTTTGTTTTTACGGGTTCTTTGTTATTACGGGTTCTGTGTTATAACGGGTTCTGTGTTATTACGGGTTCTTTGTTATTACGGTTCTGTGTTATTACGGGTTCTGTATGTTATACGGTTCTTTTTATTAACCTGGTATTCTGTGTTATAACGGGTCTTGTTATTAAGGTCTCTGGTGTTGTAACGGGTTCTGTTTATAAGTTGTTCTGTGTTATAACGGTTCTTTGTTATTACGGGTTGTGTGTTATAACGGTTCATTTTGTATAACGGGTTCTGTGTTATAACGGTTGGTGTATACGTTGTGTGTTATGTACGGGGTCTGGTGTCTATTACGGGGTCTGTTG
This sequence comes from Chaenogobius annularis, assembly GCA_015082035.1. Taxonomy (NCBI): domain Eukaryota; kingdom Metazoa; phylum Chordata; class Actinopteri; order Gobiiformes; family Gobiidae; genus Chaenogobius; species Chaenogobius annularis. The sequence goes on from BJKM01000367.1 coordinate 46,901, forward strand.
TCATTACGGGGCTGTCTATGTTATTACGGGGTCTATGTATTACGGGTTCTTTGTTATTACGGTCGTGTCTTATAACGGGTTCTGTGTTATAACGGGTTCTGTGTTATAACGGGTTCTTTGTTGGTTCTCGTTGACAGGATCGGAGTAACTTTCACCAGTAGCACCGGAGAAACCGTGGAAATCAAAACATTTGGGAAAATAGAAAAGTAAGTACCTTTTTTATTTTGTCTTTCTCGATTCAACATGATTTCATAAAGTCATCGGCTCAAATGACTTTCTCGTGAATTGATGTCAGTCTTTTGCAAGTTCTGTTCATTTCACCCAAACGGATCCTGTGGTAGATCAAAAGATGCTCACAACATCGTCTGGAAAGCTGCACAGGAGAGTTGAACTAATAACAGTTTATTTAGGGCCTATAACAGATTAGTCTTTAGTCTTTTCTGGTCAGGACGAGCCGTTGTCCTGGAGACCAAGCACATGTCATCTTCTGGAGATTATGTTTATGATAAATATGAATATAGTACGAAGAACACATTTTTAATACCTTTTCAAAAGCTCTCTGTTTTAACTAAATATGAGACTTTTTCAGATGTGTAGTTGTTAATAATTTGCTACATCATGGATAATTAAAAAGAAAATTGCGGTTCTGTTGAGACATTTTGGCCTCACCGTTTTAAATTAATGTTATATTTTTACTTTATTGTTTTATTTTGTTGATGTGCTGCTTCTCCAGAGGTGCAACTCAACCAAACGTAAACACATGAAAAGAAAAATGTCATCACATCGTTAAATAAAGGTTAATAAATCAATAAACACATTAGAATCACGTGTGCACAATCTGATCTCGTCTCATTCCTTTAGAGTGACCCAAACGACTTCAAATATTTAAACAAACGTGCGTAACAAATGATTGCGCCTCCTCAGGTTCAAGCTCCTCCACGTCTTGGAGTTCGACCCAAACCGGAGAAGAATGAGTGTGATTCTGCAGACGCCGTCAGGTAAACGCACGCTTCGAGCTGCTGCTTCTTCTTCTTCTGCTGCTTCTTCTTCTGCTGCTGCTTCTTCTTCTGCTGCACATCTCAAGTGGTTTCTCTGCGTCTTCGTTTTCGCAGGCGGGCAGATCATGTTCACCAAGGGGGCGGAGTCGGCCATATTGCCTTTTACCAGCAGCGGCGAGCTGGAGAAGACGCGGCTGCACGTGGACGAGTTTGCCCTGGTGAGACTTCAGTTTAACTCCTCCCACTTAAAGGGCTATTTTAGTCCAAAACCTCCTGGAAAAATGAGCCTTATTTCAAACGGATCTGTTCCTGAGCCTCTGGAGCCTTTGTGAAGCTGAGACTCTGGAGTTTTGGACTCTGAAGTCTGTTTTACTCTGATTCTAAGTAGAAACAAGCTCTGCTCAGAGGAAATCAGATGTTAAATATATGAATGAGTGAAGCTGGTGTCTGGAGGACTGGAGGACGGTCTGATTGACACTAGTTTGAGCATTTGTTGGGTTTTGACAATTCTCTTTTAAAAGCTGAAGGTAAATTCACTAAAAATGAGGTTTAGGGACTTGTAATGAAGCAAAAAGGTCCAGGAGGAACCCATTTAAAAGTCCTACTCATTTTATTTTACAGTGCTTTTTTTAACTTGTGCGTCTGGAGTACAAACTGAGCCTGATGTTTCACAAGCTGATGGATTGACTGGAATAAGACGGTTAGAAGCTATATGTATATTGAACAGCAGATCAAGCCAGCTCGAGAGTTTAAACGTGTGTTGGAACTCTTTTGTTACAAACTTGGTCGGTCCTTTCTCTCGGTCGACTTGTTCAATACTCGTGACGGAAGAGGAAGAGAAACCGTTTCAACGTCGTTCATTTACCGTTCAAGATTATTACTGTCTTATACACGTGGCACTTCTGTGACGAAGTGAATACTGGACATTTCATGACGAAGATGTGTTGTCAGAGAAACGTGGGGTGGGAGGGGTGGGGTGGGTGGGGTGGGGGGGTGGGCCTGCTGGAGAAGTGGACTGAAAGGGTCTCTTCTGAATCAAAAAGTTTAGGTCTTCATCGAGGTTCGTCTTTGTCTGCGCCGAGACGCGCATCACCCTGGTTTTCCCGCTTGCTGCGAGTGCCCCTCGGGATCCGGCGCCCGCCGTCCCCGACGGGCGGCTCTGCCTTCCCGTCCCTTTGTGTGCCGTCCTGATTCGGGGCCCGTCCCCGTCCCCTCTGGAGAGTTTCAGCTCCCCCGACTGGGATTTGACGCCGTTGATTTATAGTAGACGAGTTATGCGCTTAAAAAGTCGTATTATATGGTGGCATTTGTTTAGGAAATGTAAGGCTTTGGTTCCTGGGCTCTGGATCGATTTTTGACGTCGGTTATATTTTTTGATAGGGTATTGTGTGAATTGAATGAATGAATGAGTAGTTGACGATTCAGTTCGAGGAGTACATTTCTTGTCTTAATTCGGTTCGTCATTTCATGCTCAGGACAAGAGACATTGATATCAAACGCTGCTGGGACTTCGTTTTTGGAATCCTGCAATGCCTTTCAACAGATCGTCAAATAAGCGACATACTCTACTGTATCATTCGAGCTCTTGTCCTTTTCTCAGAATTTCAAACTTGAACTCGTAACCTCCGTTCTTCCTTTTGAACGACAGTCCCAGCTTCTCAAACCGGATCTGATTTCACCCGTGATCAGATTTGACATGATCAGAACTTGGCTCTTCCATCGCCTGAAGAGTTTCCATTGTCTCGAAACGATTTTCTAAGTATCTTCCCAAGTCCGGGCTTGACAGTTAATTATAATAACAGAATTATTATTATAACAGAAATACATGTCTTTAAATAAATTAGCTGAGGTTTAAGCATTGTTAAATAATAATGTTAAATAGCTTAAAACATTGCCCACAAAAGTGCTCTTTTTTATATACTTTTAAATACTTTTTTAAGTATTGAGATTTATTTTTAATACAAAATTTGACTGCGACGAACAATTTATTTTGTTGTCAGCGATTGTTTTGTTTTTTTCTTCGTGGACAGTCAGATGATTGTTTATATTGTACACTTTTAAACGTAAAGTAAAGGTTGGAATGCGACACCTGCAGGCAGAAT
>BJKM01000367.1:55000-212500 GCA_015082035.1 Chaenogobius annularis
ACTCTTTTGCGCCAAAATATCAGCACCGAGCGCACGGGGAATCGCCAGTATCGAACGAGTCTCTGCTACTTTCAGAGTCGTCCCATCCCTCATAGTTTGGCCGTTTACTGCGTCTATTTACCGAACAACTAGGAAATATTCATAGTTAACGAATGCCTTACTTTAATTTGGCAGTTTGAAATACTTTTGGACATGTTTCAGTCTGTATTTCATTATTTTGGATGTAATAATTAGATATTTTGGCGAGTTTTTACCGCACGAGAGAAACCTGATCATCAAAAAACACGTGAAGTCAAGATAATGAATGGATTGTTGTACTTTTATCATACGTTTTAAGTCTTTGCCACATCAATTTGCCCTTTTTTTTTTTTGCACCATTTTCCTTGACTGAAGTGTGAGCAATCAAAGACATCCGATCACCCGCTTCAGCTGTAACCGTTTCCTTGACATTTCGATACTCCTGAGAACTCCGGAAATCAGACAATGATCCGATTTCCACGCACTTCTGCAACACGGAGCGACGCCGGCTTAACGTCCGTGTCGACTTTTTCCAGGTGGTGCGTCTTATCAAAACGTCCCCAGAGAAACCCATCACGCTAGCGGTCGGCGACGGGGCCAACGACGTCAGCATGATCCAAGAAGCGCACGTCGGCATCGGTGAGGAGATTTTCAAGCTTTTCTTTGTTTTAACCACAACCTGTAGCACTGCCACAAAAGGAGTTGGTAAAATATACCAAAAAAATACTCTGGCAATATTTGGATACAACAGACCACAATATCGAGACTGTAAACTCAGATTTAGCATCACAATATGTCGTCATTTTGCTCCGTTTGCACACGTCTATCGGCATTTTAAACATAAAAAAACGTCGCAAGAGTTTGTATTTTATAGCTCTTTACAAACGCTACACACACACACACACACACACACAGGGCTCGTCTGGAAGCAAACGGGGGTATGAGTGGAGTTGAATGCACTTGTGGCGGTACAAAATGGTGTCCACGATTCTAATGCGCAACTGAGCTAAGCAGGGAAAAGTGAGAGGGGAAAAAAACAAAAACAGTTGCGCATCAGCACGAGTGCCGTCATTTTAGCGCTTCAAGCCGCTACTGAATACAACAGTGCGGCTAATTTAGAGATTTTATACTGGCTGACGACCACCGGGGGGCACTCTAGCAGGAGACTGTAGAAGAAGACGTCGGTGGAAGCACTGTTCAGGCGACGGTTCAGACCTGTTCTCTGTATGTTAAGCTTCAAAATGCATATTCACTGAGAAATGAGGAGCTGAATTTGGACGCGCAGACATACGTTACAGCGGTTTGCATTTTATATTACTAATTAGTCATTCAAGCCTCTTCTACTGCAGTTGTTTCCTGTTGTAATGAGTGGTGTTTCGTGTCTGTGCGCAGGTATTATGGGTAAAGAGGGGCGGCAGGCCGTGAGGAACAGCGACTATGCAATTGCCAGGTTTAAATTCCTGTCTAAACTGCTGCTGGTGCACGGCCACTTCTACTACATTCGCATAGCAACTCTTGTACAGTACTTTTTCTACAAGGTGAGGACACGTTTCTGAACACGCGGCAAACGTTTCAAACAATATGAGCTAATAAGTTACATTTCATCAGATTTAATGTTCCTTCTCTGTGTCTTTTTGTGTCTTTTTGTAGAATGTGTGTTTTATCACTCCCCAGTTTTTATACCAGTTCTTCTGTCTGTTTTCACAACAAGTAAGTGTCCTTCTTTTACGTGTCTCTTTACGTGTCATTAGGACGCAACAATGATCTAGACAACACTGTTTTAACAAAGAGTAAATCGTTTTATTGTTTATTATTTGGGCCCAACACACTTTATTTGCTCGACACATTTTCTCCCAACGGATGAATCTCCAGACAAGAATACAAAACCATTTTAACAGTAGTTATCTAACTTCTAACATAGAAAATATGCTTTATGCGGGCAGTGTTTATCCAAACTAGGAACGTCACGATATCAAATGTTACGTGTTTTGATTATTGTGAGGGAAAAACATCACGATTTAACCATTATTCACGATTATTGAGACTAAAACGGCAGTGAAATCTTTCATTTTCTTTTCTGTCCCTTTTGTCTAACATGTTTCTGTTCCTCAAGTTTGAAAGCCCAAATAATGTTAAATGTGACATAAACAGCAGATAAAATGAAGTTATTTACATTTAAGTCTATTTTTGGGGCTGAATATTGAACTAAAAAGACTTTATTTTACTTCTAAAATGGTTTATTATTATTATTTTTTGGTTCTTATGATTGTATTCTTATAATCTTGACATCCCTACTCCAAACTATTCGTTCAAGTTAAATAGATGATATAAAACGACCTTGCTTCAGAGTGAAAAAGTCGCCTTCTTCAGAATCGTCAAATTACTTCTGCTCATTATTTAACGAGAAGAAAAACGGCCAAACGGAAATCCAGAACCAAATTAAATTACACAATTACGACTCAGGAAATGCATCTGCTGCGTCTCCAAGTTCCGTTTGCCGCTGCGCGTCCGGCGGAATTGGTGGTGGACACGGTTTTTAAATCATGTGTTTTGAAATGTTTTTTGGCGTGTCTCCCTCTGTGCCCCCCGCAGACCCTGTACGACAGCGTGTACCTGACGCTTTACAACATCTGCTTCACGTCGTTGCCCATCCTGGTGTACAGCCTGTTCGAGCAGCTGGTGCATCCACACGTTCTGCAGAGCAAACCGGCCCTCTACAGGTCAGTCGAGGCGCTGCACTGCGTAAGATTCATGGTAGTTCCTCCAGCGGGAATGTTACAAGTCAAGTTTGTGGAGAAACGAGCCTCTTCACAGCAAGAATGCGCGTTTTTTTCTGTCCTAACAACAACAAAAACAGCTGTAACTAAGTAATTATGTTTATTTAATTGATTTATTTTCTTACACGGTGGCGCTTTAACGATTATTCATGATTATTGACACTGAACAAACAAAAGTGACGTCTTTCATTTTCTTTCATTCATGTTGTTCCTCAAGTTTGTGACCGGCTTTATGAAACGAAAAATTTTTGAAAGACAGAATAAAAATAAACGTTTTCACATTTTTGGATGAAAAGATTGAACTAAAACATTTTAATTCATTTTAAATAGTTTTAATGGCACTCAAATGTGTCAAAATCGGCCCAACAATTGTAATAACTGGAATTAGTAATTGTCATATAACGTCAGATTTTTTTGTGTGTTTTCTTTGTAGTATTATTATTATATTTACTATTATTATTATTACTATATTATTATTATTGTTATATTTACTATTATTATTATTATTAGAATTAGTAGTAGTAGTAGTAGTATATTTACTATTCATATTACTAGTATTATTATTATAGTTACTATTATTACTATTATTATTATTACTATAACTATTACTTTTGTTATTATATTTATTGTTATGACTATTATTTTATTCATTTTATTCATTTTATTCATTCCGTTTCCAAATGTATATACAGAACAAACAAACCACAGAACATAACAAACTGACCAGAGAGAATAATAAAATAAAATACAAATAATCAACTCAACATTCAAAAACAAAATGATCATATTTAAATTAATACAATGGTCTCACAGTTTAATTTATCCATCTCGCACATTTCTTCAGCATGTTGTTTTCTTGCTCAAACAACCATCTGGAGCAGGTTCTAAACGTTCCACTCTTTGACTCCCGTGTGCCTCCGACAGAGACATCAGCAGAAACTCCATGCTGTCCTTCCAAACCTTCGTGTACTGGACGCTGCTGGGCTTCTGCCACGCCTTCGTCTTCTTCTTCGGCTCCTACATCCTGATGGGAGAAGACACCAGCCTCATGGGAAACGGACAGGTGCGCTCTTTTGGATAGATGCGGCTCGTACCTTTTTGTTAGTTTGTATAAAAGCTTGTGTAGTGGGGCTTTGTCGTCCCCACGGTAGGTAACGCAGAAGGACAAAATGCAACAGAAGAACATATTTAAAGTCTTTCCAACCTTTCTCTTTGACTTTTGGAAGTCTAGAACGTGTCTAGAACGTTGCCCTTGGAGGCGACCACTCTCAGACTACGAGTGTTGATACTGAATTGCTCACGCTGAAAGTACTGATACTTTGTTGGTACTGGGCACATCACAGTTACATAAAAAAAAGAGTCTTGTTTTCCAAATTGACAAAAGTCGTTCCGGTGCAGTATTTATTTGTGTGACGGCGTGTGTCAGACCGAGTGGGCAGAACGGACACATTCCGGCCCACTGTTGACACGGAAATCGGTTTAAATCAGCGTTAACACTGCGGCCTCATGAATGTTCATGGCGTCATAGACATACTGCAGCAATATCGGGCAATTGTTTCTTTAGAACGCCCCTACGACCTGAGCGAATGTACCCGTATCTTTCATTAGACGCTGTAATCCCTCGTTTGTCCAGCAGTGGTCGACGGTAGAAACGGTTTCAAAGAACGGTTTTTTTTTTTTTTTTTTTTTCTTATTTTTTTAGTGAGACGTTTTGACAGCAATCGGGGAGTCATTTTCAATCTAAGGGTACTAGATTCAGAAACTGGAAGTGTTCAACTGCCCTGAGAAAGATTGGCCCTGCCCTAAGGGGGAGGAGTTACAGTCTGAAACTACTGTGTTTGCTATTTAATGGCCCAGTTTTGAGTCGTTGACACCTCTGGCACTGTGGTAGAACGTCCCGACACGTTGAGGTCTGAGCGTCCACCAACACTGACCCGCCACTGTCAGAGGAACGTAAAAACCCACCTGAGTGATTAGAGTCTACATGACTTTTAGGATGAAATTTAACTTTGAAAGACAAAATAAAACCAGATGAAGTAATTTACATTTTAGGTTTATATTTCGGATGAGAAATTGAACAAAAAAAAGACATTAAATTTCACTTCTAAAACGGTCACGATTATTATGTCTTGCTTCTTGCGACGACATTGTGACCTGAACAATCACGATTATCGATGAACCTGATCCTCCGGACCTCCCTAGTTACCGCTTGTCCTGTGTGGGTTTAATCTGTGCAGCGCCTCCCTTAGATACACCAGTGTAACTCAGCACAAACATCTATCTTCTGAGTCCTACCTCTTTGAACGTCATCTTCTGCCTCTTTTTACCCGTTTACCGTTCAGAACGGCAGCTCGGTAGTGAACGTGTGACGCTGTCGGGCGAACCCCAGACGGACCCGGTGTCTCCGCGCCCACCCTTCCTCCGCTGCATCCGTTTCTCCGTCACAGATTTCACGTTGTTCTCGCTCTTTTCTCTTCCGCCTCCTGTGGCTTTTACCAAACCCTGCTCTGTGTGTGTCTTAACATTTAACACGTTTTTAACCTTTTACAAATGCTCTTGTTTCTCCTCTTTCCTTCCATCTTCTCTCCATTCCTTTTGCTTGGTGTCCCGCCGTGCACGTCTTCAGGTCTTGCGCACTAACAGGCAGCTGGTAAGAGTCCGTTTTTTTCCCCCGCTGCACGTGTTTTGGGAAAACCAAAACAAACTTCCCCGTTTGTTTTGTTTATCTTGTCGCGGGGGGGGGGAAATTCTACCAAAATGTCTTCCTGTTCTGCCATTTCAGGTTCTGTACGTCTGTGAAGTCGTACCAACACCAACTTAAGTATGTCGCGAAAACGCCGAGGTTCTTCGTCGGACAAAAATGTTCTGAAGCCTGATTTTATCTAGGATTTTCCACATTAGTTTGACTCAGTTTGACTCAGTTTGACTTGTAAATTACAGATGGATATTGCCTTCTCCTTTTTCTTCTTCTTCTTCTGTCTTTCGTCTTCTTCGTCTTCTTCTTCTTCGTCTTCTTCGTCTTCCTTCTCATCTCTTGTCTTTTGTTTCGTTTTCTTTTTCCCTTTTTCTTTTTCTTCGTCTTTCTTTTCTTCGTCTTCATCTTTTTCTTTTTGTTCTTTTTCTTCTTCATTGGTCTTCTCCTCCTCCTCTTCCTCCTTCCTTCTCCTCCTTCTCTTCCTTCTTCTCCTCCTCCTTTCTTTCTACTCCTTCCTCCTTATTCTCCTCCTCTTCCTTCTCCTCCTTCTCTTCCTCCTCCTCTTCCTCCATCTCTTCCTTCTCCTCCTCCTCATTCTCCTCCTTCTCCTTCTCTTCCTTCTCCTCCTTCTCCTCCTCCTCTTCCTCCTTCTCTTCCTCCTCCTTCTCCTCCCTCTTCTCCACGCTCACAGTAAAGGAAAACTCACACCGGAAGTTCACAACACGCCGCTGTAACAACATTTCGGGTCGCACAATTTCAATACATTTAGTTAATACATAGAAATAACTGCTGCTGGATTGGATTTTTGTGAGAAAGATACACAATACTTTTAACAACATTGCTCACCCACCCAGGAACCAGCTAGGTCTGAACTAGGACTAACCCAGAATCAAACAAGGACTAAACCCAAGACCAAACCAGGCCTAAACGAGTGCTAACCCAGATTTAAACCAGTAAATAAGATTTGTATTTTTTCAACATTTGGAAGATGGGTCGTGGGCCGGATTAAATTGCTTGACGGGCCTGATTTGGCCCCCGGGCCTTAGGTTGAATAGCCCTGAACCAGACCCGCGGACCCGCTTTGCTCGTCCCCAAAAGTGATGTTTTCTTAAGCAGAAGAACCAGATTAATTAAAACGTCACGTCATCAAAGCCTTTAACATGCCTCTCGATATATTGCCAAATCAGTAATTAATAACAATCACAAGAGAAATGAATGTTAAACGTCCCGATCTGTTTGTGAACATTGCAGCGTCAAATAGATTACTCCCGTGGTCGCCAGGGAAACGCCAAGATCGGGGGATTCGGCAAATGTGGTCACTCATTTACAAGCGTCACAGACTTCCACTGTGAACGTAAAACGCATAGACGGGTTTGCGTGTGCGGTCGTTGTAAAGTTTGAGGCCGTCGTCGTCTTTTCTCACAGTTTTGTCTCCGGAGCTCAGATTTCCTGCAGGGCGGCGGATTGGCTGCGCACAAAACGGCGCCCCCTGCAGCTGCGAAACGACAACACGAGCCGTTCCGACACAAAAGGGACAAAGACGCGGGAGTAGTTTGTCTGCTTTATGTGCTCTTCACGGTCACATGAGCCGCTGTTGCTATGGTTTTAGACTTTAAGAAGTGACAAGGGTTGAAAATGCTGGATTTCAAGCTCAAATATTGTCACTGCTTTGTTTATTAATGTCATTTTTTTGGATTGTAGATGTTTGGAAACTGGACCTTCGGGACGCTGGTCTTCACTGTCATGGTCATCACAGTCACATTAAAGGTAACGCAGCTTTTTAGTTTGTTTTAGTTTGTTTTAGTTTGTTTTTAGTTTTTTAGTTTGTTTTAGTTTGACTTGTTTCGTTTAAAGCTGCCGGACCTGATTTCAAACTAATATTCACACGAAACAGCTTTTCATCAAACAGGGAAGTGAAACCGGGGCGGACCACCAAAGCACAATATGGTTTATTATTAGACACAAAATGTACCAAAAAGTTGTAACTACCGAGCTTTAAATGTTTATTTGGTTTGATTTAGTAATGTTAATACAAATGTAATTGTCCAATATTCACAAGAGAGATTAATCTGGCAATCATTATTTTTGATTTAGTCGTCGAAAAGCCTGTGACGATGAGACTTTTTACTCAATTTGTGCCAGATGAAGTACATTTACAGATGAAACAGTTTATTCTTCAAAAAACACATTCATTTGCACGATTCCTGTGATATTTTTGGTGTAACTACGGCTCCGTCTGAGTCATAAAACCTCCACTCGGCTCACGGCATCGTTCTGGAGTCTAAATGACAACGCTTTGGATTACTAAACTAGTATTTTATTTTATTTAAAATTTATTCTCTTATTTTACTTAATTTTACTTTATTTTTTTTTTAAAGATTATTTTATATTAGATTATTTTATTCTAGATTATTTTATATTATTTATATTATTTTATTTTAGACATTTTTAGTTTATATTTTATTTAATTTCAGATTCTTTTTATTTAGATTCTTTTATTTAATCTCAGAGTATTTATTTTTATTTTGTATTGTTTTAGGATTTCATTTTATTGTTATTACAGATGATTTATATTTTTTATTGGGTTTAGATTATTTTATATTAGATTCATTTAGTTTTCATTCAGAATTTGCTGGATAAACCTCTGTGATGCTGATATTCCTGTTTTTCCCATGTAAATTTGTTTGATTTAAAGCTGATTTAATTCAAGCACAAATGTCACAAATGTACCTCTGTAATGAGATGTGTTTGGGCGCCGTCGGCTCAGAACAGGTTGACATTTAGAAAAACAACCGGTCCACACCTATTAAAGAGTTAGGCTTTTATTTGTCTGTTCTATTTGACACAAAAAGTCTAGATGTGTAGAACAGATAATTCACTGTTGTAAAAGGGCTGTCGTGATGAAGGTCAGCGGCCGTTAACTGGAGGTCCAGGTTCTTTGGCGCCGGTAAATGACGCTCTTGCTTTTTTTTCTACTTCTTTTGGTTTCCCCCCCCCCTCCGGTCTCCGCTCACAGGCTGGGCTTTAGAGACGCACTTTTGGACCTGGGATTGAACCATTTTGTGACGTGGGGCTCCATCGGCGTTTTACTTCGTCTTCTCCCTGTTTTACTGGCGGCATCATCTGGTAACGAGCAGAGGGGGTTTTGTTCCGTTTGAAATTGCACCCAAAAAGCAGCCACACAACCGGATTCACACCTGGTCGAAGCCGAACAGAAGTGACAGAAGGTCTTCCAGAAGGTGTTCAGATAAGGTGTTCCAGAAGGTGCTTGTCAGAGGTGTTCCAGAAGGGTGTTCCAGAAGGTCTTCCAGAAGGTCTTCCGCAGACAGGTGCTTCCAGAAGGTCTTCCAGAAGGTCTTACACAGGTCCGAGGGCTAAACCGGGCCTCGACCTGCAGGTGTAGCCACGGCCGCGGCTGTGAAAAAGCGTTGTTACCGGCGAGTGACACACCAGCCGTAAAGTGAGCCGTTGCCCACACGTTGTCAAGCCGTCGGTTACAGGTTCTGCTCAAACCGGCGCCTCTGCCCGTTCGATTTTGCACCGCGTCTGCGACACAAGCCTGAACAACAACTGTGAACGTTTTTTCCTAGTTTCCTGAGATGGGATGTAAATACGGTTTGTTTTTCAGTCCTAAACAAAGGACATACTCCAGACAGACACTGAAAAACCTGCTGAATTCAAAACAAACCTCTAAACAAGAGCCGGGAATCACTGGGTCCCTTCACCATGCAATACACGGCTCACGATACACGGCTCACGATACACGGCATGTTGCACCTTTTGACCTGAAGAAAGTCTCTAGTTTGTGAATCTTGTTTTTTATTTCACTGACAATGGAAATAAACCTTTTTCTGATTCTCTATAAATGAGTGTGACCAATGTCTGCTCAAAATGAGAATAGAACCAAACATTTTCATATGAAAGTAAAGACTCTGGCCACCTGTTGTAAAATGTCATTCCTTCCCATGTTCTTCTTTTTGCAGGCCGTTCCTGCACACACAGGACATGTACTTTGTGTTTGTGCAGCTTTTTGTCCCAGTGGGCTCCGCCTGGTTCGCCATCTTCATAACATCGTCATCACCTGCCTTTTCCCCGACGTGGTTAAGAAAGTCTTCTACAGACACTTTGCAGAGCCGGGACCAACCACTCAGAAAGAGCCAGGTACAGCGCACACACCCCCCCAACGCCCCTTTAACTTCAACCCCCTAACCCCCCAACCCCCTAAGCCCAACCCCCTTTTTAACTGCAGATACTGAAATTATTATTTCAGACTGTTGAAAATTAAGCCTCGATGAGAGCGTTCAGATCCTGGAACAGATCGAGATCAGCGACTAAGTGACTAAAAGTAAAAGTAAAATGTATGATTCCAGTTGAGGAGTTTTTCATCTGAATGTCGCTGGTGCGAATGTTCAATATGTCAATGTTACTGAGCTTTGGAACTTTTTACAGGAAGTTTTCAATTTACACAAAGAAACGGCATGACATCATCCTCACACGGGTGCGCACTCTCACGTGCACTCACATGCACATTCTCACATGCGCTGTCACGGTGCACATTCTCACATGCGCACGACTCACATGCGCTCTCACATGCGCCACCCTGACATGCGCATCTCACAATGCGCACTCTTCACATGCGCCCTCTCACAATGCGCCTCTCACATGCGCCCTCTCACATGCGCACCTGACAATGCGCACCCTGGACATGCGCACCTCTGAACATGCGGCCCTCTCCACATGCGCCCTCTCACATGCGCCGCTCACCACATGACGCCCTCTCACATGCGCCTCTCCACATGCGACCCTCTGGACATGCGCCCTCTGACATGCGCCCTCTCACATGCACCCTTCTGACATGCGCCCTCTTCACGTGCGCCCTCGTCACGTGCGGCCCCTCACGTGCGCACTCGCTCATGGACACTCTTGGAGCCATCTCAATGACTCGATGCTCTTTTGGAGCTCAGTGGTAGCGTCCTGAACCTTTCCTTCTTCACACTGTGTTTCTGCTCCTTTGACCTGTCCAGACCTGCCCACATCCGTCTGTATTTCAACATTTAAAGGCAGTCGAAAGAGGGCTAAAAACTTTACCTTATTTCTTTTTGTTGTCAAAACGTATCAAAACGGCTAAAAAAAGTAAACACTTTTGGGATTTTTCATCAATAACACACTTTTTATTTGTAATTATTCTCTATCTAGAAAGCCTCCAGTCCACCACATTTCAACATTTATTTTGGTTAAAAAATCAAATGTTCAATAGAAGTAATGGTTTAACTGCTGAAACGATGGTTAGTTTGCCGCCTTAAACTATTAAAGCAGACGGAGCTTCAGGTCTGAACAGGTTCCTCAAACGGGGCCTTGTCCTGACCGTCCTAACCTGTTTGTCCTGTGCTTTTTCCTGCTGCCGTCCCGGTGTCTGCTCTCACTCAGATGTACGCCAACCGCGTGGCCATAGGCGACGACTTCATCGCGCTGCAGCCTCTGTCGCGAGCCAAGAGCCAGCTGGGCAAAGATTTAGGTAGAACTGACCGGCCGCTGCAGTCCTGTGCCCCCCCCCCCACCACCTGAAACACATCCCGATCAGCAACACAAACCCCCACGAGAGCTCGGCAAACTGGCGGTTGTAAAACGATTGTGAGATTTTTAAAGGGGGAAAATTCTACTGTGTTGCTTTTTATTTTCTAAACTTATCTGAAGCACTTTTTGGAACAGAACGACAAGATTAAACTCTCCAAAAAAAAACATGATCTGAATTTAGAAAATGGTATTGTCAATTATTCCTCCTCTGGTTTTATTCTGAAACGTTGTCAAAAGGCCAGCAGAGGGCAGTGAAGTGCAATTCTGCTGAGATTTTCTTCAACACAGAAAGAGAAAAAACCTTTCATTTGTAGATTTTTTTTTTTTAGCCATATCACAAGCGCTGCGTCCGAATGTCCAGCAGGTGAAAAAGTACAAAGCGCCTTGAAAATGAGGTGTACAGGGGCCGGTCACTAGAGAGGGTCAGTATAGACCACAGTGAAGCGCGGGAATTGCAAAAATGCCTGCGGACAGCGACATGTGAAGACGACTGAATAAAAGCAGATAGAAAAAGCAGTTTTAAAACGACCCGTGATCGTGAATAAAACCGCTTCAAAAATGAACCGCTACGATGTCAAGGCGCTACTCACGTTAGCCGCTTAGCTTAGCCTTAAGCTGTTTAAAAGGTTAAATGTTTGGATTAGACGTACTTTGTTTGTTGCAACAGCGCATGTACCTCGCAATAGTTTCCCATTTCAAGACAAAGGCGGAATAATCCAGTATTTTGATTTTTTTTTTTACTTTTTCTTTGTACGTTTCTATTTGATTTAACAAAGTAGATAAACACAAACCTGACTCCCACCTACTTGTTTTTATTGACATGTTGTTCCAATCCAACCTAAGGGCATAAAACGTATCGATCTCCGTGGAGAACGTTCAGAAGTCTGTAATTGGAACTAATTTGACATTGACTGCCTTTTTATAATGCACAAAACTGGATTAATTGAACTTCCTGATTGGGTCGTGCTCTTCCTGGGGTGGGAGGGGAATATCGGAAGTAGGGGATATCGTTTGAAGAGAAGCGTTTTCAGCTTGACAACGGGCAAGAACGCGCAGCAGAACCGATGCCACTGTGAGCTTAAAATGTTCCAGCGAGCCCCCTTTTATAAAAATATACTGCCCAGTGTAAACGGACCCCTTTAAAACGCTCGCTAGTGTAAACAGCCCTTTAAAACGCTCCCAGTGTAAACAGCCCCCTTTAAAACGCTCCCAGTGTAAACAGATTTGCCGCACGAGCACTTTTGTTCACAGCGGAGACGTAATGTGCGAGTGCCAGGTTGAACACGATAACATTTGATGGCCGCATCGTTTCCGTGGGCGCTGAGTTGCATGTGCTTCATTTGGCTGTTTTCTGTCACTGTCAGCGTTTACTGCGACCAGAGAAAAGCTTCATCAAACTGTACCTGTCCATTCCACCTGCTGCGTTCACACTTGTCCTGGTTTAGCCCTGGTTTAGTCCCGGTTTAGCTCTTGTTAAGCCCTGGTTTAGCCCTGTTTTACGGCTTTTAGCCTCTTGGTTAAGCCGTTTGGTTTAGGGCCCCCGGTGGTTTAGACCCTGGTTTAGCCATGGTTTAGCCCTGGGTTTAGTCTGGTTTAGCTCTTTGTTTAGCCCTGGTTTAGTCCTGGTTTAGTCCTGGTTTAGTCCTGGTTTAGCCATGGGTTGGGTTAGCTCTGGTTTAGCCCTGTTCTAGGGCTTGGTTTAGCCCTGGTTTAGCCCTGTTCTAGAGCTGGTTTAGCTCATGTTTTAGTCCTGGTTTAGGCCCTGTTCTATGCTGGGTTTAGTCCTGGTTTGCCCTGTTCTAGTCCTGGTTTAGATCTGGGTTTAGTCCTGGTTTAGCCGTGTCTTAGGTTGCTGGTTTAGCCCGGTTTAGTCCCAATTTAGACCCGGTTTAGACGCGGTTTTTAGTCACCGGTTTAGACCCGGTTTAACCCTGGTTTTAGTCCGGTTTAGTCCCAATTTAGTCCCGGTTTAGCCCTGGTTTAGGCCTGGAGTTTTTGTGCAGGAGTTTGAACGCAGCAGCTTCTTGAACGTTCGAGCCTCGTTTTGAAAGAGAAGCTGCAGAGAAAGTGAAACAAGAGCTCCACATGGTCCACTCACTAATGCATGAACGCGTGAATGAAAGCATGAATGATTCACTCACATCAACAATCATCCTCTCACTTCAGTTTTATCGCTGTCATGGAAATGCTTTGTATCGTCTGGGATACAAATCAGTCTGTGGCTCACCGCTGCAACAAGGCGATAAAAACGTCAAAGAAACAGTCGATTTAGGCTAAACTTTTAGATAAAGCTTTTAGAGGAGCGCCAGGTCGAAACCGGGTCGAAACCGGGTCGAAACCAAGGCAAAAGCAGGGCTAAAACCAGGGCTAAAGCAGCGCTAAAAACAGGGCAGAACCAGGGCAGAACCAGGGCAGAACCAAGGCAGAACCAAGGCAGAACCAGGAAAGAACAAGGCAGAACCAGGACAAGAACCAGGACAAGAACCAGGCAGAACCAGGACAAGAACCAGGAACAAGAACCAGGACAAGAACCAGGGCAGAACCAGGGCAGAACCAGGGTAGAACCAGGGAAGAACCAAGGAAGAACCAGGACAAGAACAAAGCTGAACCAGGGCTGAACCAGGGCTGAACCAGGCAGAACCAGGGCAGAACCAGGGCAGAACCAGGGCAGAACCAGGACAAGAACCAGGCTGACACCAGGACAAGAACCGGGCTGAACCAGGACAAGAACCGGGCTGAACCAGGGCAAGAACCAGGGCAAGACCAGGCAAGAACCAGGGCAAGAACCAGGGCAAGAACCAGGGCAAGAACCAGGGCAAGAACCAAGGAAGAACCAGGACAAGAACAAAGCTGAACCAGGGCAGAACCAGGCAAGAACCAGGGCAAGAACCAGGGAAGAACCAGGGAAGAACCAGGGAAGAACCAGGGTAGAACCAGGGCTGAACCAGGGCTGAACCAGGGCTGAACCAGGGCTGAAACCAGGGCAAGAACCAGGGCAAGAAACCAGGGCTGAACCAGGGCTGAACCAGGGCTGAACCAGGGCTGAACCTGGATATTAATCACCAAAATGAAATGTAATGTTCTGTGTTTACACTTTATTTGGGCCGTCTCTGGGCTTGAAGTGGTTTGAGTGGAGACCAGGCTTAAAGTAAACGGTTTTCACAGCTGCAGTTTCTCAGACAGAACATTATATTAAATGAATGTAATGTTAATATGTTCTAAGTGAGAGGAATCTTTGTGCCACTTCACTCCTGAAACACAGCACGGCCCACGCCCACTTTAACTCATCGTTTCTGGAGCTGTTGGCGTACGAGTTTTTCAAAAGCTTGATTATCGACCTCATTTCCAGTCATTAAGAGTTGAACGAAATGAACTGAGATGATTGAATATTCCATGTACAGTCACAAAGTGTAATAACGCCTCATGATGCATTTTGTTCTGTTTAAAATGACTTGACTAAAGTAACGGTTTAAGAGTTTTAAGAGCAAAACGAGTGATACATGCATTTCATACTCTTCCAGAATAACCCTTACTACACAAAATGTCCTGTAATTGTCATATAACAACAGTAATTACATGACATTTCCATTTGTGGGACGATAAAAGTTAGCTTGCACATGCTTTTCCACAGTTATTATTACATATTATTACATTTTGGTGGGACATATAAACATATTTCTCACCCACATTTTGTAATAACATGTTTCAAAATGTAGTAAGCTGTTTATTACATAGTGTGACGGTACATTCCATCGTTTTCACAGCGCGTCCGTCTCGTTTCATGTCCACTAAATCGCTCTGGATCAGATCTCAAATACTGGGCGTGGCACGTTTTGCAAAGCTCCGTGTGCTGCATGTGTCTGTTTTTTTAGATTTAGAAGCTTTTCAGAGCAGATGTCAATGAACAGACGAAACTGCAGACCCAGAACGAGAGTTTAACAGACTCTGAAGCATTTATGAAAGTGTCTCCAGCGGAAAAGTTCCACATCCTCCGAGTCCGTTACAGAAGAAGAACAGCGCTGGCGATGATAAAACCGATTGGACGCTTTGCAGTTCACAACGTTCACAAAACTGACCGTCAGTGCAGAGTGAAGACAGTAAAAGACAGTCCTGTAAAAGCTCAAAACGTAACTCAAATGTGACGCTTTTAGAATCGAATAACAAATATGAAAGTTCACTTAAACAATAGTACAAAACCAGGTAAACAACCGAACGCTGCAGCTCACGTTCATCACCGATTCACCTTTTGCTCCTTAAATACGATGTTTCTGAGTTTGTGTTGAGTTGAAGTGGCCTTTATCACCCCCTGCCGTCAGCGCAACAACAGGGAAACGACTGTCCGTTTAGTCTTTTTATCGCATGCGAATGATGTCGGCGCAGAACCTCGACACGGCAGCCTTTGTCCCACAGTGGAGAGTAAATGTTTGTGTTTCCCGCTCTGACGTGATAAAGTCTGGACAAAACCAGACTTGGCCGTGTCGTTAGTAAAATGACTCTAAACTGACATTCTGAACTTGCTTTGTGGATGCAGAAGTGCCATTTACCTTTTATGTATTCCTGTCCAGCCCTGCGCACGTCTAAGTGGCTCCTCCTAATTCAATCTAAGCTCCTCCGCGTCCCCTTGGGCCCCGCGCCGTTGCCCAGGAGACCGGCTCTTATCTGCGCTGTGTTGAGATGCCAGGAGACGGTCTGCAGTTTGGAGTTCATTTTGATTCCCTCGCATTTTCTGACGTTTGCTCATGATGTGCTCATCTTTTTCTGCTTTTGTGGGGAATTCAAGTGTTCCCACAGCGACCCTCCGACCACACAGAACTGGAGAACATTTACAATTATCACACAAGGTCAATTAAGAGAACGAGAGGCCTTCGTCTCTGTCACCATGAATACTACATACACTTATTGTTCAATTCATTACAGATGGAACAATATATTTTGGGGCTTCATATGTTTTGTGTGTCTCGGCGGGACATTTTATTTTTAATTTTTTGTGTTAGAATTAATAAACGTATTATATTTTATTACTAGTTGACAATTTTTTTTAATCGAATTTTCAGACTCTAAAACACATACAAAAGACCTTTATAACGATACCTTTATTTTATATAATTTTTGGGTTTTTTCATTTTATTTTATTTTTTTTATTATTATTTTGTAATTATTTTTTTTATTCATTTTTTTTATTCATTTATTTTGTATTTTATTTTTTGTTTCAGTAGATGCAAAGAAGCCTTCAGTCATCATATTTTAACCTTTATTTGGTCAGAAATATATTGTAAAATCGAAACAATAATCGCTGACGAGTCGAACCTTTAATTGTCATTGTTAATTACAGTAATATTAGAAATTCTGAGTTTCATTTTGCTTTTCATTAGCTGCATTTGTCATGTATTTTTGACAATATTGTACACGCGAGGCTTTACCTTCAAACTCAAAGTACTCTTCATAAGTATATTTTGGGTTCTCTGTGGGACGACTTTGATGAACCACATCTAACTTCTGCTGCTTGTTTTAAAGCGTTTCCTCTGGACTGTTTTTGACTAGTCTGAGCTGTCATTTTATTTGTACAAAAGTCATTTAGTGGTTTTTTTATCTACAAAATGACTTGCAGGGTCCCCACCACTCAACATTTTTAGATGGTACAATTAGTTTAAATTCAAACCATTTATTTTAATATATTTTAATACTTTATCTTTCTACTTTCTACTCATTTTGACCTTTTTTCTTGTCAAAAATAACCAATTTTAACCTTCTACTTCCTTCCTTTTCCTTCTTATTTTATCTTCCTTTTTTCTAAAGAATAAACCATTTAATTATCCTTTTAATTATTTTTTTTTTTACTAACTTTGATCCTTTTTCTTCCCATTAATAAACCATAAATACATTTATTTTGTGCATTGTGTCACTTTTCTGGCATCACCTGCTTGTCTCTATGACGATGAGTGTAATGCCGTACAGCGTAACATCCCAGGCCAAAGCAATGACATCTCCATGGAGACGCAGGTGATGAAAGGTTACACAGGTGCACCTTTAAAGGACACGCATTGTGCATTCGTTTGATTGCTGCCTTTAAACTTGCTCCGCTCAATATAAAACCACACGTTACTTTCAGCTGTTCGCTCATCAGGATTTGGTGTTAGCGCTCCATCTACTGGCAGCAGAGGGAATTACCATGAAAAAATAAATAAACAAACGCTAGGTTGCCCCGACATTTGTGTCAGAAATGCTCTGAACGAGTCTAAAGATAATTTATGAAACAGCACAGGAAACGTTTACCTTTGACGTCGTCAGTCTAGGACGGTTGAAACTGAGTGTTTTATGAGCGTGAATGAAGCAGAATACCACTCTAGGTATGTTTCTGAGAAGGGAACATTGGTTTAAAGCAAAAAAAAAAGTACATTTTGCATAATATGTGTCCTTTTCTACACTTTGGGCCCTCGTTAGTTCACTTCCTTTTTCAGCTCAGTATCCTAAAGCCTCGTGCGTGTCCGAGCGAGCGTGGGGACCCTGTGTTTAAAGCGGCTTCTTGTTGTCATTGTTGTTGTGGCTTTGCAGACTCTGTCGACTTGTGCTCAGCGTCTTGTCTCCTTCAGATGGAGCAGAGTGAGGGCTCAGTCGGCCCAGAATATGACCCTGTTAAAGCCCACCGGAGCCCAGGGGAGGACAATTGGCACCTGCTAGCTGCTTCTCCTCCCCCTGCCGCCCCCCGGCCCAGCCCCGAGCTCCCCTAGGTAGTACCGCCCACCAAACCTCACCAAAACGTCCCATTGGACCAACGAACGAACCCAACCCATTTGTCCTCAGACCTGCTTGTTAAATGTTCATTGTTCTGCACGTGGGAATCACTTTGCATGACCATATTCACCATGTCAGTAGAGCTGCAACGATTACGCAATGAAACATGACAAAAATATACATTGCAGTCATGATTTAATGGTTTTAATCGTTATCTGGACTAAGACGGCATAAATAATACACTTTATTCGTAAATATTCTCCGTTTAGAGGCCTTAAGTCAGCATATTTCAACATTTATTTGGTTGATAAATGTGTTAAAAAGTCTCAATGTGCAATGGAAATAATGGTTTTACTCGTTTCTAATCAAAAATAATGGTTGCAGCTCTAATTTGCATGTTTATTTCCCATATTGGTGCGTTCCAAGTAGACACGATGCCCGTAACTCTTCCTGTGTTCATCATTTTGCAGGAATAATAATGCTCACAAGTGCCTGAAGATGAATGTGATCTCTTTTCATTTATTTGTGGTGTAACTTTCTCTAGTGTCTGTCGTTTTGTCGTTTTGTTGAGTACCAGTTTCCAAGTCGGTCTCTGTCGCTCCTTTAATCTTTTTTTTAGAACAATGGTGTCATCTTTAAACGGCACCAGTCCATATTTCAGAGCCAGGTTTTTGTTTCTCTTTTTATGGAGTATATCTTTAGTTCATTTCGAATATGCGTTTTGTTTTTTGGTCTTTTTTTCATGTTTTTTTCATAAAGGAGTGAGTAGAAGTATCAGACTTATTGTTCAAGATGAAATGACATAGACTTGCCTGAACTTAAAGTGCCCCCTACAGGTCGGACGACTCATTGAACTAAAGTGCTGTTAAGATAAATATATTTTGAATTTTTTTTCTTAAAATAAATAAATAAATGGCTTCGAATAGCACATTTTTAAATTTCACTTCCTGTTTGTAATTGATGACATCACAGTAGGAAAATTACCCAGCAAACACTGGGCCAAAACCTTTTTTGTATTTTTTATTTGACAAATAAAAATATATGAGCAGCTTTATTTTGTTGAATTAATGTTTAAAAGGTCAAAAAAGTAGTTTATTTTGTGTAAATGATCCATAAACTTGAG
Organism: Chaenogobius annularis; assembly: GCA_015082035.1. NCBI lineage: Eukaryota > Metazoa > Chordata > Actinopteri > Gobiiformes > Gobiidae > Chaenogobius > Chaenogobius annularis. The sequence continues at coordinate 73,920 of BJKM01000367.1, forward strand.
TATCCCTAGTGTGATGTCACTTCCTGTAATGTTCTACAGATGTTTAGACTGTTCTCCACAAATACCTGCTCGATTGGTGTAAAACTCTCCTTTTATATGTACAAAAGGTACAAATACACCAAATAAAGTCAACGTTAGACAATGGTAAAAGCCACAGTTGTTCTTCTGTTCGCTGCATGTTTCCGTCCCGTCACCCCGTGTTACTGTTGCACTCGTGTCTGGGGGGTTTTGTCACAATATTTTGATTTCCATCATTCATTTTTTTTTATTGTTCATTTTGTCACCATATTCTTATTTTCAGGGCGTTTGTCTTTGAGCTGACGTTTACAGCCGCTCTAAACCTGAAGATGGAAAAACCTGCAAAATCAATACTTTATCAGACAAATCTGAATTCAAGTTGGACTATTTATTGGTTTATTTCCGTTTTAGACCGACGTAGATTACATTCCTAGTAATCCAAAGCAAAGCGAGTTTATTTGTAGAGCACAATTCAGGAAATACAGGAAATACAGCCTGAAAATCACGTTACAAACTGCATAAAATGTAATTTAAAAGAGAAGAGCCTTTTGTCACTGTAACATCCAAAATCTTTCTGAAAAATAACACTATTTTGATGCACGTTTGATTTTAATGTCAGGAAATTAATTGGCTTTTTGTTTGTTTGACAATCTTAAGGGTTGATAAAAAAATATATGTATGGACTCCATGGTACTATTCACAAGTAAAAATGTGATGGAACTTAAGATACTCATTTGAGAAGTCCTGAAAAAACATCACATAATTTAAAAAAAACAATGTAACACAATAAGTAAAGTTGGAAAATAAAATACAAATGCAAAATGACACAACTGAGTGGAAAAACAACACAATAAAATAGACAGAATTAGACCAAGTTTAACGTTTCCGTGGTCCGGATCGATCTAATACACGGAAACGAGAGAGAATAGTATTATTTTGAGTTGAAAGTGCATTTGTGTTTTCCGTGTTGAATAAGTGTCAGTTCTGCGCCTAAAAACCAGAAAACGCCGGAGTGCAAATGCCAGCTCAGTGTAACTGGAGCTCTCTCTGGGCCTTTGGGTGCTGCTGATTCAGAGAGGTCACATGATCCTCCAGACAGAGCAAAACTGAAGCTGGGAACGGTGTCTCATGTCACTTATGGACCGGTCCTGGTTTAGTCCTGGTTTAGTCCTGTTCTAGGTTTTCTAGTACTGGTTATAGTCCTGTTCTAAAGGTATTCCCTTCTTTGTTTATAAGGGGTTTTTTTCCTTCGGGTTCTTAGTAAAAAAAAAATGGGTTCCTTTAAAAAGTTTTTTCCTGTTTTTCTTAGTCCTGGTTTAGTCCTGTTCTAGTATGGTCTGATCCTGTCTAGTACTGTCCTTAGTCCTGTTGTAGCCTTTCTGCCCTGTTTATACTGGTCTTAGTCCTGTTCTAGTCCTGTTAGTCCTGTTTAGTACTGTTGTCTAGTCCTGTTCTATAGTACTTTGTTTAGTCCTGTTCTAGTACTGTTAGTCTGTCTAGTCCTGTTTAGTCCTGTTCTATACGTGGTCTAGTCATCTGTTCTAGTACTGTTTAGTCCTGTTCTAGCCCTTTTCTAGCCCTGTCTAGTACTGGCTTAGTCCTGTTCTAGTCCTGGCTATCCTGTTCTAGTACTGTTTAGTCCTGTTCCAGTCCTGTTCTAGCCCTGTTTAGCCCTTTCTAGCCGTTTAGTCCTTCTAGTCCTGGTTAGCTAGTTGATAGCTACGCGATATAGAGAATCAAAAAATGAAGTATGGCGTAATAGCCGGATTCATAGTCTAATAGAAAGATCAAATATAAAAAATGAAAAAACATCGTTATCTGGACTAATCAGACTCGAAAACACATGCAAAAGACCTTTTAAAACAGAAGCATTATTGACTCAAAATAAAAGAATAAACCTATTCAGATTTTCATAAATAATCCTCGTTATTCATACATATTCTGTATTAGCGTTCAGTGCGGTTGATAAAGTATGTAAAAGGCTCAGTGATCGAATAGAATGATAGTTTGATGACTTAATGTTGGTCACAGCCACATTCAAATGTATAAATAATGTGTTCTCGATCGACATTCAGAGCAGACAAAGTATGAGAGCCTCGTCCAGAAAACACTGCAATTTTACATGATTTATTTATTGAATGAACAAAGGACGCAATCAATCAGAGAAAATGGATTTGTACTAAAAACCGTTAAAATACTTTACAAAACGGTTTTAAAAAGATGCAATGGATTAAAACAATCGCATTTAGAATCACAACATAAACAAATTAATTCAGAAATGTGCAGATGCAAACCAAACGGAAGTCTGGCCCACTTGCGTACCGGCCCACGTAGCACTGGTCCCGGGCACTGGCCACGTTGCACGGAACGCCCATTGCACTGGCACACATGGCACTGGCCCCGTAGCATGTGCCGTTGCAACTGGCCCGTAGCACTGGCCCACTGAGCACGGTCCATATGCACCTGGCCCACACTGGCACTGGCCCACGTTGCACGCCCAATGGCACTGCCCATTGCAATGGCCACTTGCAGTGTCCATTGCACTGGCCCACATGGTACTCGGCCCCATTGCATGTGTGCACTGGTCCACATTGCACTGGCCCACGTTGCACTGGCCCACGTTGCACTGGCCCACGTTGCACTGGCCCCATTGCAATGGCCCACGTTGCACCAGCCCACAACGACCCACTTTTACAGTGAACGTGGTTCCGTTGGCTTCAGCTTAGTTCGTCTGATAATGACCTTGATTGCAGAGACGTTTGACCTTGCGTCTCCTCGAGCGTCCTGAAGGCACAGGATGTAAACGGAGCACTTTCAGGTGTGTAGGCGACTCCTCTCCTCAGAGTGTCCTTTGGGTGCTGACTCCGCTCCGACACCCGATCCCACCCGATCCCCCGTGTTCTAGACTGCAGCTTCATTCACATTTCCAACACACCGGCCTGAACCAGCGCTGAAGCCAGAAGGACCAGTTTTACCTTTGTTTTCATTCAGATTTGAAGCGGGTTTATTGGATTTTACTAACCAAACTAACCAATAACCCCAGTAAAAATGCCCATGTCAGTCATTAAAATCAAAATTTAAAACTGAAGTTGTTTTTTTATTTTTGCAATATCAAAGGTTGTTGTTTTTAATAGAATCTTCAGAAAACAAAATATAGTTTCTCCACTGAATGTTGAAGCGACAGAATTGGCAAACTTCAAAGGTCTCTGCACTTTTAAGACATTATTTTTAAATTCATGTTGACATTAAAAAGGATATAAAATAATACTCTGCTGGAGATGTTGTGGCTCCAGGAAGTCCATCGTGTGTTTGTGGATTGTCTGAATAAATACTGGATAGACATTAATAAAGTACTAATCATGTATCTGGGACATAAGACTCCGTGGAAATAACAGATGGATACCTTCAGGGAAAAAGGCTATCACAAAGAAATGGATGATACAGATTGAACAAACTGCAAAAGACTTGGCTCAAATAACAACTAACATTTATACAATGGAAATAACTTAGTTGATTTGAAAAGGACCTTTTTACTCGTTCAAGCGCGATAAAAGACGCTTCATCCAGACGTTTCAGACTGAAGCGGTTCGTTCTGACTGAAGCGGTTCAGACTGAAGGCGGTTCAGACTGAAGCGTTCACTGAAGCGGGTTTCGACTAGCGGTTCAGACTGAAGCGGTTCAGACTGAGCGGTTCAGACTGAAGCGGTTCTGACTTAAGCGGTTCGGACTGAAGCTGGTTCAGACTGAAGCGGGTTCAGACTGAAGCGGTTTCAGACTGAAGCGCTGTTCAGGACTGAGACTGAAGCGGTTTCTGACTGAAAGCGGTTCAGACTGAAGCGGTTCAGACTGAACGGTTCTGACTGAAGCGGTTCAGACTGAAGCGGTTCAGACTGAAAGCGGGTTCGACTGAAGCGGTTACAGACTGAAGCGGAGCGGTTCAGACTGAAGCGTTCAGACTGAAGCGACGAAGCGTTCTGACGAAGCGCGTTCTACTGAAGCGTTGCAGACTGAAGCGTCGACTGAAGCGGTTCAGACTGAAGCGGTTCGACTGAAGCGTTCAGACTGAAGCGGTTCAGACTGAAGCGGTTTACAAGACTGAAGCGGTTCATGACTGAAGCTGGTTCTGACTGAAGCGGTTCAGACTGAAGCGGTTCGACTGAACTGAAGCTGAGCGGTTCAGACTGAAGCGGTTTCAGACTGAAGCGGTTCTGACTGAAAGCGGTTCTGACTGAAGCGGTTCTGACTGAAGCGGATGATTTAGCTCCACTTTTTGTTTAGTTTGGTTGTTTCCTCTGTCATTTTTGTTTGTTTTTTCCATTTCCTAAAAGTAAAATGATTTGATATAAAAACTCAATCAACTTTGAACACAATATTTTCACGTTTTTCAAGTCCTTTTTTCTCATTTTCTGCACGTCGTCTTCAAAGAACAGACTCATCTAAACCTGTGTGTGACAAACTGACAGTAATATGTGTCTTTTTTCCCCGCTGTCCCACCGTCTCCCTCCCCATCTCCCCCCCGTCCCGTTTGCCCCGCCCCAGCCTCTATCAGCCTCCCAGGCGCCGGCCCTCAGCTGCGTGGAGTCCCTGTGCTGCTACCAACATGGGCAGAGGCGCTGTTCCCGCCTGGCCCGCCTCCTGGAGCAAATGACGGGCCAGTGCCAGAGCAGCCGCCCCCCACTGTTCGACCGCGGGACGACACAAACAGGTGCGAGCGCGACCGACCCCGGCAGACGCCACGAGCCCCGCCGTTTGTTTGTTTTGTTTTTAGTGGGGGGTTTATTCAAGGAGGAAAGCTGAAGATGCGTGTGGGGTTTTGGCGGGCCGCTGAATGTACCCTTTAAAAACCGCCTGGCGTTTGTAGCATGTTGAAACCAAACGCGGTTGAATGAGTCTTGCTGTTTTTTTTTCAATCAATACTTTTCCTCACGACGGGTTTTCGGGCGGCAGGAAACGGGCGTCTCGACTTTGACCGTTGTGACGTTGAGAAAAGAACATTCTGCGCTCGTCTTCGTAAAGGCGTCGTGAAGGCCCAGTTATTCCCTCTCGCCCTGTCGTTAAGCAGTTACTAATCCTCAATCCCGTCTGTGTTCATGCTTATTAAGGCGCCACCGATTAATCTAACTTCTCTGCCGAGTAATTGAGTGCCCTGGTGCAGGTTTTGCCCACATTACGACCTCGAGTAATGACCGTGAAAAATCTATCAAATCACTGTTTGACGCGTTGGCTGTGGCGTGTCCTGACAAAACGGGGAGAAACTCAACATAATTTAACATATAATTTCACCTTTTTGCCTTCCAACTCAGACACGAGGGGCACGCGGCGACGTGCTGGTAAATCAAAGGACTTAAACGGGCAAAGGCGGTCATCGACGTGAGCGCTAAAAGCTGAAAAAGCACCTAAAAACGCCATGGATGTTTAGTGCGGCGCTATAAATCCTCCCGCACCACACACGGAAGGTTCCAGACACTTTCAAGCCACGTTTCAGTTCAGATTTCTTACAGCTCGACCATATTTGCCGCTGGTCGTTTGGTCGTTTTAATGATTTGTTGTTGTTTTTTTAAATGTCAGAACCACAGCCGGCAGTTAAGATGAGAATAATAATGCCCTGGATTTACAAAACTGAACAATGCTGTCGTTTAACTTGAATATTATCTTTAACAACGTCATCGAAACGTCACTTCATACCTGAGTTTGGAAGACGTTTTTGTCCTTTTTTTTTTTTTTTTAGGTCATTTTTAATAGTTTTAATGACAGACGACACACTTTATATTCTAATTTAGCAAATCTCCAAAAACTGATACATTTTTTTTTTTGCTATCGAGTCATGAAATAATTGTAAAAGAATATAGTAATAAAATAATAATAATAAATAAATAATAATAATAATAATAATAATAATAATTAATAATAATAATAAATAAAAATAAATAATTGTCTGTACACAGGTTCTAAAAAAGGTTACGAGCTGAGAAAAATAATTTTATGACTCAAATTGAGCCCCAATTGCATGAAAACGATGCGTAAAATGTGTAAATTGAGTGTATTTGATGGAAACACTCTTCAGTCCATAAATGTGCTCCACCAGGTCCTCAAACTTCAGCTTCATCTGAGGAAAAAAAACACGTGACCTTTGCTCTCTAAACAACTAAACGACTCGACCAAATGACTGTTGTCCAAGCACTCAACTACATTAAAACCTTTTGCAGATGTGCGCGTGTCTTTTACCATTGAGCCACCCAAATGGCGACTCATGTTGACCTTCACACGGTCGGGCCCGTCTCCTGTGATCCGAGTCTTTCGTGAGGATTAGTCTCCGAGTCTTTCACCGTCTCTTGTCTGTCCTGGTCCGTCAGAGTCTTTACTTGTCCAGCTTTTCTTTTATCCGTGTGTCTTTTACATGTTTGTGTCCAAAGAGAAGCGGATCAGAGGCTCTGGTCCCGAATGCACTTTAACAGATAAACCCCGTCTGTCTGAATCAAATGTAAATGTTGGATGTCGGTTGCACTGGTGTCGGTCGTGTGTTTGAGACTCATTTATGCATGTGCTTTGGACTTAACGTGAACGTCGACTGGTGCCAAACGGAACACCTTTGCGTGATTACCATATCGTTTTATCCGTTTGTCGATCTTCCATACCGCCACGGAGCTCTGAAGTGGGCGTGAACGTTATAATCCACATTCGTATTTCCCAAAGACTTAAAATCAGCGAGAAGTCTACCAGCATTTCAAATCGAATGAAACGGTTTATCTTCCATAGGTTTTTTGTTTTGTTTTTGTTTTTCTCTGGAAAACACATTTTGACGTATATATTTTCAGTGTGTTCTCAGTTTTTTTAAAAAATCATAAAAATCACCATTTAAAGATGCTGTACCTGATTTTAACTTAAAAATGAGTAAAATGCCTTGTGAACATCCTAATTATTGATATGAATTCGTAAGCGCTTTTCACAGTTTTGAGACCAGAGCGTGTTTTTCCGACACGGCTAACAACAGCTAGCATGCTAACAGAGCACTTCCTGCTTCTCTGAGAATAAAAACGCTGTGTAATCAGATCCGGAGAGCGCACATCGGTCTCATTTTTGTTCGATCCGATGCTTTTGTGATACATTTGTTCTGGGGCAAAACAGATTTGTCTTAAAGGACAAATATTATGCATTATTTGTGTTGTTACTGGACTTAAAATGCTCTTTAAACATCTCATGGTTTAGAACAAAAACTAGTTGTTGAAAAAAAAAAAAAAAACTTTATACCATTCTGGCTTTTCCCACACTTGGAACCTTTGGGCTCCATCTACTGGCAGCAGAGGGAATTACATAGGAGAGAGAAACAAATAATTGCTTGCCCGACATGCTAATGTAGCCACTCGGTTCTAATGAGCAAGATTTAACAGCAGAAATGCTCAGAACGAGTGATGATGAGTTATGGACTTAAAGTAGAGTAGAACATCTTGGAACCGCGTCACAGGTAGAATATAACATCACACATCAGGGAAATTCAGAATGAAGTGTTTTTGACATTCGAAGGGAGAGGACTTGCTCATTTCATTCGCGCTTTATGAAGCGAATGAAGCTGAATGCAACTCCAGTCGTGTTTGACGAGGGCGCAATGTTATCTCAAATCTCAAAAAGTGTAAAATAAGACAGTTTTGCATAATATGTGTCCTTTTATTTACAAGATATAACATCGGGTACAGTTCCTTTAAATATCTAAGATTCGAGTCTGAATTGAAAGCTCTTGACCACAACGCGCTTGTTCTGTGCCATTGTTGATGCGTCTGACTCCACAGTTTGTCCCTCGTTCTGCGTCCGTCACCTGGGCCCTGGTGGTCATCGATTCATTGACCCGAGCGCCGCGTTCTGCTGAACCATCACTCGCCCCCCCCTCACCCACCGTCGTCCTGGGACTTTAGCCTCTGCGCTGTAATGGAAGATGTAGCATTGAGTTTGAGCGAGCGCTGGAGAAGAGGCGGTGTGTGTGTGTGTGTGTGGGGGGTTTTGTGGTGGAAGTAAACAAAGGACTGTTATTGAACCTTCCCTGTCCCCTCGGCTTCTCTGGACAGATCTGTGGCGTTATGCTGCCCCTTGTGGTCAATTTCCGTAGGACAGCGTCTTCAAATGCGTCTAGTTTTTGTCCTGTTTGAATTTGAGTACAATTTAAAAGGCTTGAAGGCCTCATTGGTTGCTTTTCTCCATCAAAAATATGCCTCAATATGTGAATTTCTGAGTTTATTCTCCAGAACGTGCTCTTACACAGCAGTTCTTTTCACGTTTAAACCCAAACTACTAAAAACGACTAACTCTCAGCCCAACCTGCTTCTGTCCATGGTGGTGTCGTAACTGAAACCTGAAATGCTTCACAGATTCTGCCATTAGACAGCTCTGAACGGCAAGGAAAACACATTACGTTTGCTTTTCTTTGATAATAATGGCTCTCTAAACAAAATCTTACACCTTTAACGTCCCACAGGAGCTAAAAGACTCAAAGCTGCAGCCTACAAAAAACAAGATGTGCCATAAAACCGCTCTGCAAGGTGAAGAAAGCAACAAGTTTGACCTGTTTGATAACAATCCTAACTAAATTCGTACTTTTTTGCTGGCTTAAGGCTAATTCAGTTTTATTGTGGTCCTCTGGTACTCTTGAGTGTTCATGCGCAACTTTCGACTCGTAAAAACCCAAACAACTCAAAACTTGCTGCACGATTTCCATTGGAGTTCACCGTCAGAGCTCTGAGGACACATCAGGTCTGACTGACTTTAAACACAAACACATAAACTTTAGGCCTTGCTATATTGGTCAAATTCAAACAGGACAATTTAAAACCACTCTAAAGACCATCTTCAGTGTTTTCTTGAGTTGTTCTGATAGCTTTTACTCTTCCTTCTCCTAAACGTCTTCCTTTGAGAACGATCGATCGCGACCTTAAACCTCGACTCGAAGAAACGATTCAATCCTTTTCCTTTTGCCGCCCCATCACTTTATCCGCCCGGCAGCCAAGCGCACCGTGACTCGCCGCGCTTACGTCTGCTACGAATATACAATCGCTGATAAAGTAGGACTGTGGACCTTTTATGCTCTTGTGCCGTCCTCGTCGAATCTTTGCTCCTCTGAAAAAGTGAGTTTTGGCCTTAATAATGCTAGAAAACTGCCATAGTGGAAGGACTTGTACTCGCTCGATTCTGTATCCTGCATTCCCAGTATAAAACGATATATATTTCAACTATTTATGACTTGTATAATCGGTATTACACTCAAATATTTATACTGTATTGGAGCCAGATTGTTGCTGGCTGCTTTTTGGGCCTAAATTAAAGCTGAGGTGGAGCAAAGTGCATGACGATATCTGTATGGAAACTATGGAAACGGCTGATGAATCCTGGCAGTTATTGAAGTTGCACAAGTCTTCTGTGTTTCTACTTTTGCCCACATCTCTAGTTCAGACCTTGCATTAAAAAGAAAACGTTCAATCTGTGTTCAAAGTGGTGGAAGAAGTACTGCATTTGGTTCAATAAAAGTAAAAATACAAGAGCCAAAAAATACTTTAACTGCCTAGGACGTGTCGGACTTTTTGCTAAAACATCTGATGGAATTCTCACATAATTTATGTTTTACAAATTGAGCTCTAATTAACAGATTTTGAACAACAAACTTCTACTTAATTGGTGTGAAATCGAATTTAAATTTACAGTAAATCGCAGTAAATATTAAATATCAGTAAATATTTCAAGCTTTTTGATGAATATTTGAACAGAAGATGTGATCACGACCAGGCTCAAACTGTAAAGAAAAGTACTTTGTTTTACTTTTCAGTTCTGTTCAAAAACGTGTAGTGAAGTAGAAGTAAAACGTGTCCACAGTAAAAGTGCTGACATTACTTTTACTTTTGTACTTCCACCACTGCATTAAAGTAAATACTGAGATGACACGCGCTTTGGCTGAAGAACACGTTTGTTTAATGCCAGGTCTGACTTTAGCTTAGTCACTTTTAAATTAGGAGGATTTATAACATTTTGAATGGACAGTATTTTTAAAAGGTATATTTTAGAATAATGCAGTAGTTAAAGTCTGTTTGGAGTTTGGAGAAACAAACAGGAGCAACGAGATTCAGGCTTAATATAATTTCAAATGGACTTGTGTGATTTTGGAAGTAGTTTAAGTAAAAAATAAAATGTAAAATCATCAAAATCAATCAAAATAATCTAAAGAAAAGTTTTGACTGATACAAAAGAGCTTTGCATTTAGATTTACTCAGTTTGGAATATTGAGTTACTTCCAACACTATTATTATTATTATTATTAAAGTTGTTTCTATTATACTCTGACTTGAACAATCCCAATCAAAGATCCTTGACGGTCCCATAAACGTGGACTTAAAGCGGTCCATTTTTACGTTCCTCGTGTTTGTTCCTCCAAACGTGAAGTGTGTTTTTCATAAATGATCCAAACTTTCACGTCGGAACATCTCGAATCCAACATGCGTTTGTGTCGTGTTTGGATGGGAGTGCCAGAGAGGCTGCTGGGAAGTGTAGTCTTTATTCTGCCTGTGAAACCACGAGTGCGTTCACATTTGTCCTGCTTTGGTCCGGCTTTGGTCCTGCTTTGGTCCTGGGTAAGGCCTCCTTTAGTCCTGCTTTGGTCCTGCTTTGGTCCTGGGTTAGTTCTGGGTTTTCAGCAGTGGTGGAAGAATACTCAAGTTTGTGAAGTAAAAGTATAAAAATCTATTTAAGTAAAAAGTGTTTAATATGTTATTTTTTGAGTAAAAAGTAAAAGTATTTTGGCACAGATTGACAATTTGTTTTATATATATACTTAATAATAATAATAATAATTGTAGTATTATTATTATTATTATTATTTCAAATGTATAAACAGAACAAACAAAAAACGCAGAAACAGAAACTGACCAGGAAGTGAAAATAAACATCTACTAATCATTCAAAAACAAAATCACGGCATATTTCAAATAAAATAACGGTCCCAACTGGTCCAAAGTCTTCAAAAACTATTAAAGAGTGAAATGTGGTGATCTTCTGGAGAAGCATCTCCAGAAAGTACTTTGTTCTCAATAGTAAAACGTACAAATACCTAAATATTTGACCGTACTTTTACTCGAGTCATTTTCCACCACTGTTTTTCTTGTTTTTGGTTCCAGTTTGGTTTCCGTTTGTGCAAATGTGAACGCACCTAAACGAAGCCTTATATGTGCTTCTGAAACGAGGCTTTGTGAGGGGCGCGCTCGTTTTCCACGCCCCCTCCTCCGTCTGTGGCTAAACTCCGCCCACTCCCGCTCCCGTTTTTACGCCTCAAAACAAGCGCGCCCTCCGTCTCTTGTCTTGTTGCATGCGGCCGCAGTTGCCTTTAGTCTTTTTGTACAAACACTCCGTGTGTGTGTCTTTACGTCCGTGTCTTTGTGCGTCTCCGATCTGCAAAACGTCGTCCCCTTTTCCCCTCCGAACCTCCGCGTGGCGCCGGAGAGTCGCGCGGCCGCAGTTTTCGACGCCTGCGTTTCGAAATCCGCGCTCTCGAGAAGGGTTTTTAGGGCGGAGAAAAGTGAGGATTGTTAATAATAAAGTGAATTTGAGGCGTCGCGACTGTTTTACAATAATGGATCTTGTTTTCAGCCATGGAAATGATCAGATTCAACTCTTTGTGGGATTTTGTTTGCATTTTCTTTGCGTGAACGGGAATACTAGCTCCAGTTATCGCAATACGTTCATATGCAGGGTTTTAGAAAGTAAGAAAACACACAAATTATCATTGTTTCTTGTAGAGATCGGTCGATATGTTTTTTTGTTCTTTTTGTTCTGGCCGATGACGAATGTTTAGACTTCAGAGAAACCGATGTGTACTTTGACCATTTCCCCCAAATGTTGACATTTAAATTGACTCCGAATACTGCACAACTGCACTGTTGAAAGTGAAGTCATGTTTTGTGCAGTTCCTGTGTGTAATATCCTGTGCTGGAGAGAGAATTAAGGCTAAAAATGCTAATATTGACCTGATATCCAGTATACTTTATCTCTAGTTATGATGGGCTCAACAAACTAAAAAAAATAAGAATAATTTCACCTTCATTTGTGCCGACGGAGAAGACGTTGAACTTTGTGCCAGCGTTTGTTTGATGAGAACACGGTAATAACAGATATAATTCACCATAAACCAGGTTAAAACGTCTGCACCTTGAACTTTTGACTTTTCTTCTCCACTCTGTGTCAAACGCGGATTTGTTGAGGTTTCGCCAGTGTTTTGGAGACGAACCTGAGCGGAACGAGTCTTTACCGCGAGACGGGAACGAAAAGAAATGTCAAAAGAAATGGGAAACAAAATGTGAAACGACATGTGAAACGACATGTGAAACAACATGTGAAACAACATGTGAAACGACATGTGAAACGACGGTTGAACGTTTTGTCATTTTCTCTGTCGAAACGCGAAATGAACGACTGAAAAAGAGCGCGTTTTTCGGCTCAACGTTTTGCGATGTGTTGGTGAGTGTGTGTTTGTGTTTTCAAGCTTTTGTGTTGTTTTTGTCTCTTGATTTCCGTTGAGTAATTTAAGTCTGTGTTTTCTGGAGCACTGAAGGTCCAAGAAAAACAAACCAGACGTAAATTGGACAGAGAAAACCACAATTTACTCAAGTATTTGGACCAAACTTGTGGAACCGTTTGTACGTAAAATGTATTTAAAATCTGATTTATAAGTTCATAAATGCACAGATTCTAAAGGTTCCACCACAATTACCAAAGCAAATCATGAGTGAAGGTTTACCAAGTGTAATCAAGTAAAAGGACTGTTACTTCAAACTAAATATGACTCAATGAAACAAACGTAGAGTTTCTGCTTTAACGCTGTTTAAACACACTGAAATATGTTAAAGAAATCATACATGCGAGTTATTTCCACTTATCATATTACCATGACAACCGGCCTTAGGTTAAAGTAAACGTTTGAGTCGTTTTAACTCAATTAAACATGTTCACTAACGACTTACTAACCGTCTTTAGGATCACTACTTGGACTCATTGTTCCCAGGTTTGTTAACTCATCTTTTTGAAGCCTAAACTCAGCTAAAACCTGTACTTGTACTCTGAGACTCCTGTAGTTACAGTATGACCCGCGACCGTGCGTCCAGTGCAGACCGGGTCACACTGGACGCACGAGTTTAAGCCTCAGAACTTGAAAACGTGCGCGAAACTCTCGACTTGCTGTCGGGTTTGTCCGCTTTTCACAGTGTAGAAGTAAAAGTACCACGTTACACAAGTACAATGGCCTTAAATGGACTTCCTCCTTATATTAGGTGTCATAATGTTTTCATATTTTGTGTTTTCTGATTAATTCTACAACCGGTTTGTGCTCAGACCAGACTTTTATTACTCAACTTTACTTCATCCATTATTAACATTCCACTCTTCCATTATTCACTCCTCTTGGACTTCTAACTTCAAACCTCTTCACGCCACGTCGTCTCGGAAACGCTCCTCGAAGCCACTTTCGGGGGTCCCTCTTCCACCTTTAACTCCCGATCCGTGCTGCTATTTCAGATCCTGGAGCGACCCCGAGAATTTCTCCAACGACCGCAGCGTCCTGACCCTGTCAGCCGTCGAGGCCACGCCCTGCTGAGGTCGAGCCACGCCCCGGCCCGGCCCGGGACAAACCGGGCCAAACGTTACACCTCCGTCCAGCAATAAAGACGAAGCGGCGCTTAGATAATCCGCTCGTGCAAGGAGTTCAGTCCGGAAAGTTTGCCAAAATGTAGTTTTACAGAGAAGAGTTGGATTTAGAGGCATTCAGAGGTTTGAGTAAAAGGTCAGTCTGGTTTTTTGTTGTGTCAAGTCTTTATTTATTCAAAAAACGCCAAGAGAAACACAAAGAGAAGCTCGCTGCTCCTCAGATCTGAATACATCTCCCATTTGATTTATCCTGGATCCACGTCGTTTTGTTACTACGGCAGTAACTGTTCCTCCAGGAGTTCAGCAGTTCCATTTAAAAGGGCCTGAACCTGATCTAGTTCTCCAAACCTCGTCCTACTTTGTGACGATGCACCACGAGCGAGTTTAGTTTTACAGGACGAAACAACAAAACGCAGATGTTCTTGTTGTTGTTGTTGCGAGCTCTTTTAAAAGTGAATTTCACACACACATTCCTGCATTTTGTTAGTAAGAGACAAACAAACGTGGCGCTTTATTCCTGAACCTATCGAGAGTTTATGGTTCAAAAGGCAATTATGAACAAAATGTCAATCATTCAATGGAAATTACAACTCAAACGAACAAACAAATACAAAATAAATTCATTCAAATAAGTTTAGTTTGGAGTTTATTCGCTGCGCAATTTTTAAATATTTTTAGCCTAAACGAGAACTTTGAAAGAACTTGTTTTTTTGTTGTTGGAACCATTACTTTTTTTAAACTCTAAATGCCTTTAAATTCCATGCGTTGCTCTTTTGTGAACCTCATCAGCCTCAAACTCCATCTCAAATCCGAAATAATGATCGAAAGTTGGACTCGAGTGCAATATAAGTTCGAATCTGCACGAAGATGTAGCACCACGAAACCCTGGAGAACGTTCTGAACTTTTTATTTTTTTAAATGGCCGGGTTTTTATTTTTACTGAAAAGGGAAAAAAACAAACAAAAAAAACCCAGGAAACGCTCCGAACCTCCTGCAGTTCTTCATCTCCTCGTCACCAAAGACCGTCGCGACTGGAAAGAGGACAAAACTTGACATTATTTGTGCCTGATCGACCAGAAACCGGCGTCGTCGAGGAAACGACCAACCGTTGGAAACCCGCTTCCTCGGCCCAACGCTCCAGAGCCGTTTTCCCGCCGCTCTGTTCAAAGCCATAAAACGTTCCGGGTCCGTTTGTGAAGGAACCGGACGCCGTTGTGAAGATTCAGTTTCATGTGTTCGTTCAGCCGTTCACCCAAAAGCATCACATCGTTACAAAGATCATGTACTGAAAACCACACGTGACTTTCTTACCGGTCCGACGTTCTCATCAGGATTGGCGTTAGCGCGAGAAAAGCTAAAGCTAGCTTGCGCCGACATGCTAATACAATTACATAGTTTTAATAAACATGATTTGACGGATCTGGCGATGATTTATGGACTTAAAAACAGCAAAGGAGACCCCCAGATCTTTACCTGTAATGCCACATCTGGGAAATTTGAAGGTGAGTGTTTTTTGAGGGAGAGAACCTCGTAAATCGGATTAATTAAACAAATGTTTCAGGTTTGTTTTTGATGAGGGAACAATGTGAAAACATGGTTCAAAGCTCATAAAAGTATGTGTCCTTTAAAAAGCCGTAGCTGCATCTTTATTATATTTACGGTCATTTAGAAGTCATGTGATCAACTTTGACCATTGCCGATCATAAAATGGACATGGAAAATAGTCAAAATTTCACCTGGAAAACAAACATGGAACTTTTTATTATTTTAACCCAATTGGTGGCGTCGTCTCCTGAGGCATGTAAAAGCTCAGTAAAGAAGAGCTCCTCCGTGTTTTTTAAGTCCATACGTTTCATTTCATTCACGTGACTCATTTCTCCACTGAAATGTTCCGTAGCAAAGGCAGTTTGTTAGCGCGTCATAGTTACAATCCAGCCGAGCGTCCTTGTGTCGCCAGCAGCAAAATGCAGTTTGAATTTTAAAAAGGGAAAAGGAAAACAATAGAAACAAGTAGGTGTAATACCTCATTCGTCCAGGAGGGTTCCATTGTATCATCTTTTTAGAAAAACAAAAAGTTTCAACTCTCATCCAAGAGTCATTTTCAATCTGCAGGTGAAGTCTTGAGAAGGCCCTGCCCACCGGGCGGAGCCTCCTGATAAAGGCTGTAATGGGCTAGAAACATCCCATTGCAAACATGCTATTCGCACCCTCATCACTGAGTACCTGATTAGCATCAGAATGGCCAGGGCGTCTCCCGCCTGCTAATCAGGTACTCTGTGATGAGGGAGAGAGAGTCAGGATGTAGATGGTCCATCTCAGGGCTGTTAGGACACAAAGAGTAGTCTCAAGTGAAACTGTAAACACCCTTTGATATTTAGGGTAGGACCTCCAGACGGTTCCCAGACTCGACCCACAGATTGAGAATGACTCTTGGATGAGCGTCGAAACCAGAAGATACAACTGAATCTTTTTCTACAATACAATCGAGTTTATTTATTTAAAAATGTACTTTTAAGTTATAGAACTGTCCCCTAACAAACACAAAGCGTAACGTGTCACTTTAAGAATGTTTCCCGTAAAAGGAAACGGCAGGAAGTCCTGAAAGGATGTCAAACGTGTGCGTGGAACAGTGTGATGCTTCTGAGTAGCAGCTGCTGCATGTCGACCCAGACACCAGAATGTCTCTGTCTTTCAAATATATATATTTATGGTACGCCTCAGATGAGTATTTGCACAAGATACATATCATTTTGTGTTTGTATTTTCAGTTTGAACCATCTCAGACATGTTTTTCAGTTTCATGTATGAAGTGTGCGCGTGTTTGTGTGTGACGACCTCCGGGAGTTTAAGCTACAGCTAGCACATGTGCGGCTCAGCTAACTCTAGCTAGTACAGGCGCCGCAAAGCTAACGCTAGTTAGTACACACGTGGCTAGGCTAACTGTAGCTAGCACACACGCCGCAAAGCTAACAAGTCTGAAAGTTAGTCGTATTGAAGTAAAAATGATCTTTTTCTGATGAAAAGGCGGGTACAAAACATTTTTTTTTCTGTTCTGTATAATTTTATATTTGTAAAAAAAGGTACCAAAAGCCAACGATGGCTGCAGAAGACTTTATTTGTTAAAATGGACCAATTGACAACACAAGAATGCAAACACTGCTAAAAAGGGGAGGTTTTTCCTGTTTTCTATTTCAACATCACAACGAAGCTTCAAGAAATTAAAATTGCATATGATTGGTTAAAACTCCTGTAGTTTGCCATTAGGCCACATTTTTACTGTCAAACTTCCCCAACTTCCCCTTTTTGGCAATGATTTCAATATGGTCACATTTATTTTACATCAGCACCTCAAGTGTCCACCAGGGGGAGTAGAGAGACTTGTGATAGCTTGATGGAAACTTGATGGCACAATTATGGGAAAATCTGTTGCAATAATCACAGGAGAATTGTGTAGTTACTGTAGTTTCAGGTTGATGAAGTTTTTTTTTCCGTGTACAATTATCGAATACATCTCATTTACAAAGTACAACTGACGCCGAGCGTGTTTTTCATTTTCTTTGCTTTTCGTTGACCTCTTGCAGTAGTTTGTGGCCGGCGTCGCGTTACAGATGCCGACGGTAAAAAGCTGGATACTGGGCAGTAAACGGTTTCATCTGAAAGAGTTGACCTGTCAGATTATGAACCATGATAGAGATGAAACGTTAAGGCTCGACGCAGTGACACATCTCACTATTTATGTGGGTCAAATATAGAAAAGGGGAAAACTGCATTAGAATCGTTTCATGCTGTATAAACATGGCATTTTAATGTGTACAAATTTAAACCGAAAATTTTTATAAATAAATAGTCATAATAAATCAGGCTTAGAATTAGCAAATCAAGAACATCTGCACGATCGGTCGACATTTGACGTTAAAGATTGTAAAGTTTGAGCGTGTCGGTGCGACTTCAGAGCCGTCCCATATGAACCTAATGACGCACGGTGAATGAATGAAATAATACAACATGTTCCGGTGTAGTTTGGAACCAGGCTGAGCTTATTAAAATGTGTATGAAACCGTTTACCGCTGAATATCCATCGGCGAAGAAGCTTTAGAATCTGGAAGTGTAAAGCGGCTTCGAAAGGCACAAACCGGATTATGACGACGCTCGTTATCATAGTCTGCCGTGTTAAAAATGCCGGTTAGAGCTGGACCTCGGGGGGGTGGGGTTGGAGGAAGGGTGGGTTCTGAACGCGGCGTATTCAAGCGTGTAATTGAAAAAAAGAAAAAAAAAACACGCTCAATTTGATCATATCCCCACGTCACAAACGTTCCTCTGGCTTCCTGTTGGAGGCGCTCCACTGTGCTGCTGGTTTACCGCGTCCACAAACAAGTTAGGAATCTGTTTAGTTTTTTAGATATTTTGGAGTCAATGGTTGGTTTATAAGACGTTTGTTTTGTTCCTCTCCGTCGACAAACTGTGCCGCAGATCGTTTCGACCTGTCTGTCCCTTTCTGTCTGTGTATCGGAAAATGCAGTTCTATTTACGGAATAAATACCTTTTTATATAAAAGATCCGTCCAGTGTTTTCTTTGTTTCATGCAAATATCATTCAAGACTTTTTTCCCCCCATTCAAAAGATAATATTTTGGTTTTAAATGGTTAATTTGTTGGAACAATTAAATGTCAAATTTTGTTAAGTAAATTTTATTATGATTTTTTTGTAATACATTTGTACAGATTTATTACATTTTATTCCAAAAACGTCACAAACTAAAAAGGCCACTTCAGTAAAACTCAATCGCTTTGTTAGAAAAACCTTGATTTTACAGAAAAAAAACTAAACAAAAAACGTGAAACTTTTACAGCCGCTTCTGGTCCAAAACACAGATTGTTTATTTTACACTTTTTTGATTTCTTTTCTGTCGCAATTTTTGTAGAAAGTTATTAGTGTTTCTTAAGGTCGAAAAGGAAAAGCCGTAAAACCTGTCGCAGAAGCAGTACTTTTAGCTGTAAATAAAATATAACCACATAACACAAGATGAGTTTTTACTTTACTACATAATAATTCGACTTTTGAAACACATATTCCGCTTGTCACTTCCACCCAACTATTTCGCCCGCCTATAATACTATAAATAAAAGGAATTTCATCTACAGGTCAAGTGAAAACCGCTATCAGTAACAGGAATCTCAAGTTTTAGACCATTCCAGGCACAAACGGACAAAGAACAGAACCAGAACACAGAGGAATTTAGCAGCGCGGCGCAATAAACGCGACAGAATAACTTCTTTTAATGAGAAAAAGGCTGTAATTCACTGTTGGTTGCGCTACATTTGTCCTCGGAGGTCGGAACTCGGAACCGCGGAGAGACGTTTTCTCAGAGTTTCCGTTTTCCTGTTGTTGAATCATAAAAATGAGCAGCGGATCACAGTTTACGAACGTTAACGTCTCAAAACAATGTTCAAATCGGCCAAAATACAGATTCAATTCAGTTAATTTAAGAACCCGGACAGTGTTATTACATTTACAGTTTAGAAAGAGTGAATTTTGCTTTTGTTGACATAGCTCAGTGGTGACGTTAGCAAAACTAGCATCACAGAGCGTTAAAACTGCCGCGGCTCAACGACGGGAGCAGATACGCGGGCAGCAGGGGGCAGTAGGGGAAACTAACGGTAAAATAGCACAACTATTATCCGTATTTTACCTGTCGGATGTTAAACTTTGTCCAAACGCAGGCGCAGCCATGTTGGAATGTTGGCAGCGAAAATCCGACCTCCGAGGACGACAACAGACCGCTACAAACATGTTCTTAAAATGTGAATCAGAAACAGTTCATATTTCAGATCCTCTCAAAAGGTTAATGCGTTGGACCGGTTCGTGACGCTTGCCCGCAGCTCGCGGTCGCAGAAGTTTCGGAGCGCAAAGCTTGTGTCACGTGACCTCCTGCGATTTTGGTCCAACGCTGAAAAACGCGCGCGCAGTTTCCACTCGAAATATAAAGTCAGATGCACTTTCGGAAGCAGTTCTGCCGAGCGTAACGTTCACTCGTGGCAAAATATTTCACAGTCAGTCTCGTTTGTTGTCGCTTTCCAAACTTCTCCAACGGGCGAACGATTTCGGGCGGTTTTCGTGTGGTTTTCGCGCACAACGTCCGTAAAGTCGTATTCGCGGTTAATCCGTCACGACATTGAACATTTAAAAAGAGCTGTAACCGATATTTTACACGTAATGAAGTCAAATGTGTTTTGGTTTTTTTTGCTCCGCCACAGATGTATCGTAGAGGGTCCGAATGAGGCGTTAGCATGTTCGCGCTGTCGTCGTTAGCTTTAAAATGACGCCGCTAGAACGTTGCGAAAAGCGCTCGATGAAGTCGTTAGCGGTGCAAAATGAGGACGACTGCGACGCGTTTGGACCGCAGCGAATACTTATAAATTTACTTCAAAATGAACCGTTTGTCACACGTTTAAGGCGGTAAAAAACATCAGCTACAGCGGCTTTAAGTCACAATTTTAACCACAACTTAAATACTTTTCTTAACGCGTTCAGACATTAGCGGGAGAGAGAAAACACACGCTTGCGTCCATTCACCGGTGAGAAGTCCTTGGTCTGGTCCTGGTTTTGGACCGGTTTATTGTGCGGCCTCTTCCTTCTCCTCCTCCTCTTCCTCCAGCTCCACCAGGGCGGCGTGACGATTGGCCTGGGACCCTTCGCTGAAAAACACCCTCTTGATCACGCCGGACTTCGGCGCTCGGATGGTGTGCTAAATAAACAAATAAACAAACAAATGTAATTAAAGTACACGTGTTATGGATTACTTGTACTGTTATTGGCCTTAAAGATGTCCCCCGAGTACTTTTGCTTTGAGATCGTGTTTTAGAAGTTAAAATAAGGTATTCAAATGTGTCTCGTGAAGATGTGTGCCATCACTACCATCTACTGGCAGCAGAGTGAATTACCGCGACGAAATACATGATTAAAGTAAACCCGATTTGAGTCAGAAACGCTCAGAACCAGTCTGTGATGATTTATGGACTTCCAGACCTGTGACATTTGAAACAGACTGTTTTCTGAGGCTCATGAACAGGATTAATACAATTTGTGTGAAGTAAAAAAAACCTGGTGCGTTTTTGATGAGGGAACGATAACATGGTTAAAAGCTCAAGCGTACATTTTGAGTAACATCTTGTCACATCATGTTAAATCGATCATTCAGGGCACAATATGATCGTGACGACTAAAAATGACAATCGGGACATTTTTAAAAGTTTGTTTTGTCCAAATTTAATAAAAAGTGACATTTTTGAAGGGCAAAATTTAAGTCAAAAAATTACGGCAAAAAATTAATAAATTTTTAGTTCAATTAAAAGAATGTGATGATGAGAGCCGATCCCATGGAGGAGCCATGGTCCGCACGGGGAAGGAGCCATGGTCCGCACGGAGGAGGAGCCATGGTCCACGAGAGAGCAGCCGCAGAGAGGGAGAGATGGTCCGCACAGAGGAGGAGCCAATGGCGTTGAAAACGTTGGACCAGATTCGATCCACTAAACCACGAAGTTCTGAAGCCGGTGTGAAAGCAGACTCAAACCAGTGCTGCAGAAGGACCACAACAAACGGGGACGAAGAACCGAAGAGGTTGTTGTAGACGCTCTAGAGTGGATTTACTGAGTCCGAATGAACAGGTCTGACACAGTGGATTCGACACTGTGGGATTGACACGGCTCCTGGTGAAGAGGAGGGACCTCAGTGGGGTTTTAGCCAATCACAGCAGCTTCAATGTTAACCCAGTACATGACTGAACGAGTTCGTTACCCTGGTTTCAAATGTAGCGTATGCTAAAAACATCTCTCATCTCCATCTCAATGGGCGTTCATGACATCAGAGGATCTCCAGCTTCAACCTGATCCGACTTCACAGAACACTGCAGACACCGTCGCGGTAGACTTCTAAACATTTTTAAAACTGGTCAAATTAGAATACAAAATGTGATAAAATCAATGTCTTCTTCATCAAAAATCACTTCAGCAGAAGTCTTGAGCACGTACAAAGTACGCGTGCAAAAGTATTTGTACGACACGATGCATATTCTCCCTGTGATATGTGGAAGTATGCGACACTGTAAAGTCTGTCGCGCTCTGACTTCTCTATGGTGCCGGTCATCGGGGCCACAGCGCCTTCCTTGTGCCCGGAGCCACTCATCCAGCCAGTGTTTAGGAACGGGAAGCGGACACCTCGCTCGGCACTCCCTGAACACACACAACAACACACACAATGTCACACAAACAACACACAAACATCAAACACAAACAAACACACAACATACACCATGCTACACAACGTCAACACAACGACCACACATGTTACACAAACGTCACACATCATAGAAGAAAAGAGAAGTAGAAAGAAGTGGAGGAATAGAAGAATTGTAGTAATAGTAGAAGAAGTAAGTAGAAGAAGTAGTAGAAGTACTGTAGTAGAATAGTTAGTAGAAGAACTAGTAGTAGAAGAGTAGTAGAGTAGTACTAGTAAGGTAGATAGTAGTAGTAGAAAGTACTAGTAGTAAGCAGTATCTTCATATGTTTCCTATCATGTTCTCCAAAGCCTTTGTTCGTCGTTAGTTTCACTGCTGATTTAGTTCAGGTGGAAGAAGAGTTTTATTCAGGCTCGCTCATGTGTTCATAACTAAGCAGTCATTGTAGTTGGATGCAGAGCACAGACAGCACACAGCGGTCTGAATTTAGTCTCAAAGTCCTTTTACAGAACATACGTGGCTCTGATTTGCAGCTCTGATGAGGAGGACGTTTTTATATCGAGCTTTAAAAGAGAGAATCGATCCAAGGACGCAGCCGAGGTTCCATTGATTCCCCCGTTCTTTTTCAGCCAAGACACAATCGTTTACGTGATTCCGTCCACTTGAAGACAAAAGCGAACGACGCAGTAAAAGTCCAACGGGTCCATCTGAAGAGTGTTCTGATGTACGAACAAAGGAACGTCCAATGAAGGTATATCGTGTGAATATGACTTTAGGGCATCGAGTTATATTTGTCGCGACTTTTATTGGTATAAGAGGACTTGAGCTGGACTAAAGGAGAAGCCGGGAATAAGAAGAACCGGGATTATTTTTTACAAATCTGGACTTTACCGGTACTTTTGTATTTAGTGTACGTGTACTTTGGTCCAACATCAACAGAAGAACGGCAGAGATCATTTTGAGAGCTCTCAGCAAACACCACGCCAGTTAGTCGACTAACCAATGAGCAGGTGAACGAGTTCAGTTACAGCCCAAGTAAACGAGTAAACGGCCGCGAGTAAAAGGAGTAAACAGCAGACGGCCGAGTAAACGGCCCGAGTAAACAGAGTAAACGGGCCCGAGTAAACAAAGTAAACCCGGAGTAAACGGCCCGAGTAACGCCCGAGTAAACAGAGTAAAACGGCCGAGTAACAAAGTAAACAGCCGGAGAAACGGCTGAGTAAACGGCCTGAGTAAACAGAGTAAACGGCCGAGTAAACAAAGTAAACAGCCGGAGTAAACGCCGAGTAAACACAGTAACGGCCCGAGTAAAACGAATAAAACAGCCAGAGTAAACAGAGTAAACAGCCCGAGTAAACGGCCCGAGTAAACAGAGTAAACGGCCCGAGTAAAACAGTAAACACCGGAGTAAACGGCCCGAGTAAACAAAGTAACAGCCGGAGTAAACGGCCCGAGTAAACACAGTAAACGCCCGAGTAAACGGCCCGAGTAAACAAAGTAAACAGCCGGAGTAAACGGCCCGAGTAAACACAGTAAACGGCCCGAGTAAACGGCCCGAGTAAACGGCCCGGTAAACACAGTTAAACGGCCGAGTAAACGAAATAAACAGCCAGAGTGAACGGGTAAACAGCCGGATAAACAGAGTAAACAGCCCGAGTAAACGGCCGAGTAAACAGATAAACGGCCAGTAAACGGCCCGAAGTAAACACAGTAAACGGCCCGAGTAAACAGCCCGAGTAAACAGCCCGGGTAACGGAGTAAACAGCCCGGGTAAACCGGAGTAAAACAGCCCGGGTAAACGGAGTAAAACAGCCCGGGTAAACGGAGTAAACAGCCCGGGTAAACGGAGTAAACAGCCCGGTAACGAGTAAACGCCCGGGTAAACGGATAATAGCCCGGGTAACGGAGTAAACAGCCGGAGAACAGCATCTCAGAAGTGGAAAGTCAGATTAAACTGTTCCGCGCTCCTAAAAAACTTCCTGATAATCTCCTCTCATCGGCCACATAAATACTACAGAAAATAGTAGAATAATATAAAACTCTGTTGACTAAAGCGCCACCGACGGCTCTTCTTCTGTGGAGAAGCTGCTGACGTAGTTCGGACCTCCACAAACACGAATGCTTTGGATGCTTTGGATCCGCGGAATGTCATGATTGTCATTTTCAAAACAGAGAACGTTCTTACGGCGGAGAACAGATGCACGGTGTTGTTCAGGATGACCATTTTGGGGCGGGACTTGACGCCGTTCACAGAGCAGTGAAGGAACGAAGCTCCGCCCTCAGACTCCACCTCCCCGGTCACGTGGTGCAGCTCTCCGCCAATCTGAGGAGGACAGGAAACACAACAGGAAGTGGATTGTCCTTTGTGAACGGCCCACCACCGCAAAGAGAAAATGACTCAGTTTAAGACTTGTTTTCACCTACCCCCTAGCCCCGCCCCCTTCCTTATATTAACTTGCATTAATTTCAATAAATTAAGACTCCAGGTCGTACACACAAGGGTAAGAAATGTTGTGTAGTCAAAATAAAACCATGTCAATGACAATCAGCTGCTAATTACAGAGAAAAGGCGGGGCTTATCAATTCTGCATTTTTTAACTGGAATTCAACGGACCCATTTCTATTACGAGGCGGTTTTAGATTGACAATTGTGTTTTACAATGAACAATATGGAAAGTAATGCGTGTTAAAAGTTCTAATACGTCTCCTTTAAAAATGGACAGGAAGTCGTGTGCGCTCCTACTGGTGTTAAAATGAACTACAATCACAACTGACCTGCAGATAAAGAACACAAGTGTTTCTCTTTCTCAGTTCATGGACAGGTCGTGGCTGTCATACTCGTACTGAAAATACTCAAAAGAAATACTCAAATAAAGGGTCTTGTGGATTTAGTGGATTTGCGCTGGAGCTCCCTCTGCTGACGGACACAGACATGAGCAAGGAAACAACTGCGCTGTCAAGCAAATATATTCATCCCAAAACAAGTCTGTTGATGGTTTAAGGACTTCAAACTGACTAAGACCTTCAGGGTTTCTGATCTGGTGTGTAACATTCTGTGGAGTGATTGCTGAGGCTCAGAGAAGACCACCTCGTGAACAGAAATAGGCGTGAATGAAATAAATATAACGTAAATACAACTCCAGGTATGTTTTTGTTGAGACATGGTCAAAAGCTCAATATTTCCCCTTTAAAAGTACCATTACCCCAAAATATTATGACTCAAGTATTTGTATAAAGTACTGCACAGGTAAAAGTAACTGTCTGGATTAACAACAACATATAACTAGAGTATATTAAAGTAATTGGAAGGAGCAAACATTAAATCAAGTATTTTCAAAGGATAAAGACAGAAAAATGAGAAAAACAGAATAATATCTGAAGAAACACACCGTCAACATGAAGCAAATAAGAGTACTTCTACTTCAAAACAACATATTACTCCAGTATCTAAAACAAATAGTACTTCTGAGTAGTTTTTTAAAGTGTATCTGTATCTCACCTGCATCGTGTAGCTCCCGTCTTTATTGTACGAGACCAGAACATCGACCTCTGCAGAGACAAGCGTTCGGACCGTTACACAAGCTTAGGTTCATGCGAGCAGAGGCTTCGGGGGGCCGCGGTGACAGCAGCAGCAGATGGGAGCGCATTTTTGGCCTTGATTTGACATTTAAAGACGAAAACTTGCATAATGTAGAAAAGGTCGTTAAAGCAGAGACGAGGGAGGTCATTCATTATTCAAAAAGGGAGCCGAGGGGAGCCAAGGATCTGCCACTGCCGCTGTACAACCACAGCGTTATCAAAGACCCCGCCTCGCATTCATCTGGACACTGCGACACTTAATCCTTACTCAGATTAGGATGTGGCGGTTACACTTGGATCAGTCACCAAACATGGGCCCGTTTTTGTTGTACTTCAAAGCTTTGAGTTGTACTTTTTACTGTAAATTATAAATACTCTGTGAGGCACGTCGAATGTGTCGTTTATCTGGTCTTTAACTAAGAGAAAAGGGCTCCAGTGGTGAACAAAGCTGAACAGTTTTACAGACGCGCCATTTTGTGCGTCGGTGACACGGGAAAATAACTGAGAACGGGCCACGCGGACATGAGAGAAAATGACAACCGCTATAAACCCCACTGTGTAAACTTTACTGTAAACCCCACTGTGTAAACCCCTCTGTGTAAACCCCACTGTGTAAACTTTACTGTAAACCCCTCTGTGTAAACCCCACTTGTGTAAACCCCTCTGTTAAAACGTTTACTGTAAACCCACTGTGTAAACCCTCTTTGTAAACTTACTGTAAACCCCTCGTGTGAAGTTAAACTTTACTGTAAACCCCCTGTGTAAACCCCTCTGTGTTAAACCACCTCGTGTAAACCCCTCTGTGTGTAAACCCCTCTGTGTAAACCCCCTCTGTGTAACCCCCTCTGTGTAAACTTACTGTAAACCCACTGTGTAAACCCCCCTGTAAACCCCCTGATAACCCCCTGTTGAACCCGCCTGGAACCCCCCTGTGAACCCGCCCTGTGAACACCGTGGACACTCCTTCTTGTCTCCGAGCTGCAGACTCATGCTCTCTAGGCCCGGTTCAGTCTGAAGCTGCTGAGCGAAACGGGAAAGAAAACGGATCTAAAACAAAACACTTCTTCAGCATTTCTCACAATATTATTTATGTCCACCTTTCGGTTACGCCTCATTGAAAGAGAAATGTCCTCAGAGTCCGTCCTTCCCCCTCTCAAAGTCCGTCTCTTCCCCCCTTCCAAGTCCTTTTCCCCCCCCTCAGAGTCCTTTCCCCCCTCAGAGTCCTTGAGTCACTTTCCCCTCAGAGTCCTTTCCCCCCCTCAGAGTCCTTGATCCTTTCCCATCCCTCAAGAGTCCTTTCCTCCCCTCAGAGTCCTTTCCCTCTCAGATCCTTTCACCCCCTCAGAGTCCTTTCCCCCCCCAGAAGTCCTTTCCCCCCCTCATAGTCCTTTCCCCCCTCAGAGTTCCTTGAGTCCTTTCCCCCTCAGAGTCCTTTCCCCCATCAGAGTCCTTGAGTCCTTTCCCCCTCAGAGTCCTGATCCTTTCCCCCCTCAGAGTCCTTTCCCCCCTCAGAGTCCTTTCCCCCCTCAGAGTCCTTGAGTCCTTTCCCCCCTCAAGTCCTTTCCCCCCTCAGAGTCTTGATCTTTCCCCCTCTCAGAGTCCTTTCCCCCCCCTGCAGAGTCCTTTCCCCCCCCTCAGAGTCCTTTCCCCCCTCAGAGTCCTTTCCCCCCTCTCAGAGTCCCTTTCCCCCCTCAAGTCCTTTCCCCCCTCAGAGTCCTTTCCCCCTAGAGTCCAGAAGTCCTTTCCCCTCTCAGAGTCCTTTCCCCTTCAGATCTTCCCCCTCAGAATCCTTTCCCCTCTCAAGTCTTTCCCCCTCAGAGTCCTTTCCCCCCTCTCAGATCCTTTCCCCCCTCTCAGGTCCTTTCCCCTCTCAGAGTCCTTTCCCCCCTCAGAGTCCTTCCCCCCTCAGAGTCCTTTCCCTCTCTTCTCTCTCCCCCAGAGTCCTTGAGTCCTTTCCCCTCTCAGATCCTTTCCCCTACTCAAGAGTCCTTTCCCCCCTCAGAGTCCTTCCCCCTCAGAGTCCTTCCCCCCTCAGAGTCTTTCCCCCCCCTCCAGAGTCCTTTCCCCCCCTCAGAGTCCTTTCCCCCCCTCAGAGTCCTTTCCCCCCCCCAGAGTCTCCTTCCCCCCTCAATCCTTTCCCCCCCCTCAGAGTCCTTTCCCCCCCTCAGAGTTCCTTTCCCCCCCCTCAGATCCTTTCCCCCCTCAGATCCTTTTCCCCCTCAAGAGTCCTCCCCCCCTCAGAGTCCCTTCCCTCCCCTCAAGTCCTTCCCCCCTCAGATCCTTTCCCCCTAGAGGCCTTTCCCCCCTCAGAGTCCTTTCCCCCCCTCAGAGGTCCTTCCCCCCCCTACAGAGTCCTTTCCCCCCTCAAGTCCTTTCCCCCCCCTCAGAGTCCTTTCCCCCTCAGCAGTCCTTTCCCCCCCCTCAGAGTCCTTTCCCCCCCCTCAGAGTCCCTTATCCCCCCTCCAGAGTCCTTATCCCCCCCCTCAGCCTTTCCCCCCCCAGAAGTCCTTTCCCCCGCCCTCAGAGTCCTTTCCCCCCACCTCAGAGTCCTTTCCCCCCCACTCAGATCCTTTCCCCCCCCTCAGAGTCCTTTCGCCCCTCGAGTCCTTCCCCCCTCAGAGTCCTTTCCCCCCGTCAGACCTTTCACCCCTCAGAGCTCCTTGAGTCTTTTCCCCCTCAGAGTCCTTGAGTCCTTTCCCCCCTCAGAGTCCTTGAGGCCTTTCCCCCCTCAGAGTACCTTTCCCCCCCTCAGAGTCCTTTCCCCCTCAGAGTCCTTTCCCCCCTCAGAGTCCTTTCCCCCTCAAGTTCCTTTCCTCTGCTTTACTCGTACCGTTGGGAGTCGTGCGTAAGCTGTCGTGGCCTCTTGCTTCGCGCACATCAGCCCCCAGCGACCGCCTACACGTGGCGGCCGCAACGTTAAGCCTCGGCCGGGGAACAGGTCGTTGTAGTAGCTGCGGATTGAAGCTGGTGGTCAGTTCCCGCCTCGAAACTCCGGTGCGACGACAGGCTCAGCAAGAAAGTCTATGTTTGTGTTCAGAGGCCCCACGATCTGCGAAAAGCCAGCGGGAACGGATCGTTACGAAAAATACGTCAACATAACCAAATGAGAGATGAGGATTATGTGATTACTGTTTTTCCCCTGCCCCCAGAACGCCCGACACACCGTACTTACTACAGGAATATTTGAACGTTTTGTTAGAAGCGTTTTTCTTCCAGAGACATGATTAAAAGCTGTAAACCCAAGCTTTTAAAACGTGCTCAAGGATTTGTTTGTATCGAAAATCTAAACCTGATTTATTCAAGTTTTAAGTTAAAAATAAATGAGGCGAAAATTTGATATTTTGTCATTTAAAAAAAGTAGATTTTCCCGTCTGTATCAGCACTTTGCAGCCTCAGTATTTTTGGATGTAAACATTAAAATCATCAGAATCCCCAACCATGTCTTCTGTCTTCAAAGATTGTTGTATGTCGCACGAATCACCAGAGCCAATAACCCCTTTTCTGACCCTCAGAAAAGCGTCCTGAACAATCCCACAATCCCTGGTCGATTGAAGCGATTTCAAGACGTGTTTTTTCCCCTCACGTTGTATTGTCGTAAACAGTATCGGAGTTTCTTCAAAGCGGCAGGCTCGATCTTCTCCCCAGACCACCAGCTTAGCGATCATGGGGTCGTAGTGCGCCGACACTGTCGTCCCGTGAAACAGAAACGACATATCCATCTTAACGTGAACATCTCGTTATAACGCCACATGTTTGGGTCGATATCGATTACGTGTAAAAGAGTAATACTAAACTGAGACTGTCCGGACAATAGATTTAAACTGGGATTATTCTGGCATTTAAAGTATTTGTGTCGGAGGCAGGAAGTTAGTTTAAATATATATTTTAGTTGGTTGAACAAATTTTCTATTTTTTCTCTTCTTTTTTAATGTATTTAATTATTTTTTTGTATTGTGACATTTTCTGTATCAATAAATCGCTCTTAGAACATGTGTCGGACAGACCCAACTGAACTACATCGCACTGATTTAGTCCACACATATTCACACGTCATGCCAGTAACCACGGATACAATGACACTAAAGCAGGTAAAAGCCCAAAAAACGCTCTTCTAGAGGTACAATATTGGTTAAAAAAAATACAAATATATAGAAATAAATGGCAGATTGAAACACTTTTTGTAACAAATACGCAACAATAACAAAAAGTCCCCACAATAAATATTTACAACCAAAGTTGTATAGTTCTCCATCCTGTAGTAGTAGTAGTAGTTAGTATATAGATAGTAGTAGTAGTAGTAGTAGTAGTAGTAGTAGTAGTAGTAGTAGTAGTAGTAGTAGTAGTAGTAGTAGTAGTACAAGTGACTGATGTGGTGGGACGCGTACCTTCCCTGACCCCGGTCTCGATGCGCGTGCTCTCGTCGGCGGCAGGGGTCGACAGGTGCAGCAGGGGTCCGGCTCCTGGCATGAAGTCGTTGTCGGGGTCCTCGGCGTAGATCCTGGCCTCGAACGAGTGCCCCTTTAGCGCCACGTCGTCCTGAAGCAGCGGGAGACGCTCGCCTGCCGCCACCTGCAGGCCGCGGGAGCAAACGCGGGTCAGTGCGCGTGTCCTTGGGCGTCTCCGCGACGACAGGCTGCATACGTTAGTCAGATTATACATTATTCAAACTGAACTCGAACTCTTTTGAGCTTTACTTTTGCATCTCATGTTTTAGATCTTAAAATGACACATCTACTGAAAGCCCACATGAGGATTTGTGTTAGAGCGCCATCTACTGGCAGCAGAGGGAATTACCGTGGGGGGAAATAAACAAAAGCTAGCGCGTCTTGACATGCTAATGTAAGCACGTAGCTGTAAAGAATGTGATTTGAGGCAGAAATGCTCAGAACGAGTCCACGATGATTCATGGACTTAAAAACAGCCCAGGAGACCTCCGGATTACTACTTTGGATGTCACAAATCTGGGAAATTTGAAGACAAGTGTTTTTCTGAGGCTCAGAGGACATCGTAAACAAGATGAATGAAACAAGTGAATGAAACTAAACACAAGTCCGGGTTTGTTTTTGAGGGAACGATGTTAAAACGAAGTTAAAAGCCCAATAAAGTACATTTTGCGCAATATGTTTTCATAAAAATACATGTACCACAAAGAAATAGTAATAATAATCATAGTATTTTATCATTTCTTGACTATTCCCCTTCTGTTGCCACCAGCAAACAAACATCGTGGTTTATAGTTTCTAAATGTGCGTAACGTTCATCCCTGAAAACTGGTTCTCTGGTGCAGAACGTTCTCACCCGCAGCTGCCACTCCACCAGGTCTGTGCCCGTGATCATCTCCGACACCGGGTGCTCCACCTGCAGCCTCGTGTTCATCTCCATGAAGTAGAAGTTGTGCTCAGCGTCCATGATGAACTCCACTGTCCCTGAAGACGCAGGAAACAACACCGGAAACACAGCGCATTACTGTATTTGACATTCAACTCATGTTATTGAAACCGTCTAAAGATCTAAAAAGAAAATATTGGAATGATTTCTGCCCCGTTCAAAGATGCTGTATGATTAAAAAAGGCGTTGTACATGAACTTAAAAACAAAAAACACAGGACTAATTATTCATTTTGAACTCAAAGTGACTCAAATCTTTTAATTTAACAAAAAAATCCCCAACTTGAGCTGCAAAAATGACCTATAATATTCCATCTATAATATTTTGTGTTCGATGCAACATTCTGAGGTCTTTTTCCTTCATCAAAGAGAGATTATATTTTGTTTTAATTGTTAATCACTACGGGAACGGCCACAGATTCTCATCACGGACGGGTTTATTCACGCGTCTGTGGGCCCGTCTCACCTGCCCCCACGTAGTCCACAGCTTTAGCCGCTCGAACGGCCGCTTCCCCGAGCTTCCTCCGGACCTCAGCGCTGATGCCGGGCTGAAAAACGACGAGCAGAGACCCCCGCTTAACAAAGGTAAAGCGACACGCGTTTGCTGGGATAAATGAGCGCTTACACCGGGAGCCTCCTCTATGATCTTCTGGTGCCGCCTCTGAACGCTGCAGTCTCGCTCGAACAGATAAACCGCGTTGCCGTGCGTGTCGCCGAAAACCTGAACTTCCACGTGTCTGCAACGGCAAAAGAAGAATATTACCGAGAGTGAGCCAAGACAATATACCAGCGCCAATATCGTTACGAATGAAAACGGAAAAATCCCCCCCAAAATATTATACATTTGAAAAAAAATTGGGGGGATTTTAGCAAATGGCTGCAATGAAACAAAGTGAAAAATTTAAAAAGGGGTCCGAATACCCACTGTAGTCGTGCTTAGTAAGTGTAAAAGTACCTGGGCTCTTCAAACAGGTGATGTAGTCGTGCTTAGTAAGTGTAAAAGTACCTGGGCTCTTCAAACAGGTGACGTAGTCGTGCTTAGTAAGTGTAAAAGTACCTGGGCTCTTCAAACAGGTGATGTAGTCGTGCTTAGTAAGTGTAAAAGTACCTGGGCTCTTAAAACAGGTGTAGTAGTCGTGCTTAGTAAATGTAAAAGTACCTGGGCTCTTCAAACAGGTGTAGTCGTGCTTAGTAAGTGTAAAAGTACCTGGGCTCTTCAAACAGGTGATGTAGTCGTGCTTAGTAAATGTAAAAGTACCTGGGCTCTTCAAACAGGTGATGTAGTCGTGCTTAGTAAGTGTAAAAGTACATGGGCTCTTCAAACAGGTGAAGTAGTCGTGCTTAGTAAGTGTAAAAGTACCTGGGCTCTTCAAACAGGTGTAGTCGTGCTTAGTAAATGTAAAAGTACCTGGGCTCTTCAAACAGGTGTAGTCGTGCTTAGTAGCTGGAAAAGTACCTGGGATCTTCCACAAACTTCTCCACCAGCATGACGTCATCGTTGAAGGACTTCCTGGCCTCTCGTCTCGCAGATTCCAGCTGCTCCAAGAAATCCTTTTCCGACCGAGCGATTCGCATTCCCTGAGCACGGACGCAAACGTGGGTGGAACATTTGACCAGACGGTGCACTCTAACTTTTCTGCAACTAGAATCTTAGAATAATAAGAATGCATATTGTCTATTCTATTCATTATTCATCTTAAACCAAACGGAACATGATTATTATATTTAAGATTTTGACAAACATTTTGCCCGTTTTTCCCCAATTTTGGTGACATTTATGATGTCACTTCCTGGTTTGACGTGTCCAGCAAATATGACATACACTACCTAGCAACCAGAGAGTAAACAAGAGCCAAAGTCCATTTAAACCAAAGTTGCAAAGAGCTCCGAAAACACAAACTCGTCTCACCTTCCCGCCGCCGCCCCTCACAGCTTTGATCATCACAGGAAACCCGATCTGAGCCGCCTCCGCCTGCAGCCTCTCGTCCGATTGGTCGTCTCCGTGGTAACCGCCGATGATAGGCACGCCGGCAGCGGACATGATGTGCTTGGACGTGCTGAGAAGGTGGGAAACAACCAGAGTGAAGAGTGAAGACAGTCGCTTTTATAATATGTGACTAAAATTATTATTATTATTATTATTAATTTTTAAAGGAATCGTGGCGCAGTCGGAATCTGGCGCAGTCTGCTTACCTCAAACTCATTTAAAGTCGTAAACGTGTACCTTTTAATGCCCATGTCTCTGATGGCAGAAGATGGCGGTCCAATGAAGATGATGCCAGCCTCTTTACAAGCTTCTGCAAACTCCGTGTTCTCCGACAGAAAACCGTAACCAGGGTGAACCGCCTACAAAGACACAAGAAACAGAATCCATCCGATGTTCCATGTTTACTTTAATCAGAATGTAAACAATATAATCAATATCTCTCCATTTCAGCGCTCGAAATGGAGAGATATTGAGTAATAAGTGATAAGATTGGTTCTTGGGAGGGTTCTAAAGCCAATTATCCAATCAGAAAGCACAATGAGCTTATTGATTGTGGTCGTTTCATTTCACGACCAAAATCGTTTGTGTACTAAATCCATTAAGACAGCTGATGCCATCTCAGGTTTTATATTCATTTTCAGTTTTTTAGAACATAAAACAACCAAACAAAAGAGAGGGGGGAATAAAATTAAATAATAAAAAAAATTAAATTTTATCTTATATATTACAAAATGTATTTTAAAAAATTTTAATAAATAAATAAATAAAAATAAATAAATATATAATAAAAATGAAACAGAACCAGGCAGGACCAAAGGGAACACAAGATAAATATCCCAATATAAATATTTGAAAAGACACATTTTAAGCATTATTTGTTTTAATCCTGACGGCAGAAATGCTCAAAACAAGGTGATGATTTATGGCCTTAAAAACAGCAGAGACCTCCAGAGCTCTACCGCTGACGTCACAAAACTGGGACATTTGAAACTGAGTGTTTTCTGGAGGCTCAAAGAGGGAGCAGGGAAGAAGTTAATGAAACGAGCATTAAAAAAAAGCAAAATGTAATGTTTTTGAAGATGGAACGATGTAATAACCAAAAGGGTCAGTTATGTGTGCGCCATGAACCTTAAAGAGCGCCCGCTGCACGCTACTGCACCTTTAAATGTTGGCGACGGACACTAAACACAACTCAGAGTGTTTACGATCTCAAAACATGACCTGAAATAAACTGTCTTGTGTTCGTCACCATCACCAATACCTCCATTTAAAGCTTCGCATTAAGAGTACTCACATGTGACCCGGACTTCTTCGCCACCTCCAGAACCTTCTCCATGGACAGATAACTCTGCTGCGACGCCGCTGGTCCGATGTGATACGCCTCATCAGCCTGAAAGTCACAAGACCACACGCGCGTTAACGTCGAACACCTTCCGTCCCGTCCGTTTGAAGCGCGTTCCGCGCACCATCGCCACGTGCATGGAGTGTCGGTCCGCGTCGCTGTAAACCGCCACCGAGCGCACGCCCATCTTCTTAGCCGTTCTCATCACGCGACAGGCGATCTCGCCTCTGTTGGCGATCAGGACCTTCTCGATCCTCGCCACGCCTGGAAAACAAACAAACAAACAAACAAACAAACACTAAGACGAGTGAGTTTTGATTTTGACGTGAGAACATCTAATTCATAAATATGCATATTCCTTTTATCTTTGGGAAATAAAAGGAATGTGCATATTGATTACGTTGTTGTTTGCTTGTATTCATTCTGGAGATGTTTTTTTTTTTTCATCCATCATTTGTCTCGATGCTTTAGCCCAGGCATTTTCTAAGTCCAAATAACAAAAAGCAGTACATTTTACTGTAAAATTGGCAAAATTCAAGCATTTTGATATCGTACCAACGTAATATTAATGTTCCAA
The DNA here is from genome assembly GCA_015082035.1 of Chaenogobius annularis. Lineage (NCBI taxonomy): Eukaryota > Metazoa > Chordata > Actinopteri > Gobiiformes > Gobiidae > Chaenogobius > Chaenogobius annularis. The sequence goes on from BJKM01000367.1 coordinate 108,708, forward strand.
GCCTTATTAAAGGTGTGGAGGCCCATCGAAACCATGTCAAATGCAAAAGGTCGAATGATTCACTTCGTCGTCGGGTCGTCTGTGGCCCTCCGCGCCGTATAACTTTCAAAATGCGACCCTCGTGAAAAGAGTTTGGACAGATTTGATCATTTTAAAATCCATTGCCACAAATGTATAAATATAAATATAAATGCTAAACTTAAGACAGGATCTTTGAGTATTTTGCAACGTTTCTCTTCTGCCCACGACTTTATGTCACAGTTGCATGATGATTGTGTAAACACAGTCACGTTTTCAGCCTAAACACTCGACACTCGTCAATCAAAAAGACAAATCTGAGGACAAACTGGGAATGACACATGACACAGCTCAGACAAAATACTGGCGCCAAATATCAGCAACATTTGATTTATTCATTTAGGTTTATTTTGATTGGTTTTGGACACGTATGTTTCCTGATGTCACACACGACAGTATTTTATTCTCTTTATTCCGTCACTAAATGGGCCGATCGTATTAAACCCTTCGACATCATCCGCTCCGATATTGGAACTAGTATATCATCCAGCCCCAATTCATTCATAAATAATGGACATGATTCCAATTAGACCATGATTCCAATTGACTTGTTTGACTTGATAAAGCTGGTCCCGCGTGGAGGAGCCGTGGCGGTAAAAGGTGTGAGGGAAACAAGAAGGAAATGTAGGACTTTATTGTCGTTTTGGGCGTGACGTTAATAATCCTGAATAATCGTAAAATCGCACAGTTTATTCTAACAATAATCGCAACACTAAAACATTCACCAAACACATTTTTGTCTTACTTTAAATTACAGATACTTGCACTTTTGAGCCTTAATTCTCTTTCTCTGGATTCTAAAACAGGCAAAGTTTAAGAAGCATTTGGAACACCATCATCTCCACTAATGTTATTTTAAGTCAAAGTTCAACGCAAACGTGTGACAGTCTTACATTTGGACCCTCTAATCACATTTACAGTTGAATTTGTCTAAACAAAGAGCTGAAGTGAACGACACTCACCTGAAGCCAGCCTCACGCCTCTTTTGGTCCATGACAGTTTCCTGAGAGCAACAAAGTAGATGTTTGTGAAGGACATGATGTTTGTGAAGGACATGATGTTTGTGAAGGACATGATGTTTGTGAAGGACATGATGTTTGTGAAGGACATGATGTTTGTGAAGGACATGATGTTTGTGAAGGACATGGACTGAGGCTACAACTGGACACACTCTTTTACAACAACACAATAAGCATCTTCACACCGCAAATGAGCAGCACAATCTGTATCATCAATTACAGCTAAATAAACTATAAAATGCAGTAATAATAGTGCATTGATTTGACTTTTCGAGCTCTGCTACCTTCACTTAACCTTGCACTGCTTTTGTTTTGGAGCAGATTCTTTACAAGATCGTGCATTTGTAAGTCATAAACAGACACACAAAACTTCCCAAAAGATCACATTACAGCAAGTAAACACATGATAAAGTCCATTCAGAGCTCAGTTTGTCATTCACGTTTGTAGCTTAGCCTGAAGCTAACAAGCAGGAGGCGTTTAAAATCTGTTTGTGAGACAGAAACACAAAATTAATAATTACAAAACATGATGCATATGTTTGGCCTTTTATTTGCACTCACTGTGTAAATGTCCTGAAGCCTTGAAGCGTCGGGAAGCTGAGTATAACAGCGGCCATAGCGCCGCTGCGAGCTTTGTGATGCTAACGGGCTAGCGTTAGCGACAATCCGGGCATTTCGGCCAGGGCGGGGTTTATGGCACACGTCACCTTTTTTGTAAACATAAATAAAAGACAATAAAAATATTTATTACAACTGCTTCTGATACTGCAACTTCTACTTTATAATAATTTAATTCCTTTTTATCTTTATTATTTTTGAATAGATATTTTTTTTATGTATAATATAATAAATATATAATATATATATATATATATATATATATATATATATATATATATATATATATATATATATATATATATATATATATATATATTTCCCTTCTTCTTCAGTCTTCTACTGTGGCATAGACTGACGCAGCTGTTCCCGTACTTGAATCAATCAAAGCATGGCCTAAAGCAATCATCTGTTATGGTTTTGATTTCTGCAGGAGGCCTCGGGCACAGGCTCATTGTGATGCCTTTACAAAATACAAAACTGATGATGTAAACCGCCAAAAGCGTTCAAGTCAAGTAAGTAAAATGCTAAATAGAACATGAAAAGCAATAGCATCTTTGTGATGACAACGAACAGGTAATAAAAGATAATGACAATATGAAGGTAAAACCTGAATCAAAGACGTAAACTTTGAAAGTACATTTGATTAGTTTACTACTGATCAGATTGGGGAATGTATGAATATATGTGATATAACTAATACAGTTACAGAAGATTGAGGATGTCCAGTGTATTGGATTAAAAGTGATTGTAATAGTTATTGGACAAGACGGAGGAAGAATGAAATGGGGGTGAGAGAAGGGAGGACATGCAGTAAATAGTCGGGGAGTCAGGAATCAAACTCACAACACTTTCCTTTGATTATTGTCAGGAACGTTCAAAGTTTACATCTTCTTTATTTTATTCATCAAAAGCTGTCACAGATGTGTTCTGGGCGGTGCACTTCATGCTTTGGCTTCTGGCTGCTCTTAATGAAGTTTAATTGTGTTTTCTGTTGTTCAACATTGTTTTTAAGCGGCTCGAATGAACAAAACGTGAATGAAATGAACATAATGTAAAATACACAGTCATGCTTCAAACTACAACCACTGTGAGATGAAACTAATGTTTGATAATACAAATAATCATTAAGTCAAAACCACGCCCACTCCGCGTGAAGTGCCTGGGCTTTAGTGCGCCTCAGGCATGTCTCACAGAAGAACAGAGAATTAAACACGCTGGATTTGACTAGAAATAATTCATATCAAATGTGCAGTAGATTCTGAAGCGTGAATGCAAAAGGAATTGTAAAGTTCTGCCCTGAATGACCTGTCTGAGGACCGGTAGTGTGAGCAGCCAATCAGAGAGATGAAAGCAGGAGGCGTGGAGCTGCGATTGTACTGAGCGGCCACTAGAGGGCGGTGTTTCTCTATCCTTGTTCTAGACAATATTAATTCGTAATGTTTTTTTGTGAATTTATATTGATATTCAAGTTTAAAATCTAGTCTGAAAGCAAAAACAAAATGTTCCTGAAGTTTTGGTTCTGCGTGTTGAGTTTTGTGGAGGTGATTTGACTTTAGTGATTTAGAAGATTTGTAAAATGAATAACACAATTTACCAAAGAATACAACACTTTAAATAGGTGCATTTATTTCAACAACAAGGTTTGACAAACAAACATAAATTGGCATCAGGATTAGAACAATGGAAACAACACCAGATTTATTGAATTCTACAACTAAACACAATATGTATATAACTTGTATGTAAATTTGTACATATAATCTCAACAGATTTTCAACAGCTGTAGAATATCTTACTTTTAAATTGTGCCTGGACATTAGTTACTGCATCTCTATAGGTTATTATTTTGCCTCAGCATGTTAATAAAGACAGAGGCAACCAGAACACAACCCTTTGCTTGAATCAAAGGTGCACTATGTATTTTTTTCTGGTGGAGGGTTGCCGCCTTGTGCTCTGCTTGGAATGTTCCACAAAATGATATTAAAATGATTCATGGCGATAAGCAGGTCGGTTTTTTTTTGTTTTGTTTTTTCAAGCAATAAAAAATAGAATAAATGCAAGATATAGTTTAATGGAAGCAACAGAAAAGTAACAAAATGCACCTTTTTTAGACTTGTTTTGTCTTCTGCTCCTCTCGTACAAACATTCAGAGACTTACGTACAGTTGTGTTGCGTTCACAGACTGTCGTACAGTTGTGTTGCGTTCACAGACTGTCGTACAGTTGTGTTGCGTTCACAGACTGTCGTACAGTTGTGTTGCGTTCACAGACTGTCGTACAGTTGTGTTGCGTTCACAGTTTACAGCGTTCGTACAGAGACGCTGTCGTACATTGTGTTGCGTTCACACGACTCTCGTTACTCGCCCTGGTCGTTCCCTTAGGATGATGTATGTGAGCAGAGCGATCAGGAGCAGCCCCACTGCCGCCCCCCCTAAGGACGATGGGGATAACACGCTTGTTGTAGTCGGCCCAGCACTCCACTTCTGAGACAAGAGAAACCAGAGAAACGGTCAACTCAAATCATGTGCATATGTTATATAGGTACACATGTCCAACTCAACACCAAGTGTAGGCAACAGCAAAACCCTGTTGTATCAATCCCTTCTCCTCAAAAACAAACCCACAGCACACAGGATTGGTCTCATCCTTTTCCCTTCACTGCGGGTCCTCCAGAGGCCAGGGAGCCTTGATGACCACGGGAGCCATGTCTCCCTGCCAGCATCTTGCACCTCTGCAGTTATGTGCTGGATTGTCTCAGGGGCTCTCCTTGGGTCTTGTCTGGTGTTGTAGATCTGGGGCTCTATGGCTCTGGTGCTCAGGATCCTGTGCAGCCATGCAGTGCCTCTGTGCTGTCCTTCTGACCGACCCGCCTCTAGCCATTGGTTAGGATTACTTAATATCAGCCACTTCAGTTATGTTCCGGTGGTACATCCCATGAAGGGGCTTGTCCTCCCATGATGGTCTGATCACTGGCAGGGAGTAGCTGTTTACTGTTCTTGCCATTGGCTTCTTAGTACTTTCCTTACTTGTTGGTGGTCTTTGGCTGTTGCCACTTTCCTTGTGACGTTGATACTTTCTTCACATTTTGTATATGTGGTTTAAGTTATGATCACTCAGAGAAATGTAATGTATTGGAGGCTTACAATGACAAATGCAAGTGCAAAATGCATTGACAAAATCACCCACAATCACTCAAAATCACCCACAATCACCCCAAATCACTCACAATCGCTCAAAATCCCTTACAATTACTCAAAATCACTCACAATCCCTCACAATCACCCACAATTCCTCACAATCACTCACAATCACTCAAAAGCACCCTAAATCAAGCAATCACTCACAATCACTCAAAAGCACCCTAAATCAAGCAATCACTCACAATCACCCTAAATCACCCACAATCACTCACAATCACCTCAAATCACTCACAATCACTCACAATCACTCATAACCCCTCAAAATCTCTTACAATCCCTCACAATCACCCACAATCCCTCACAATTACTAGAAATCACCCGCAATCACCCACAATCACTCAAAAGCACCCTAAATCACGCAATCACACACAATCCCCCACAATCTCCCACAATCACCCACAATCACTACCAATCACTCCACACTCACAATCACTCACAATCACCTACAATCACTCACAATCACCCACAGTCACTCACAGTCACTCACAGTCACTCACAATCACCTCACAATCACTCACAATTTCCCACAATCCCTCACAATCACTTACAATCACCTACAATCACTCACAGTCACCACTCACAATCACCTACAATCACTCAGTCACTCACAATCACGCAATCACACACAATCCCCCACAATCTCCCACAATCACCCACAATCACCCACAATCACTACCAATCACCCACAGTCACTCACAATCACCTACAATCACCCACAATCACCTACAATCACCCACAATCCCTCACAATCACCCACAATCCCTCACAATCACCCGACAATCACTCACAGTCACCATCACCCACAATCACTCAAAATCACCCTAAATCACGCAATCACACACAATCCCCCACAATCTCCCACAATCTCCCACAATCACTACCAATCACTCACAATCACTCACAATCACCCACAGTCACTCACAATCACCTACACTCACCCACAATCACCTACAATCACCCACAATCCCTCACAATCCCTCACAATCACCCACAGTCACTCACAATCCCTCACAATCCCCCACAATCCCCCACAGTCACTCACTCACAGTCAGTGTCCTTCACCTTTTGCGAACCGTCCCTTGGGCACAGAGAAGGCCTGGATCTGCAGAGGCACCAGTTTAAGGCGGAACACGGAGGACATGTGCAGCAGGCTCTCGGAGTTACACTTAAAGCTACGACCGCCTTTAGTGAGGAACATCTTCTCGTTGTCGACCAGCCCGGAGAACGACAGGTCTGGAGACACGGGGAAACGGATTTGAGAAACGTAAATTCTCTAATTCATTCAAACGAGGGGCTTTTTCTTACTTGAGCAGTTTTTGCAGACGGGCAGCGGGGACAAGTGGGCAGTTATTTTCTTCACGTAGTAACCTTTCTTCTCCTGCAAATACAAACCGAAGAACAGGGTCAAGCAGGACACAGTCAGATCTCGCGGGTTTCGTCTCTCTCTGATGCGATTGGCCGATTCGCTCCTGAATCCACGGCTGGTGGGTCGTACCTTGGTGAAGTAGAAGAGCAGACTGGCACCGTTGTCGGGCAGAGTCAGCGAAAGCACCGCCACCGTTCTCCCGCAGGCTCCGGACAGGGCCACACGAGACGGGTCCAGGTTGAAGTACCACGTCTACGACACAAGCCGGAGTGGTCATTAACGTTCAAGGTTTTGCTCCTTAAAACCTTCATTGGATGTTCACACCTTGGCCGTAATGTTTCGCAGTGTGGCATTAAACATGTCCATGTGCATCTCACATTTAGCCTGTTCAGTTGCAGGTTTTTGTATCGCTAAATAAAATTGCAGAAGTAGACTTGATAACATGGACTGAGACTTGGGACTCGACTTGGACTTGAAGGCCAGTGACTCGGGACTTGACTTGAAGCCGTGTGACTTGACACAACTTCTCAGCCTGTTTTCAGCACTGACCTTCAGAACGATGGATCTGGGCCTCAAAACCTCTGCCGTGGACACAGTAAATGGATACCTTTTGGAACGTACTTCTGACTGCAGAGATGAAGGCCGCACAAAGACATGGATGAAACAAATGGTGCCGACGATGCAAAATGGATAAAATTACAATCGGACGTGATTTAAAAATGGACACATTTTATTGATTTTGGACCAAATTGAACGATGGGAAAAAAACACTTTCCGCAGTCGATTTATGTAGACTTTTTTTATAGGAAAATGTGCAATAAACGGATCAATTGCAAAAATGTTGAGCTGTATTTGGCAAAGGCTCAGGACTCGGACTAGACTCCGGGACTGACTCGGGACTGGACTCGGGACAGGACTCGCTCGGGACTCGGACTCGGGACTAGACTCGGGACTAGACTCGGGACTAGACTCGGGACTAGGGCTCTCGGGACTAGACTCGGGACTAGACTGACTCGGGACTAGACTCGGGACTGGGACTCGGGACTGGACTCGGGACTAGACTCGGGACTAGACTCGGGACTAGACTCGGGACTAGACTCGGGACTAGACTCGGGACTGGACTCTCGGGACTGGACTCGGACTGGACTCGGGACTGGACTCGGACTCGGGACTGGACTCTCGGGGGACTACTCGGGACTCTCGGGACTCGGGACTCGGGACTCGGGACTGGACTCGGGACTGGACTCGGACTGACTCGGGACTGGACTCGACTCGGGACTGGACTGGACTCGGGACTGGACTCGGGACTGGGACTCTCGGGACTGGACTCGGGACTGGACTCTCGGGACTCGGGACTGGACTCGACTCGGGACAAGACTCGGGTCTAAACTCGGGGCTAGACTCGGACTTGAGGCCTCCAAAACAGGGACTTGGGTCTGGAAAAAAACATGAGAAATATGCATTCTTACTCTCCACAGATCTGACCTGTCACTAAGCCTGTGGGCGTCACCCTGCTTGTCTCCGTGGAGAAAGATACGGTCAATGCCATACTGTGTACAGTTAGAACAAACCAGATCTGTCATCACTAACGACACCTGCTCCCTCTGCTGCCCCCTGTAGGCCACCTGCCATGTACTTGTGTGTGTTTGTTTTCCATCTGGTGTGTGTGTATTTGTAACTTCTATGTAAAATCTTTGCTTTATTGTTTTTTTAAATAAATAAATAATAAATAAAATAAAATAAAATAAAATAATAAATAAAATAAAATAAATAAATAAATATAAATAAAATAAATAAAATAAAAATAAATAAATAAATAAAATAAAAAATAAATAAAATAAAATAAAATAAAATAAAATAAATATCACAAGCTCACCGGCTCCCACTACACCAACAAAAGCCTCCCCACCTATCCCCCTCGCCTTTCACCTGGTATCTCCCATAGCTAGGATGCACTGGGTCTCAGCGTTACCGGGACTTATAGTCATAATAAAAAATCGAACCAACCCGGGGCCCTGTGCAAAAACCGCCTCCCCTAGTGCTATTTCTGTAGTCACATCACAAAGACGGGGAAACAAAATGCGAGTCAGGTTGGCCAATCTGAATCTTATTCCCTGTGAAAAGATAACGCCCAGTCCCACTGAAACTAGTCTGAAACTTGCTGTGCTACATGTCAGATCCTTATGTAACAAATCATTTCTAGTTAATAATTGTATTTCTTCTAATAATCTTGATTTTATGTTTTTAACTGAAACATGGCTTGACAAAAACACAGGAAATTTAGTTCTAATAGAATCTGCTCCACCCAACTTTATGTTTGAATCTGAAAACACGAGAAAGCAAGAAGGGTGGAGGTGTCTGCAGTTTTTAGAGATGAAATAGTTACCCACAGGTTGTCCTTTGGGGTGTTTTTCAACATTTAAGTATGTATCCTTTTAAAATTGAGCTAAAACAGTCTCCATCCATTCTCTTCATTGTTTTATACAAGCCTCCTCAGCACTGCCAAAGTTTTATTGATGATTTTACTGAGATTCTTCAGTTGTATGCACAGACTTTGATGGTTTGGTCATAACAGGTGATTTCAATGTTCATGTTGATAATGTTTGTTACAGAAACTCTAAAGAGCTTCATGCTGTCCTTGAAACCTTTGGTCTTACTCAGCACGTGAGTGGCCCACCCACAGCAGAGGACACACTCTAGATCTTCTAATTACAAAAGGGGGTTAATATTTCAAACGTCAATGTGGTCGATGTTGCTCTGTCTGATCATTTCTGTGTCTTCTTTGACCTGTCTGTTTTTCCCAAACCACCAGCTGGTCCTGCAGTTGTCCGGAGGAGACACATAAATGACAGCACGGGAAAACTGTTTATGGAAATGATTAACTTTGAAAATGTCTCATGTTCTAATGTAAAATGATTTGTTGAACTCTGTTACATCTAGTGTTTTGAATGTCCTCGACACCATTGCCCCTGTGAAGGCTAAAATTGTTAAAAATAAGCAGAAGGCGCCATGGAGAAATGATGATTCGGTCAGGGCACAGAAAAGGGAGTGCCGTCGGGCCGAACGAATAATGGCGCAAGTCGAAGCTCCAGGTTCAGAAAGAGATTTACAGAGAGAAGTTGTACATGTACAACCTCATTTTATGTAGAACTAGGGAAGGATATTTTTCTGAAATAATTGGAAGCTGCAGTAACAACTCGCGTGTGTCCTGTTTGCCACAGTAAACAGATTAACAAACCCTCAGGTTTTAGACCTCATCACAGCACTGAGACTGCTGTTGTCACGGTGACAAATGACATCCACCTGAACATTGACGCGGGCAAAGCCTCAGTCTTAATTCTGTTAGATCTGAGTGCTGCTTTTGACACTGTAGTCTCTGCAAGAGGATCCCATGATCGAGAGGACTGGGTGGGCATCACTGGCACTGCCCTAAACTGGTTAAAGACTTGAATTTTAACAGCTAATCAATAACATCAGCAGCTTTTTACCATCTGAAAAACATTGCCAAAATCAAAAGTATAGTGTCTAAACCAGACCTGGAGAGACTTATCCATGGGTTTGTCTCCAGTAGATTAGACTACTGTAACGGCCTGCTCACTGGCCTCTCCAAACCAGCTGCAGCTGCAAACTATTCTGCCATGTCTTTGTGATTTTAATGCATTTTTTTCCTGTTTTGTGAAGCACTTTGAATTGCCCTTGTGTACAAATTGTGCTCTACAAATAAACTTGCCTTGCCTTATATACATTAATTAATTAAAATAAAATGACAAATAAAATAAATAAATAAAATAAAATGGCAAAAGGCTATGTTGGTGTTTCTATCGCCTAAGTAACAGCCTGTGACAGCGGTTGTGTCGTGTACAGCCCTGAACTGTGACGTCGCCGCAGCCGTTGTTGTAAAGTTGTAAAGTGCAGAGTCGTGTGTCGCTGTGGCCAAATCCGCCGATGCAGAGTCACTTTGAGGCAGGAAAAAAGCAGACTCAGACACGCGTTTTTGTGCTGAGCGCGTCTCACCTTCTGATCGGGCGATGAGATGATGAACTCCGCCCCCAGCGACGCCCTGATGCACGGAGCGCCACCCGGAGTCCGCAGCATGTACGTCCCTAAAACAGTAAAACAACAGTTATTACAGTTAGTGTTTATCACAAAGGAATCAGCGCCGTAGAAACGTCACTTTGTCCCTCGTTTACTGACTATTGTTGAGATATTGAGATTTTGCCACTGTAAAAAGAGAAATCCATAGTTTATTTTTGGCCCAGTACGACCCACCAGCTTTACTACATCGTTCAAATTTATTTCATTTTTTTTATTGTATTTTTCATTTATTTGGGCACGTTACATTATGCGTTTCTTTCATTTACATTTCATTATTGTCCAACAAAAGGAGTTGGAAGAAGTGAAATAATCGTATCAAATCGTATACATTTAGAATTATTTGTAAAAAAAATTTTGTTGTGCAGCATTTTTAATTTTACACTTTACATATTTTCCTTCAATAAGTATATATTTGAAGTGAATTGTATGAATGCAACTCTTCATTCTGTCATTTAAACTATTCCCCGCAGCATTTTGTGCACTTTTTCTTCCTCGTCTTTGAGCATTTTTATAAATATTTTCTGGTATTTGTTTATGACTTGCTTTAAAAACGACTTGTAACGTTTTACAATTCTCCAAGTCAAATAATTTCAGTTTGGACTTCAAGAACAAAGGCTTTCTTATTACGTTAAATCACACAGCGTCGCATCTAAAATTCTATTCTCACTTTATTTTATTATTATTATTTTATTTTATTTTTTAAATTTTTTTTACACACGATAAAATATTGTTTATACAAAATGACTGTTCATCCTGTCATTTATTGAATGATAGATTATATATACTTATTGTGATAGCCTGGTTTTTTTTTTAGATGTTTTTTAGATTACCCCTCGTCATCAATCTTGTTAAAGTTGCCCTCTGTAATTTGAAAAATATATATCTTTTACTATGTATATATTTTTTCAGATTTATCACAAAAATAAATAAAATAAAATAAAAAAATAAAAAAATAAGTCAACATCCAAAAAAAAAAATACAAAAAATAAAAGATCATAGCACAAAAAACATTTTCATATTAAGTCCAAATGTAAACTTTTCCCCAAAATTCTCAACATGTAACAGAGCCGCGCAGCGGTAATAACATGTAACAGAGCCGCGCAGCGGTAATAACATGTAACAGAGCCGCCGCAGCGGTAATAAATGTAACAGAGCCGGCAGTGTAATAACATGTAACAGAAGCCGCGCAGCGGTAATACGATGTAACAGAGGCCGCGACGGTAATAACTGTAACAGAGCCGCAGCGGTAATAACATGTAACAGAGCGCGAGTTGTAATAACATGTAACAGAGCCGCGCAGCCGGTAATAACATGTAACAGAGCGCACGTATAACATGTAAAAAGCCGTAATAACAGTACAGAGCCGCGCAGCGGTAATAACATGTAACAAAGCCGACAGTGGTAAATAACATGTACTGAGCCGCAAGTGTAATAACATGTAACAGAGCGTACAGTGGTAATAACATGTAAAAGAGCCGCGCAGCGTAATAACATGTAACAGAGCCGCGCAGCGTTGTAATAACATGTAACAGAGCCGCACAGTGGTAATAACATGTACAGGCAGCGTAAAACATGTAAAGCTACAGAAACATGACAGCGCCAGCGTAATAACATGTAACAGAGCCGTACAGTGGGTAATACATGTAACAGAGCCGAAGTTAATAAATGTAACAGAGCCGCAGGTATAACGTAAGAGCGGAGCGTAATAACATGTAGAGCGACTGAATAACTGTACAGAGACGTACAGTGAACGTATACTGCGGAGGGAAGGACTCGTGCGGCTGCAGCACTGGTTTGTAGATGAGCGCGTCCACTGAGCGGTTCACCTCCGACGAACTCCTGACAAAACACACACTTTAATGTCCACTGGCAACCGTCAGTGTCGTTATGATTTGTGTGTTTCCACAGAGAGTTTTAAGTCTCGTCTCGAAACACTGCATGAGTCGTGTGCTCCTCTGCGTTTTTATTCAATTCTCATTTATCGTACGTATTTATTGCGGTTTCATGTTTTTTTTGTTTTTAATGTTGCACGTTTCTCTGACGAAAACTGTAAATTGTGTGTATAAATTCAGTAAAAGTATTTAGTTTAATTTAATTTGATCTTATTTAGTCGACCCAATTTTGCATTTATGCCTTATTATTATGATTTTTTTAATATTTTTTTGCGATTATATTTGTTGTTTCATGTTGCACCTTTTCCCCAAAGAAAGTTCCTAGTTTATGAACTTGTTTTTTCCCTGACAACGGCACTGAATGTTTTGTTTTTGACTGTTTGAGGTGACATCCTAGTTTTTTTTGTGTCTGTGCAACTGGAAACAGCTAATGAAAAGCGCTACATAAACACAGTGGATTTGGAACTCCACTTAAATGAAAGGCTCGAACAAATCCTGCTTCACATTTACGGCTCGGAAAAAAACGCCGCGACCGCTTGCGAGGATGTCGCGAGCGCGCTGGCGGCCATTGAACGCGCCGCGTGACTGTTCCTCAAGTTTGTGACTTTACGAAATGAAACTCTGCAAAGACAAAATGTGAAGTCAAATTTTTGACAAAAACAGCCCGAATTGGAAGTTATTTACGTTTAGATCTGTTTCTTGGGCTTCATTTTGCTTCTGAAATTGTCACGATTATAGTTTTTGCTTCTCTCGACCTGAAATAATCGGTACTTTTATGACTTAAGTTTTCAGGCCTCACACAAAACGCCTTGGTGTATGTATTTGCTGAACGTTAACGCTCCTGACGTGTGCTCATACTGCGGCTCTCGCGGGGGGGGGGGGGGGTCTTTCTTTGCAGCATGACTCACGTACAAGTACACAGGAGGTATGCAAGTATTTGGGGAAACTTCCACTCAAGTAAGACTATATGGCATTTTCGTAACAGGACACAAAAAAACGAGACACGAAACACACAAATAATTCAACAATTGGCAACATAAAGATTTTGTCAGTTTTACACAAATACGAGAGACTAAATACGACTCAAGTAAAAGTAAAAGTATGGCTGATATTACACGCCTTTTCACGTATTACCCATAAGTCGGCCTTGACCTTGACCTTGACCTTGACCTTTGGCTCGTCACGTCATTTTTTTTCCGTTCAGTTTGACACGAGTAAAGAAAGTAAACGCTCCTGAACTTGCTCAGGAAGTCATCCCCCGTCCCCCCCCCCCCCACACACAGACGCTGCACAGGGTCCGCGTGTCTCTGAACGTACAATAAGTTTACTTTCGTTTAAAGACAACGCGCAGTGTGTCACTTCACCACACAGAAAACGCACTGAAAACGCCGCAAAAAGTCGAAATTTGCCTCGATTTTTCTTGCTGCTCTTTGTCAAGTTCTAATTTTGACAAAGTTTGACTAAAACATCGGGAGCGCATTTTGTTTTGAGACGGCTGAACGGATCGTGTCAGAAAGTACATGTGTACATGTACATGTCAAATATCACCACAAATAATGTCAATATCCCTCTACAATAATGTCAATATCTCCCAATAATGTCAAATATCACACAACTAGTCATGTCAATATCAATATCCACAATAATGTCAATATCACCACAATAATGTAACTATCACCACAATAATGTCAATATCGTCAACAATATGTCAAATATCGCCACAATAATCATATCATAGTCAATATTACCATCATAATGCACAATCAATATCAATATCCAAATAATGTCAATCACCATAATAATGTCAATATCACCACAATAATGTCATATCACCCACAATAATTCAATTCGAAAATGCAATATCGCACAATAATGTCAATATCGCCACAATAATGTCAATATCACCACAATAATGTCAAATCACCATATAAGTCAATATCGCCATACATAATGTCAATATCACCACATAGTAACTGTCAATATCGCCATAATAATTGTCAATCTCGCAACAATAAATGTCAATATCGCCAAAATAATGTCAATAATCGCCATAATAATGTTTCAATCGGCCCATTAATTCCCGCTGTATCGTGCAGCCGCAATTAAGGAAAATAAATCCAAATAATATGTGCAATAGTGGTTTTTTTTATACATTTTTTTAATATCTAATTCTAGCTTTCTCCCTGTCCTACTTCAGTTTACATTTGTGTTTTTTACCAGTTCCAGAGGTTCATCGGAAACAAAAGGCCGAATGAACTCGACTCGCGTTATCGAGACAAAACTACCGAACGACCTTTCTATAAAGACCCAAAAGCCAAAACGCAAACGGATACGATCAGTCCGTGGTTTACCCGAGACGAGCGCGGCGATCAGGAGCAGACGGGGCCGAACGAGCGCGGTGGTCGTCATGGTGCCTTCTCTGGAGTTAGGGTGGTGGGGGGGCTTCTCTGTGCTCGCTGTGCTCGCTGCTCTTGCGGGGAAAGGAAATGACAAACGACAAAAGCGTTCTCACACTGAAGACGCAGCCGGGGCAGAGGTGGTCGGGTGGGTGTGGGTGGGTGGGTGGGTGGGTGGAGGTAGGGGGGTGGGGGGGTTTCAGGAGGGAATCGTTCTGAAAGGAGGAGCTGTGGGTTTTTGGTGTGACATGTTGTTTTTGCACATCTTAATTGAACATTTAAAATCACTTCATCGTTCAGTTCAGTTTTACATAAAGTATGAGCTTAAAGTGAACAGGAAGTGACATCACAGCAGGGACACTCATTCCAGTCAAAGTTTATGCAGAATTTACACAAAGAAACAACTTTTTTGACTCTCTAAACATGAATTCAACTAAATAAAGTCACTCTCATATATTTTTATTCGATGAGTTTTGTGGGTAATTTCCTACTGTGATGTCATCAATTACAAACAGGAAGTGAAATTGTAACATAATACATATTCTGTGATAACATTTTTGTAATTTATAGCAAAATTCAAAATATATTTATCTTCACTGCATTTTAGGTCAATGAGTCGTCCGACCTGTAGGGGGCGCTTCAAGAAAACTGGATGTTTTATGAAGGTTCTCTTTTCGTCAACACAATTTGTGACGTCGGATGTCTGTCCAAATTCAATGACCAGAGGCGTAGCGACCCAACAAGCAAGACAGGCAATTGCTCCGGGGCCCCTCGATCACCGGGGGGCCCCGGAGGAGAGCAGTCCTGAAGCCACAACAGGCTCATTCCATTAGCAGTTTTACACTTTCACCACACTAACGTTTATAGGCAGATCAAAGACAGGAGAAAAAGGAGTGGAGTCTGGGGGGGGCTGCTCCGGGGGGCCGCTCGAACATGAACGAACTTTGAGAATCAATGAAAAACAAAGTGAGCGCTGCACATGTGCTCGTGTCACCAAAAGGTTCCTGGTCTGCAGTTCTTGCCCAGAGCTGGAGCTTCAAAAAAACCTTGAAAAGTCCCCAAAGTGTGTGTGTGTGTGTGTGTGTGTGTCGTCCCCCGCCGCCGCCAACCCCCCCCACCTCCCCCCATGTCACCTCAGTTCACAGGAAGAAGCGGTCGAAGTTCAACGGGGGCAAAGTACCTCCAGAACACACAAAACATCACTATTCACCACCAAAACACCACAGACCATCACCAATCTCAAGTCTAACCTTTCCGAAAACGCGACCGTTCACGGGGGAAAAACAACCGCTTTGCAAATGAAAACGAGGGGCTTTTCCAGCGGCATTATTTGCGCCGTTCCCCAGTGCGCGTGCCGTCTTCCGGCGGGGTATTGATCGCGGCGGCAGCAGAGCAAACACCGGAGCAAACTTTACCCCGGTGTGGGCCGGCGCTCGGCTGAGGTGAATGCCACTTTATCACCGTCTCGTCAGCCGCAGCAGGAGGAATCGCACCGCAAATGTAAGAGCAATGCACTTTTGTTACTCGCGTTTTAGCGCAGTTTTCCCGTTGACTAAAATGTCTTCTGCTTTCGCCAAGAATTGGGCCTGTAATTTGCTTTAGTCTGAGCTAATCCAGTTGTCTGTGATGCGTTTTTCAACCTCATATTGATCGATCTCGATTCCATTTGCATGTTTTTTCTCTCTTTGCAAAAAACAACTAAAAACGGCTCTCGATATTGTTTTCGTGAGCGTAAAACAAAACTTTTAACCGTCGCTTTTTTTTAACACAAAAGACGTGGCATTTCGTCCTCCAAAGTGTGAAATCTGCTCCGAACTCGTTTTTTCACTGACAGAAGACGGGCTGCTCCACTGACACACTCAAACGTGACTGAATATCGACTGGAAATGACAGTTTTCATTCTATATATTGGTCAACAGCAGGTGGCGCTGTGTGCAGATAAATTCAAAACAAGTTCATTTATATTGCACATTTTAAAACGACTTCAGCGTCACATAAAAGGACACAAAACTAAAGACAATTAATAACTGAGATATCCTGCCCAGCGAGCGTTACCGGGGCGACGAGCCGGGTTCCTGCTTCCACTTTATGAAATATTCAGTTTCTCAAAATACCTTGTAAAATGTGTATTGTTAGTTACAGATCTGACCTGAAACTTGGCTAAATTAACTTTTTGGGAGCGTTTAACCGTTTTGGATCATTGTCCCCTCATCAAAAACACCCCTGGAGCTTCACTCACACTCTGTTTACGAGGTCCTCTCCCGCTGATGATTTCTGCCAACACAGATACAGCTTTAGATACATTATTTAAAGTTCTAAATGGGCCAAGGTGGAGGTAAGAGCACGGGTTTAACGGTTAATAACGATCCAGAGAACGCAGAACATGTGTCCGGAAATGCAGATGCTTCGATGCCGCGTATAAAGTACTCTGGTTTGTGTCTTCGCAGCAGAAAATGGGGCGAGCGTTGGGACTGTGTGCACTGGCCCTGCTACAGATCACATTGACACTGGTGAGAACGCTTTTACAACTGGTATTCACGACGACTATTACGACTGGTCAAATGATCATTTCTATTGTACATTGAGACTTTTTAAGTAAGTAAGTTGTTTTTTATGACGTAAAATGACGGCTGAAGGCTTCTAGATGGAGAATATTTATGAATAAAGTGTATTTTGAATGAAAATCTTTGACATTTTGATTTAATATTACCTCTGTCTTTGTTATAATTTGTCTTTTCATGCTTTTTAGCGTTGGTATAGTCCAGATAATGATCATGAAACTTAAAAAATGATCAATTATATCATCTACTGCTTGCCATAGAAGCTCTTTGGACATAGCTTTGAACACTTTTTATTTATTCAGTGACTAAAATAAATGGCAAACAAAAAGGAGATGCACTTTGAGTTGGTTTTATTGATGCGGCCGCCGCCCACGACCCTTTTCAGTGCCATGGCAAATATGTTAACACCAAGGCAAAAGTGGAGAGACTGCAGCACATTTGAATGGTTTTTTATGTCTTAATTGTAGTGACATTTAAAAACACATGAGCTTAAGAAAACTGGTTCTCTTTTCTTATCCAACGATTGAACTTGTGTATAAAAAGTAAAAACTGCAGCATATTTTTACAGAATGTACTTTTTTTTATTAATGTCATTTAAATTTTCCTGGTGATATT
Source organism: Chaenogobius annularis (assembly GCA_015082035.1). Taxonomy (NCBI): domain Eukaryota; kingdom Metazoa; phylum Chordata; class Actinopteri; order Gobiiformes; family Gobiidae; genus Chaenogobius; species Chaenogobius annularis. The sequence continues at coordinate 126,550 of BJKM01000367.1, forward strand.
TTAAGAGAACATTTAAAAAACATGGAAAAGAACAAGTTTTAAGACACAATTTGTGATTTCGATGCCAATCCAGTGTCACGAAAGGGCACGAAGATATGTACTCGGTGAGTTTTGAACCACTGAACGTCTGATTGGTGGGCAACCGCTTGACCCACTATCACCCAGATCAAGTATTAAGTACATTTTGAGTGCGAACTATTGATTATTTTAGTCACGATTAGTCCGATCATCATAATCTGGACAAAACGGGCTCTAAAACTCAAACGAAAAGACCTTTTTATGGCAAAGACAGTGACGTTATTGAATCAAAATGAATAAACTGTTTTTCATTCAGTCACAATTTTTCTTTCAGTCACAATTTTTCTTTCAGTCGCCACATTTCAATCTTTATTTGGTTAAAAATGTGTTTAAAAAGTCTGGAAATAATTGTTTGACTTGTCGAATACTGAAATAATCGTTTGTCGCAGCCGTTTTTTTCTGTCAAATACAAGCTCAGACAAGGTTGGAACCGCTGACCCTCTGGTTGGTGGGCGGATGCTTTACCCACCGCACCACTGGCACCTCAATTCAGTACATTTTGTGTAATTTTCCTCTCTCGTTTTTTCTTTTTAAACTCGTCTATTTGCGTAATCTCTTATCACTTCACGCACAACACCAGCCGTAACTCGGGCGACGCTTGAACCGCTGACCCTCTGGTGGGCGGGGCGGACGCGTTGAGCCCGCTCCGCCACAGTTTTAAACACCTGTCGTTTCCCCGTGGCGCCCCCCAGAGTGCGGAGGTGCTGATCTTCTGCGATGACCCCACGGTGGACCGGGCCGTGACCTCGGCCGTCGACAAGTTCAACAAGGGCGTTTTCACCGGACACAAACTGGCGCTGTTCCAGGTCACCTTCGCCAGCAAGGTACGCGAAAGTACACGAAAGTACACGAAAGTACACGAAAGTACACGAAAGTGCACGAAAGTACACGAAAGGACGCGAAAGTACGCGAAAGTACACGAAAGTACACGAAAGGACACGAAAGGACGCGAAAGTGCACGAAAGTACGCGAAAGTACACGAAAGTACACGAAAGTACACGAAAGTACACGAAAGTACACGACGCGAAAGGACGCGAAAGTACGACGAACGTCGAAAGTACACGAAAGGACACGAAAAGGACGCGAAAGTACGCGAAAGTACACGAAAGGACACGAAAGGACGCGAAAGTGCACGAAAGTACACGAAAGTACACAAAAGTACACGAAAGTACACGAAAGTACACGAAAGGACGCGAAAGTACACGAAAGTACACGAAAGTACACGAAAGGACGCGAAAGTACGCGAAAGTACGCGAAAGTGCACGAAAGTACACGAAAGGACGCGAAAGTGCACGAAAGTACGCGAAAGTACACGAAAGTACGCGAAAGTACGCGAAAGTACACGAAAGTACGCGAAAGTACGCAAAAGTACACAAAAGTACACGAAAGTACGCGAAAGTGCATGAAAGTACGCAAAAGTACACGAAAGTACGCGAAAGTACGCAAAAAATACGCGAAAGTACACGAAAGTACACGAAAGTAGTACAACACAGACGAAAGTACACGAAAGTACACGAAAGTACACGAAAGTACGCGAAAGTACGCGAAAGTACACGAAAGGAACGAAAGTACGCGAAAGTACGCGAAAGTACGCGAAAGTACGCGAAAGTACGCGAAAGTAAAGTACGCGAAAGTACACGAAAGTACGCGAAAGTGCACGAAAGTACACGAAAGGACGCGAAAGTGCACGAAAGGACACGAAAGAACGCGAAAGTACGCAAAAGTACACGAAAGTACGCAAAAAGTACGCAAAAGTACGCGAAAGTACACGAAAGTACACGAAAGTACGCGAAAGTACGCGAAAGTACACAAAAGTACACGAAAGTACGCGAAAGTGCATGAAAGTACGCGAAAGTACACGAAAGTACGCGAAAGTACGCAAAAATACGCGAAAGTACACGAAAGGACACGAAAGTACACGAAAGTACACGAAAGGACACGAAAGGACACGAAAGGACACGAAAGTACACGAAAGTACGCGAAAGTACGCGAAAGTACACAAAAGTACACGAAAGGACACGAAAGTACACGAAAGTACGCGAAAGTACGCGAAAGTACACAAAAGTACACGAAAGTACGCGAAAGTGCATGAAAGTACGGCGTACGCGAAAGTACGCAAAAATACGCGAAAGTACACGAAAGGACACGAAAGTACACGAAAGTACACGAAAGGACACGAAAGGACACGAAAGGACACGAAAGGACACGAAAGGACACGAAAGGACGCGAAAGTACGCGAAAGTACGCGAAAGTACGCGAAAGGACACGAAAGTACACGAAAGGACAGAACTCAAACACGTATCAAAGCGTATTTGACAGGTTGGACTACACATTTCACTAAACACAATTGTACTTCAGATTTTTGCTAGAAATTGTTCCTTGTTTTCACTAGTTTGACAGTTTTGGGGGGAAAAGTACTTCCACAAAAAGCAGCTATTTTGTATGCAAACAAGCTTTTATATTTATTTTTTTGGATAAAGAAAAATATAAGACAACACCTTTGTTTTGTTAAATGAATGTTTAAACTAGGGCTGCGTAATGCCACGAATGGCACGATAGAATCCCGATCCAGAGTCCACGATACGCTACAAATCCCATTCTGAACGCATGAAAAATGGGCCTTAAATTTGTACTAAATTGATATTTTATAAACTTTCATAAACTTTCTGAATCACTCACTTTTGCAGCTTTAGCTTTATGTGGCTAAGACTTTACGAGCGCCGACTTCAGAGCGTTCCCACTTAATTAAAGTGCCCATGACAGGTTTTTACGAGCAGGTATTTGTGGAGAAAACGTTGAAAAATATGTAGAAAGTGACAGGAAGTGACATCACACCAGGGACACTCGTTTATGCAGAAATTACACAAAGAAACAACTTTTTTGACTCTCTAAACATGAATTCAGCAAAATAAAGTCGCTCTTTTATATTTTCATTTGTCAAATAAAAATGTTTTGACATTACACGAGTTTTGGCCCAGTGGTTGCTGGGTAATTTCCTAGTGTGATGTCATCAATTTCAAACAGGAAGTGAAATTATAAACCTAAAAAATTTGCTACTCTGTGATAACATTTTTAATTTTTTTTATCAAAATTCAAACTACATTCATCTTAACAGCATTTTAGTTCAATGTCGTCCGACCTGTAGGGGGCACTTTCACTCGTTTGTAAACAATATGTAGGCTAAGGAAAAGTGATGGTTAAACAAATGAATCTAACTTGTTAAATATCAGATTGATTTCGGATTTGACTTAAAATAAAGTTTACGTTGTTTGTGTGGTGGTCCGGGGCTCGGGTTCATGTCGGAGTTTGGAATGATCCCAGTTACCAGTTAGTGATCTAGTCAGTTTAGTGCATAACTTGACCATTTACAATGAATGAATGTTGTTTAAAGTATCAGAATCATGATCGCGATACAGCCTTATCCATATTTGTTCCGTATTTAGAGTTTGAACGGTCCAGAGAGTGTAAAGAAAATGGCTGCATTCTAAAGGCTAGAACCGTTACGTGCGTTAGCATTAGCGTTAGCGTTAGCATTAGCATTAGCATTAGCATTAGCATTAGCGTTAGCCTCCAAACATCACAGACTATGAAAAAGCAGTTTGGACCACACGCGAGTTACAAAACCTTGAAGAAAGACGTGTTTAGCTGAGTTTAATGACGGCGATTAAGGAGGAAATTAGTAAAAATGCTAACGACAAAGTAATAAACAGTGCAACAAAGCCTTCATACATGTGTGAATTTTAGAAAAACGAAGATGAACACAAGAAAACAACAACAAATGGAGTAAATTGAATACTTTTGTCTCCTTTCTAAACATATAACACATTTTATTATGTGTCCATTGTGTGTTCAGGCAGAAAACGGCTCATACTGGCTCAAGTTCACCACCAGGAGGAGCAACTGTTCGGCCACAGACCCCACACCCTGGACAGACTGCGACTATCTCCCCATCGACAAGGTCCGCCACAAACATTCCACCACAAATGAATAAATAAATGCTGATTAAATAAATAGCGTGATTAAAACCTCTGTGTTTTCCACAGAAGCCCATTAAATGCAACGCCACGGTGCACATGAACGAGACGGACACGGACACTGAGCACGTGGAGTGTCAGATCGGTGAGTCAAACGGAGACAAACCGTCGGAAAGGTTACAGCAAATGATTTAACCCGGGCTCGACGCCGACACAACAATGAACGTAAGATGGAGGACCGTATCGTCTGAACCGCTTTTGGTGGCAAGTGTTCAATTCGATTTATGTTTGTAGAGCCCAATATCACGACAGCAGCTCGCTAACAGGGCGGGACAAAGAGGAGGGTTTTACCAGCAGGAAGTTCAAAAAAGTCATTGGTCAATAATAAGAGGCAGATTAACCAACGTTCACCGGAATGAAGACCCTCCTCCTGCAAGAAAAACTACTGAAAACACAGTGGGACAAAGTAGAAACCTTGAGGAGAACCACAGGACTGAACCAGGGCTGAACCAGGGCTGAACCAGGGCTGAACCAGGGCTGAACCAAGACTGAACCAGGGCTGAACCAAGACTGAACCAGGGCTGAACCAGGGCTGAACCAGGACTGAACCAGGACGGACAGGCTGCAGATGATCCAGGACACATCCATTTGCAGATAAAGACTGTAGAGCCTGAAACACTTCACCCAGAGGGACAGAAGCTCCTCTGGTACAGCAGAGGTCATCCAGGCAGACGAGGAGGTCCACAGGTCAGGACTTTGACATCTGAGGTTCAGTTATCACCAGAGCATCAGCAGCAGCAGCAGCATCCGGAACAGTAACACTCCCCAGTAGACAACGGGTTAGGGTTAGGGTTAGGGTTAGGGTTAAGGTTAGGGTTAGGGTTAGGGTTAGGGTTAAGGTTAGGGTTAAGGATAGGGTTAGGGTTAGGGTTAAGGTTAGGGTTAGGGTTAGGGTGACCAGCAATGAACAGACGACAGATGAACAAACAATCAAACAAACAAACAAACAAACCGTTTTCTAAAAGACCACGACATTCTACGTGTTATAGTTCTAGAGTGTTTCGCAGTTGTGTTTTCCCTGGTTGTGCGCAGAGGGCCTGGCCACCCACGGGAAGGCGCAGTGTATGGGCTGTCCCGAGGAGATCGACGAGAACTCTGAGGACCTCAAAGTGCCGCTGTCGGTGTCCATCTCCAAGTACAACACTCAGTCTGATCACACACACCTGTTCACCCTGAATGAGGTGGGGCCGGCCACCAGACAGGTAAGACGCACAAGGCAACACAGACAGGAACACAGACGGGTAAAAAGCACGAAACACAGACAGGAACACAGACAGGAACACAGACGGGTAAAAAGAATGAAACACAGACAGAAACACAGACAGGAACACAGACGAGTAAAGCACGAAACACAGACAGAAACACAGACGGGTAAAAGCATGAAACACAGACAGAAACACAGACAGGAACACAGACGGGTAAAAAGCACAAAACACAGACAGAAACACAGACGGGTAAAAGATGACAAGCAGAAACAGAAGAAACACGAGGGTAAGACGAAACAAGACAGACAAGACGGGTAAGAGAAACATTAGCGGGTAAGAGAAACACAGACAGAAACACAGAGGAAAGACGGTAAAAAGCACGAAACATCAGACAGAAACAAAGACGGTAAGCACGAAAACCAGACGGGTAAAGACGAAAGACGGGTAAAGCACGAACCAGACGGGTAAAAACGACACAGACGGGTAAAGACGAAACAGAAATGACGGGGAAGCACCGAAACCAGACGCGGTAACGCAGAAACACAGACGGGTAAAAGCATCGAAAAAGACAGAAACACAGACAGAACTCTGACGGGTAAGCACAGAAAACAGACAGAAACCAGACGGGTAGCACGAAAACGCAGAGAGAGAGAGAAACACGACAGAACACAGACGGGTAAAGCGCAAAACACGACGGGTAAAGCACGAAAACAGACGGGTAAGCACAAAACAGACGGGTAAAGCACGAAACAAGCGGGTAGCAGAAACACACGGGTAAAGCACGAAACACGGGGTAAAGATGAACACAGACAGAAACAGACAGAAACACGACAGGGTAGCACGAACAGCAGACAGAAACACAGACGGGTAAGACTAGCATGGAAAGACAGACAGGAACAGACAGAAACACAGACAGAACACAGACGAACAAGACGGGTAAGCAAACATGAACGGGTTAAGAACGAAACACAGACGGGTTAAAGACAAAAAAACACAGCGGGTAAGCAGAAACCGACAGAAAACAGCGGGTAAAGACGAACACAGACAGAAACAAGACGGGTAAAGAAAAACAGACGGGTAAAGCTACTGAACACAGACAGAAACACGACGGGTAAAGCACGAAAAGACAAAACACAGACGGGTAAACGCACGAAACACGACAGAAACCAGACGGGTAAAGACGAAACAAGCGGAAAGACGGTAAAGCAGAAACACAGACGAACAGACGGGTAAAAGCACGAAACACAGAAGACACAGAGAACACAGAAGAAACACAGACGGGTAAAAGCAGAACCAGACGGGTAAAGCAGAACACAGACGGGTAAGCACGAAACAGAACGGGTAAGCAGAACAGACGGGTAAAGCATGAAAGACAGAAAAAGACAGAAACAGCAGAGGTAGAAAGCACGAAACATCAGCAGAAACACGACGGGTAGCAGAAACACAGAAGAACACAGACAGGAACACAGGAGGGTAGCACGAAACACAGAAGGGTAAAGCAGAACACAGACGGGTAATAACGGCACGAAACACAGGAACGGTAAGCACGAAACACAGAAGAACACAGACGGGTAAGCACGAAACAGACAGAAAAGACGGGTAAAGAAACAGACGGGTAAAAGCATGACCGACAGAACACAGCGGGTAACGCACGAAAAACAAGCGGAAAAGACGAACACAGAAAGGGAGCACGAAACATAAGACAGTAAACAAGACGGGTAAAGCAGAAAAAGACAGAAAACAATAAGACGAGTAAGCAGAACACAGAAGGGAAACAGACGGGTAAAGCAGAACCAGCAGAAACAGACGGGTAAAATAGAACACAGACATGCAGGACACGACAGAAACAGAATGAACAAGACGGGTAAAGCAGAAACACAGACGGGTAAAGGCACGAAACAACAGACGGGTAAAAAGCAGAACACAGACGGGTAAAGACGAAACAGACGGGTAAAGCATGAAACACGACAGAACGACAGAAAACAGACGGGTAAAGCAGAACACAGAACGAAACAAGACGGGTAAAGCCTGAACAGAAAACACAGAACAGGAACACAGACGGGTATAGCAGAAACAAGACGGGTTAAGGCACGAAAGACGGGTAACACGGGAACGCGGGTAAAGCACGAAAACGGAACAGAGGGTAAGACGAAACAAGACAGAAACACAGACGGGTAAGCAAAAACAGACGGGGTAAAAGATGAAAACAGACAGAAACACAGACAGGGTAAACGCACGACACAGACAGGGAACAAGAACAGAAACAGACGGGTTAAAGCCGAAACCAGACGAAACACAGACGGGTAAGCACGAATACACAGACAGAACACAGAACAGTAAGCAAGAAACAGGACGAACGACGTGGTAAAAGGGTGTACGAAACTACGACAGAAACACATGGACGGGTAAAGCAGAAACACTAGACGAAAAAGACGAGTAAAGCAGAAACCAAACAGAATCGACAGGAAACAGACGGGTAAAGCACAAAACCAGGACAGAAAACAACAGACGGGTACAAGATCGAAACACAGACAGAAACCAGAACAAGACGAAGGAACACAGACGAAACGGGTAAAAAGCACGAAAACAGACAGAACACAGAACGGGTAAAAGCACGAAAAAGAAACACAGACGGGTAAAGCATGACCAGACGGGAAGCACAAAAAGACGGGTAAAGCATGAAAACAAGACAAGAAACACAGACGAAACACAGACGGGTAAAGCACGAACACAGGAAAACAGACGAAGCAACAGACGAAAGCGTAACAGACGGGTACAAAAAGACGAAACAACCAGACAGAAACAGCTAGCACGGTAAAAAGACGAACCACACAGAACAGGTAAAGACGAAAGACGTAACAGACGAAAGCACCAACAGAAACACAACTAGCCACGACGGGTAAAGCTAACGAACACAGACAGAAACACAACGGTAAACACGACGACGGGTAAAAGCATGAAACACAGACAGAGACAGACAAGAGGAAGCATGAAACACAGACAGAACCACAGAACCAGGCACAGACGTAAAGCACAAAACACAGACGGTGTAAGCACGAAACAGAGGGGAGCAAAGCGGAAGCACAACGTAAACGCACGAAACCATACGAAACACGACCGAAGAAAGACGGGTAAGCCAACCAGAGGTAACACAGAACGACAGAAAAAGGGGTAAACCGAAACACAGACAGACACAGACGGGTAAAAGCACGAACACAGCAGAAAACAGACGAACGCACGAACCAGGGAACTCAAGACACGAAAACAACAGAACAGACGATGGGTAAAGCACGAAACACAGACAGCAAACAGACGACCGAAGACAGAGGTAAAAGACGATACAAGACAGAACCAGACGGTAAAGACGAAGAACGGAACCGAGACAGACGGGTAAACACGACACGAAAGAAACCAAGACGGGAAAAAGCACGAACACAGACAGGAAACAGAGAAACACGAAAAGACAGGAAACAGACTAACACGAAAACAGAAAACACAGACGGTAAAAAGCACGAAACCAGAAGGAACACAGACAGGAACACAGACAGAAAACAGACAGGTAAAAAGCACAGAAACACAGACAGAACACAGACAGACGCACACACGATTCAGGAACAACAGACAGAACACACGGTAAAGAACAGGAAACGAGGTAAGGACACAGAAACAACAGACACATGACCGGTAACGAAGACAAAGAAGCAGGTAAAAAGACAAGCACGGAAAAGACACAGAACAGAGAACAGAAGAACAAACAGCAGAACAGACGAACAGCCGCAACGCGTACGAGTAACGTTTACTGTTTTACATGTATTTCAATATCTGTGACTCGAAATCAATAAAATCAGTGTTGTGTGTGTGTGTGTGTATATGTGTGTGTATGTGTGTGTGTTATGTGTGTGTGTCTGTGTGTGTCCTGTGTGTGTATGTGTGTGTGGTTGTATGTGTTGTGTGTGTGTATGTCTGTGTGTATGTCTGTGTGTGTGTGTGTAATATGTGTGTGTGTCTGTGTGTGTTCTGTGTGTGTGTGTGTGTATGTGTGTGTGTTGTGCACGGTGTGTGTGTGTGTGTGTGTATGTGTGTGTTTCTGTGTGTGTCGTTACGTGTTATGTGTGTGTCTGTGTGTGTATGTGTGTGTGTTTGTGTGTATGTGGTGTGTGTCTGTGTTGTGTGTATGTATGTGTGTGTGTGTATGTGTGTGTGTGTGTATGTATGTGTATGGTGTGTTGTTGTGTGTATGTGTGTGTGTATTGCGTGTGTGTGTGTGTGTATTGCGTGTGTGTGTGTGTGTGTTATGCTGTGTTGAGTATGTGTGTGCGTGTATGTGCGTTGTTGTGTATGTGTGTATGTGCGTATGTGTGTGTGTGTGTGTCGTGTGTGTTTGTGTGGATGTGCGTGTGTGAGTGTGTGTATGTGTGTGGTGTGTGTGTGTGTGTATATGTGTGTTGTGTGTGTATATGTGTGTGTTGTGTGTGCGTTGTGTGTGTAAATAACCATGCTCTGTCTTCAGGGTGGTGGCAGGTTTCCGCTTTAAGTTCAAATTCGACATGAGGAGGACGGACTGTGCCAAAGCTGAGCACAAAGACTCTCACGAGCAGTGCAAGATCGACCCGACAACGTGTAAACATCCCATGAACCTAGTGAACACTGAACTGGTCTCGTCACGCGGAACCCGTCTCCGTGACTTTCTGAATTTCTGTTTTGCAGGAGCTCGCAACTGTAACTCGAGGTGGACATGGCGCCGTGGAGACAGGAAGTCCTAACGTTCAACTCAACTGGAGTCTGGACCGGATGCCTCCAGCGTAAGTGAAGATCTTAACCGTATTTCGCACTATAAAAGGCGCACTTAAAAACATTTATTTTTCTCAAAAAATGACAGTGCGCCTTATAACCCAGAGCGCCTTATATATGGATTAATTTCTGGTTGTGCTTACTGTGATCTTCACGTTTTTATGTGGTACACTGTGCTCAAAAATCCGTCAAAATGTTTAATCACAACTTTGGTAAACTACAAAAGCCGCACCACTTCCAGCATTACGGTTACCGTAGCGAGGAGCGTCGCGAAGTAATACTGTGCTTACCATAACATTACAGTGTGGTGTATAGGAATTTGAAGGATTTGTGGAGAGGAATAAACTGAAAAAAGTGAGTGTATTATGTTTTATTTTACGTGTTATAGTGTTAACTGAACAATTTTGAGTTACTGTGATACGCCAACGTTTGATTTGCGTATCTGACTGTGTTTTTTTACGTGTTATACTGAGCCATTTTGAGTTATGTACTGTGAATACGCTAGCGTTTGATTTAGCTGTATCCTGTGTGTTTTTTACGTGTTTATTGCTGAGCATTTTGAGTTACTGTGAATACGCTAACGTTTGATTTGCAGTATCTGACTGTGTTTTTTTACGTGTTATACCTGAGCATTTTGAGTTGCCGTATATGAATACGCTAACGTTTGATTCACCGGTATCTGACTGTGTTTTTTTTACGTGTTATCTGAGCATTTTAGAGTTACTGTGATACCGCTAACGTTTGATTTAGCGGTATCTGACTGTGTTTTTTTACTGTGTATACCTGAGCCATTTTTGAGTTACTGTGAATACGCTAACGTTTGATTTAGGGTATCTGACTGTGTTTTTTTACGTGTTATACCTGAGCCATTTTGAGTTGCCGTACTGTGAATACGCTAACGTTGATTCACCGGTATTTGACCGTGTTTTTTTACTGTGTTATACCTGACCATTTTGATTACTGTGAATATGCTAACGTTTGTTTTAGCGTATCAGACTGTGTCAGAACGTGTTTCCATTGAAAAGGGTTGGAGACTGTTTTGTTTAGCTTACTATGTAAGCTTAATGCGCCTTATCGTCCGGTGCGCCTTATATATGGAAAAAGTTCAAAAATAGACCATTCATTGACAGTGCGCCTTACAATCCAGAGCGCCTTATAGTGCAGAAAATACGGTACATTGATTTCTTCTTTCGTCTTCCAAAATGTCTGCGTAGCGAATCCCCCAGGTCAGATGGGGTCCATAGCAAAGCAAGGTTGAATTCTAGACAGAAACTAGACTGTTGTTACGTTTCGCCACTCATCCAAGGAGCTTCTTCAGTTCAGGTGACAGTTTACCCCGGGGTAGTTTAATGCACTCGACTAATGACAGAACATTTATCTAGTTAAAGGAGTTTTTGTGGCCTCAAAAGTACTTGGTTACATGCTGTACAAAATGGGTGCTGATAATAGAAACTAATACAAAAATCTATATAAACCAATATCAAGCTCTGTTTACATAACAAACCTATTGAATCAAGCTTCAATCATACAACTTCTATCAAATAAACGGATTAAAAACTCCAACGTACATGAAATTACCCCTATTTTTGGATTTTTTTATTCTCTGGGGGAGGTCCCCCAGACCCCCCTGCAATGAATGGGACTCTCAGGAGTAAATATGACTTGAACTCTCGGGCACTTTTATCACCCAGTCCGCCCCTGCGACACAGGTCATGAACAAGATTTGGGTCTTTTTCATTGTTACAAAGCATGTAACTTGGACGGATGTGATACTGGCGTGACCACAGTGCCCACGTCTGATGTGGGCACAGTGGTCCAAGGGGCCGCCCACGGAGTTTGTGTGTTTGCTCAGACACATGAAGAATTACAGGGAACAGTGGACACAAACCTGGACGATTGTGACCCTCGGCTCCGTGTCTTTTCTCTCAGGTCCTGCGTCGTCGCCCGCCCGGCTGGTCTCCTCTGAGGAACATCCTGATTGAGCGTAGCACTCCCCCTCCCCAGACGACTCCTCCTCCATCCGCTGATGCCGCCAAAGAGCCCAAGAGCTCGGGCAAAGAGGAGTCGTCTGAGGAGGACCTGGTCAAGCCTTCCGTCTCTCCCGACGACTCCCCCTTCCACTGCCCTTCAAAACCATGGAAACAGTTTGTCCCGGTGCATGCTGGGAAGTCTGCGACTGAAGCCCCGCCCACCATGGCACCAGTCGAAGGAGCTTTCAGTGATTTAGACCTACTCAGCTAAAAGTGCTCACGTGAAATCACAACATTATAAAATAGCCATAGTTTACAATTGAGCTGGAGGGCAGGTCAAAATGCAGATGTTTGACCCAATTTATGGTTAATATTTCTGTAATTACTGGGCCTATCCACATGAAACAAAAACTGGCACAAAGTCCAACACCTTCTCTGTAAACAAAAATAAAGAAAAGTTGATTTCTTTCACTATAGCCACAAAAACCGTAGTGTCATCGCTCAAACACAGAGTACACGCACAGCTCACTGTTAGCATTAGCATCTCTATTTCATGTCTAATTACATTTCTATGTTGTATCTTTTGTCACGTTGTGCTAACATTTATAAATACTCAAGGATCAGGTACTGGACAGCAAATTGCTGTGGATGTCCCTGACAACATGTTAAATAAGATTAATTCTTCACCGGAGACAAACGTTTGTTTGTCAATGCTAATGCTAATTTTATAATATATATTAAAATACAATAAATTAAAAGAACTAAAGAACTACATAAGTAATCGATAAACAACTTAAAAAAATAGATGCTGTAGTATTTACTTTAATTTGAATTGGTGGTTTATTTTATATTTTACTTTTTAATAAAAGTTAGCATTAGCTCAGACACAGTGAGCTAGCAAGCGCTGCACAGAGCCTATGGTTGTTAGAAGAAAATACTTTAACATTAAAATAACCATCCCAAAACAATAAAAAAATACTGATAAGGTGCAAGTTCTTATAAAACAAAGTTTTAAATACACCTGCCCTCCATCTGAAATGATGAATTATGTTGTGAATGCAACCTAAAAGCAAACCTACAGCTTAATAACAAAATACATTTAGATTTCAGCTTTTACACTGTTACTACATAATGTAATAGTTACTTGCTATTAAATGTTAATATCAAATTGTATCATAGTTTTAACAATCTAGGGTTAAATTTTTCACATTTCATTATTTAAATCTTGACGCAAAACTAACACGTGAAATGTTCCTTGTTTGGGAAATAAATAAAACCAACACATTGTGACGTCTGCCTGTCTTTTTTTGTAAAGCGATCTCTCATTCTAGTCCTTGTACATGTCTTCGTGTGGGCGGTCCGATTTCCCCCCTCCACCTAAAACAGTTCTCGTGACTGAGGATGGTCCAGTATGGATCGTTTTTTCCCCCAGCTCTGACCAATGGGATCGTTGATATTTGCCGATACTGATATTCCAGATGTTAAAATCCATAGCAACGACCACAAACGTATAGATGTATATTAATTGTTCTTCCGTTTCCATTTCTACTCATTAACTGGGAAGGACACATGAGACTAGGGAAGCTTGGAAAAAATATCAAATATATCAAATACCTCTTGAGAAGCTGTGTCCAAAAAGTAGTTCTACAAAGAAGGAAAAATGTAAACTAAATAAATGCGAGGCCAACGTTGTGAACGATTTGTCATCGATCGGGTCAAAAACAGCACATCATGTACGTATTACATATATTCTTATCAGTTTTGTCCAAAAGTGATCGTTATCTTGAGCCTATAGAGGATTTTTGGCTCGATTTTAAGATCTGTTGTGACTATTTCAAATCGAAAGGTTCCAGGAAGTTTGCAAGAGCCAATCAGAGCAGCCGTACACTGAAACGAACCCTCGGACACTGATGGATGGTTAAGAGCATGTGGTATTAGTCAAGTGCATTAAACTACCTGTCCGTCACCTGAACTGGAGAAGCTCATTGGATGAGAAAGAACTTCCCCGCCCACAAAAACACAAAACACTTTACTTTGCATGTTCTTCCCAACACAAAAAAGTCCATACTTCTGCTTTACGTCCTCCTTACGTTTTGGTTGGTTTGGGCGCATCACCTTTGTCTTCTGCCCAAACCACAATGCTGCTCTGTGATTGGTCCAGTCTCCAGACCACCTGATCACAACAGACTTGACAGACAGAGTCTCATGGGTTTGTCAACTCACACATATAATGAGAATTAAACCTGGACGATTGTGACCCTCGGCTCCGTGTTTCTTCCTCAGATCCTGCGTCGTCGCCCGCCCGGATGGTCTCCTCTGAGGAACATCCTGATTGAGCGCAGCACCCCCTCTCCCCAGACGCCTCCCATGTCAGCCCCCCCCAAAGAGCCCAAGAGCTCGGGCAAAGAGGAGTCGTCTGAGGAGGACCTGGTCAAGCCTTACAACTCCCCAGACGACTCCCCCTTCCACTGCCCATCAAAACCATGGAAACAGTTTGTCCCGGTGCATGCTGGGGTGTTTGCGACTGAAGCCACGCCCACCGAGGATCCAGTGGAAGGAGCACATTTCCACATAGTTGGCTAAAAGTTTTCACTGAAGCAAAAGCTGGATCACAAACATCTTCTCTGTAAACACTAATAAAAAAGGTCGATTTCTTCTACTGTGGCCTCAAAAAAGTTGTGTCAAGTTGTAGAACAAAATATCTGGGCTAAATATCAACTAAATTCACCAAATCAAACCAATACCAATATCGGGGAAAACCGTCCGATACCGTAGATCCACGATATTGGATCAGATGGGTTTTTCGCCCTCGTCCCTGGTCCTGACCAAGCTCAATATCTGGAGATGGTTCCTCCACGGCTCCAGCGCCACTGAAGGATGGGTCAAATGCAGAGGTCACGTTCCCCACTGGGATCGTTAAAGTAAAACGTAACCTTAGAAATAGCTCAGAGAGATGGGACAAGAAACTGCAAACTGTGAAAAAAGAGATGATTTTTGTTTACATTTGACCCAAAAAACAAAAATGTAAAAATGTAAAATCAATAAATGCGAGGCCAACGTTGTGAACTGGAACGATTTGTCATCGATCGGGTCAAAATCTCGTCTCGTCCCAATCATGTACGTATTACATCAGTTTTGTCAATCTTAAAGTGCCCCCTACAGGTCGGACGAGTCACTGAACTAAAATGCAGTTAAGATAAATATATTTTGGAATTTAGCAAAAAAAAGCTCATAGAGGATTTTTGGCCAGATTTTACGTCAATTTCAAATTGTACAGCGCCAGCCTCCGTTTTTACAGCGCCGGCTCTTCAAATGTAGAGAAGATTGGACAAAACCAACACGAGTTTGTGCCATCTTTTTCATTCCATCGCGGCGACAATGAGTCAGTGCAACAGCTCCTTTTCTCCAGTGAATCGGTCCAAGCCATGAACATTCACAATATTACAGATCCAGAAAATCACATTTTCCTTATTTTCATATTATTCTTATTTTTCCACTTGCATCTGTTTAGATTTTCTCAACATCATAAATAGAAATCCAATAGTTAAAATGATTTAATTATGAAGAAATAAAAGCAACAACTGTTTTGTCCAATTTGCTTACCATTTAGAAAATATATATAATTTGTAGTTATTACCATCAAAAGAGATCAAGAGAAATCAGCGAAACAGCTTTATTTTGTAAAATCAGTTTAATAAAAATGACTGTATATTTTAAAAAGCAGTAACTAAGAGATGGACAATTTTAGCCAATCCGAGACAACGTTAGACGTAAACATGTTCTTCACTCATGGTTCAACAAAAGTCACGTACAGGTCATTTCAAAGTAAGAAATACAAGTTCAAAAACATAAAACCGTGTGTTCTGTGGCTCGGCAAAATTAAACATAAAAATGATGGCAGAAGAGAAGGATTATAGACCCTTTAAAAGACTGTAAACAGTATAAATGATAGTGGAGGCAAAAGTGAAGTTGAACGTCGCCTGAAAACACTGGAGAAACTGGGATTAACCTTAGAATATCACAAAAGAAGACCAAATAAGGTCATCATGTGAGGGATGTCAGTCTGACTGTTGCTGTTGTATTTTACGGCATTTTAGTTTTATTTAACAAATTATGATGAACATTTAGCATTTTTGATGAAAGTCCTGATTTGTAGGTTTTACAAATACTTACAGAGAGAGTTTTTCATTTTATCTACAGCTATAATCACATACTTTGGCACAAATTATTCTTTTGATGAGGCCATTATTATTATTATTATTATTATTATTATTATTATTATTATTAATAATAATATTATTCATATTATTCATATTATTATTATTAATATTTTTTTTAAGAATGGAAATAGAAAATGGTAGCAGAATTTAGCTCTAAAAAAAAAATTTAAGCGCCCCCTACAGGTCGGAAAATTAATTGAACTAAAATTCAGTTAAGATAAATATATTTTGAATTTTGCTGTACATGATAAAAATGTTATCATAGAATAGCAAATTTTTTAGGTTTATAATTTCACTTCCTGTTTGTAATTGATGACATCACAGTAGGAAATTACCCAGAAAACACTGGGCCAAAACTCATCTAATGTCACCATTTTTAAAATTTGACAAATAAAAATATATATTTATTTTGTTGAATTCATGTTTAGAGAGTCAAAAAAGTTGTTTCTTTGTGTAAATTCTGCATAAACAAACTGGAATGAGTGGCCCTGGTGTGATGTCACTTCCTGTCATTTTTCTACAGATTTTTGAACATTTTCTCCACAAATACCTGCTCGATTGGTGTAAAACTATACTGAAAGCGTTGTCATGGTCCACTTCATTTCTCCTCCATTCTGCTTTTTATTTTTTTTTATCTTTTTTAGCCATTCCGACAGCGTAGAACTTTAAAGGGTCTATTGGTCGTTCCATATTGGAGTTTGTGACACATTCCCATCTCAAATTGTCGTTTTGTTGTTGTTGTTGTTGTAATGAATCTCAAGTGTAACGCAGAAAGGACCACGGGTGTTTTTCAAGGGTGTTGTTTTTGAACAGTAAACAAACAAATAAATACATGGCTAAAATAATGATAACACAATTTCGTGGAGACAACAGGTACATGGTGCACCTTCAACTTTACGCTTGCACAATTGGAAAAAAACGGGGGGAAATGTGAGCAAAGGGTACAAAACACAAAGGTCGGTTAGTGCAGTAATTCAAGCCGCTTTGGCCAAAACTACAATCAGCTGGTTATGGGACGTGCACGCTACAGTTTTTTGGACTACAAACAAACAACGACATGGAGAAAGTGGGAATAACACTTCCTGCTTGAAGATACCAACATTTGAGTATATTTCTATAATACAGAGGCTTGCAGTATAACCAAACAACAAGGAGTCATTGTTCGTATTTCTGCACTTTTGTGGTCACGTTTGCTTATTTCACTGTCGCTCACTCTTGTAGCATTTTCTCTTGTAAACTTTGTCCCATTTACTTGTTCAAACCTCTCTGTAACCGCGATACGGGCGATATTGACAAAATAATAACAGATATTATTCAAAACCAGCATTCAGAATTTGTCCGTTAGCATGAGACAACTGTGAATGACCGTAAAAACTACCCACAAATTACAGAAATGTCACTTGTTTATCTAGCTCTTTTTGCACATTTTTTATACATGAACACTTGATATTAAACATTTTTATTTGTATTTCTTTTTACATTTTGGACCAAAGTGTGCGGGGAACCGGGCTTTCGCTAAAGAGGAGTCACACTGACGAGTAACTGACCATTGGCACAAACCCAAATGGCACTTTTATCTGCAAAGTAAACGCCAAATTGAAACAGTGTATTAAAAGTGTTCAAATAAAAAAGACCAATTTTAGATCATGAAATAGTTCGGTAAAAGTCTACGTGCAAATGGACTTTTCTAATACAGGACTGCTTGTCTCCCGTGGCGATTGGTACCTGGAGAGTATTAGTGCGGAGTCCTCTTCTGTGCAAATTGAGTCCGGCGATAAGTAAATACAAATAATGCTGCAAGTTTAAATAGTTACCCAGCACAAAGAGCCCGACGGCTTAAAAACACATTAGATGAAATTTTTACAATTGACAAATTGTTTCACGTCAGAAAGAGTTGGTATTTGTCTTCATTCCACTTTGTTTCATTAATCCTGTCGTGGTTTTTAACTCCATAAATCATCTCCAGACTCGTTCGTATTCAGATCAGTTCATTATGTGTGCTTCATTAGCATGTCGAGGCAAGCTTAGCTTTTGTGTATTTCCCCATGGTATTTCCTCTGCTGCCAGTAGATAGAGCGCTGGCATAAATGCCTGAAGTTAGAAGGTCATGTGTGGTTGGTTTCGTAATATTCTTACAGAATTAAGGTAGAAGCATGTTTTAATATGTGTCCTTTAATGCAACTTCAGTTAGTTACATGGCGTACTATATAATAGGCTTGAATGTCTGGTCCAACTCTTCCCATCTTTCACACCATTCACAATGGTTATTGTCCAGTCTATTTTCATAAATAATTATGAAATATAGATTCCTTCAAGTGACAAAGGAGCAAGATAAAAGCAGCTTTTATAGTATACTAGTTAGTATAGTACATAGTATTGGAAGAGACTACGGACAAGGACGAAAGACCAAAGGATCGACACTGGGAGTTGGACAAAGGAGCAAAAGAGATGACTGGGGCTGGACCAAGCAAAAGAGATCGAACTAGGACTGGAGCAACAGCAATCTCGGAACTGGCAAAGCAAAGAGATGGACTGGGAGCTGGACAGCAAAGAGATAGATAGGGCCTGAGAACAGAGCATAAAGAGATCGACTGGGATTAGGACCAAAACAGAAAGAGATCCGACTGGGATTGGGACCAAACGCCAAAGAGATCACTGGATTGGACCAATAGCCAAAGAGATCGACTGGGATTGAGCAAACAAAAGAGATCCAGGGATGTGGACAAGCAAAAGAGATCCACTGGAGATTTGGACAAAGCACAGAGTCGCCTGGCGATTGGACAAAACAAGAAGGATCCAAATGGGACTGGAGCAAACCAAAAGAGAATTCCACTGGGACTGGGACCAAAACCAAGAGATCTACACCTGGGATGGACCAAAACCAAAAGAGATCACACTGGGCTTGGAGCAAAGCAACAAAGGGATCCCTGGATTAGGACCAAAACAAAAAGAGATACCACTGGAGCAGGACCAAAACAAAGAGAGATACGGATGGACCAAAACAAAGGGACCACTGGGACTGAGACCAAAACCAATAAGATCCGGAGGACAAAACCAAAGAGGATCCTAGAGGACTATGGCCAAAAAAGAGATCGACTGGGAACTGGGCAAATGCAAAGAGATGAACTGGATTGACAAACAAAAAGAGGATCAGATTGGAAAAAGACCCTGGAACCAACAAAAGAGATCACTGGGATGACCAAATCACCAAAAAGAATCCAACTGGGATTGGACCAAAACCAAAAGAGATCCACTGGGACTGGACCAAAGCCAAAAGGAATCTCGTCTGTAATGATCCATAGACATTAGCAAAAGCATGTCAAAAGTAAACAAAAAAGCCATAAAAGCAGCTGATCATAAATGACAGAAACACAAGTGATAAAGAGAATACTTTGGAATAAATGCTAAGATTAGCATTTAGCATCTTAAAATCTCCATTGGCTTACTAAGGCTTTAATCGAATGCCTAATTTTGTTGACATTAGATACGGAAAGTCACAGTGAGGATTTGAGTAAGTGGAAATTGGCCTTCATTAAATTAAAATTGTGCCTAATTTTGTTGAGTTAAAACTGAATGAACCATGATTAGAATTACATATTAGAGGGATACAAAGATAGAGGGAGAAAAGGGTATTTTGAGGAAACGGCCTTTGCAGCTAAATCTCTCATTTACGTGATTTAATTGAAGTAATAAACCATCTTTGGGTGCAGATTGGACAAAAACAATGAATAAAAGCAGTTTTTCCTTTAGTGTTCGGCCTTCATCCTCAAAGTGCGGCGTATTTCAGTGTCAGAGTTACATTTATTCATCCCCACGGCGAAAGTCTGATTGATTGTCACAATATTGTCATAAAGTGAATAAAAAAAACAATTCAGATGTATTTTTTTTTTTTGTCAACATCGCCCCCCTCTGGTCAGAATCCAGTAGTTTAGGTTTTAAACTCTCCGTTGGTCGCAAAGTGAGACAATGGCACTTTGACTGTGGTAGATTCACATTTCAACACTGTACAATATAAAATGGACAAAAGCGTTTCAGCAGTTCGAAATGGATCAATAATCAATCATAAAAAAGGGAAATGTCTGTTTTTTTTGTTTGTTTTTTTAGAAGAAGAAGAAGAAGCTGCAAAATGTTAAAACACAAATTAAAAAAAATCTGTGATATTTACAAAATGAACAAGTGTCTCTCATAAATAAGTGTGAAAAGTGGCTTCACGAGTGCAGCTCTCCGTTCGGTTCCGCCCGTTCACCGCGGAGTCGAAGAGGAAACGTTCAAAATGGCCGCTTCACGGTAAATTCCAAACAAGCGCCACAAAAACCCGGCTGATTTTTCGAACCACTTTGCGATTCTTGTTCCTCGCAAAAACAGCAGGGTTTGTTTTTTTTTCTTTCTTTTTCTCGGCTGGAAGTCCATTTTTTAGTTCATTTATTTTCAAAAGTGGTCGTACGTTTTGTCGTTTATTACCTCAGTCGGACGATTGTCAACGTGTTGGAAAATGGAGCAAAAGTCACATTTTTATCGAAATGTGGCGTGATTTCCACGGTTTTGAACGATTTTTTTTCTGCATGTAATAAAGCTAAATCAGCACAGGCATTTTATAAACGCATCTCTTCTGGTGAAAATTACACCACGGCGCTTTGTCTGTTCATAATTATAAAGATAATGAATATTGAGGATTAGGGATGTCAAGATTATCGGATTATCGGGATTATTTCGGTCGCAATATAATCATAAAGACAAAAAAATTACAATTGTGACCATTTTAGAAGATTTTTCCCCCCTTTTTCCCCTCAATTTGTAGAAAAGTAACTAAATTAGGCCTTTTTTTTGTTCAATTAAAAGAAATGTGACGATTTTAGCAGCAAAATTAAATGTAAAGTGCTTTTTTAATCGTGCCGTTTGTGTCAAATTAATCATTCATGAAGTTTGATTTGATAAAGCAGGTCACGTACTGAAGAGGAGTAAATGTGTGAAGAAAACAAGACGGAAAGAACATGTTTAATGATCGTTAGAATCGTTTATTCTCACGATCATGGCTCTGTTTGTCACGTTTCAAAGTACACAGCCTTTAAGTACGGTTATTGATTGAGCTTCTATTGGATGGTTACGCTAAATGAATACGCTTTATTAAAAAAAAAAGACCATTTCAGGGCTGATAACTACAGTAAAAACGTAAAAAGTGTGGAAACGTCATGATTCTATTCTGATTCGCTGTAAAAAGAACTATATTTAGGATCGTAAACAGCCACGTTTTACTTCTCTTTCTCTGCTTTATCCGTTTCCCCGTCATCGGCTCGAGGTAATAAACTGTCTAACGCGCCAACACCGAATAAGCTCTGCGATTAAGCGAACGCGGCGAGGGAAAGTGGGTTTTAGTGCAGCGTTTTTGTCTCCACCTCGTCCGTAGAGTCGGCGCCGTTCCAGGCGACTCCCTGAAGGGGGCGCCGTAGCTCAGTTCAGTGCGTGCTGGCGGATGGTGTGGAAAATCCAGTCCATTTTAGTGGTCCAGCCGCCGTGATGGGCGTCGTTCATCTGCTTCATGAAGTAGTCCAGCGCCTCCTAGTGAGCGGGCACAGGCGTTAGAACAAACTTTTACTCAAAGTTAATTTAAACTTAGACGTTGATTCGATAGTTTGTGACTGATATTTAAAACGTGCAAGCCACACTTTAAATCAGTTTTAGAACTTAGTATAAAGGTCACTTTCACACCCAAAAAAAGTTATTTATTCAGGTTGTAACGGCAGATAGTTATAAACGAAGGATTTGTAAACTAATTTTACTGCAAAAAATATTCCTAGATAAGTCTAAATGACCTGAATTCAGGCTATGAATCTTAATTTCAATACATTTGATGAGTTGAGATGTAGTTACTTTATGGATATAGATTATTTTACTTGTTTAAAGGTGTTTTTGAGGTAGCGGTTGGGGGTGGAGCTACAACAAGAGCCTAGCCAAATGTTCTGTTGCATGTTTCGTTTTGAGTTTGTGCAGGTCGTGGGTTTAACAAAGAAAAACGCAGTTAAAATGTGTTGGGTTCTTTCGGACATTGTGACGTATCGTAGAATATCGTGAGCGATATATCGATTATCGCATGTGTCGAAAGATCGTATCGTGAGCCGTGTATCGCGTGGTATCATGAGCGATCCTGAGATTCCCAGCGCTAATATATCTGTATGTATTTATGGGTTTGAAGTGACGTCACACACTCACTACTGCCATCTTGAGGACAAAAGCAGAACAAAGGATTCTTTCTCTTCTGTCACGTCCCAAAAGACCCCGTTTGTCCAGAACTGTGTGACTGTGGTCGGGAGGGACCAGTGGACTTACAGAGATCACTCCAGACTGAGCTGTTTGTTTCAGGTCGTTAGCAGCTAATGCTAATGCTAGTTTACATATTATTGCGTGGCTATGCTAATAAACGTTAGCCTACTCGCAGACAGTTTTAAGGAGCCTCATTTCCAACTGTCCGGGTGTTGTATTTTAGGATCAGACACAAAGTCCGTGCTCTTGAACGCTCTGAGGGCGTGTCCGGAGCAGAGGGGGCGTGGACGAGGAAGAGCAGATGGAAATGTCCACAAACGAGGATCTTCTTCAAGTACCAACCCTTTTCAATTTCCGTTTAGTGCTCTGTTTCTCATGACTAAAATACGTTTCTACAATGATAAAACTCTCCTAACCACCGCCGCAGAAAGCATGGCTGCGGTGACACTAATGAGATAAAGGGTCCCACATTGGGGTCAGCGTGTGCGTGAATTCATTCGCACGTGGAGTCGAAGCTGACCTGTTCCGTTTTCTCCAGCGCCAGAGTCTTCCTGATGTACGCGATGTCGTCGAAGGACTGCAGCTCGGGCATCCCGGAGCCCAGCATCATGGAGAACAGGTTAATGAAGAGGTTGGCGTGCTGACGGATGGCCAGGTACGCTTTGTAGCACATCTCCTGGAAACTGTGCAGGAAACACGCAATTAGAGAGCGGGACGAGCGTGACTGGGGGGCAGCGTTCCAACGGGGGGATCTCCAGGTAATTGTCTGTTTACAGAACATTGTTAGCGTTTTCTGGCTGATAAATGAAGCGCAGACACAGCCAAGGAGAAGTATGATAAACTATGAGGAGTGAGAGGTGAGATAACAAACATTTACATAGATACATAACATACAATTCCATACAAAACATACAAAAGTCCACGATTTTATTCTTGTAAATGTAGTCATTTTGAATATGTTGTAAAAGCAGCACGTTGTGACATAATCAGACCCTTGTGTGTGAATTTTAATATTTAAATGAAGCATGTAAGTATATTATTCTTATTCTTATTCTTATTATCATTATTATTATCATTATTATTATTATTATTATTATCATCATTATTATTATTATCATTATTATCATTATTATTATTATTATTATCATCATTATTATTATTATCATTATTATTATCATTATTATTATTATTATCATTATTATTATTATCATTATTATTATCATTATTATTATCATTATCATCATTATTATTATTATTATTATTATTATTATTATTATTATTATTATTATTATTATTATTATCATTATTATCATTATTATTACTATCATTATTTTTATTATTTATTTTTATTATTTATTTTATTTTTAATTTTTTCAATTCAAATCATTTTTGTAAAGCCCAAAATCACAACAGCAATGGTGTCGGGGGGCTTTTTAAAGATTGTCGATTCAACCAACAGAAAGTGAGAAAGACAACAAAGAAACAGTCATTAAAACACTTCATTTGAACATGGACACATTTGATAAAAGAGATTTTAACTTTGATTGTGCCGAAGAATGTTATTTTAAGCCTAATTTTTGAAGGGTTTAAAGCCAATCCCCTTAAATTCAAATAATAAAATTCCAAATGTAAACCTGGCTCCATACATTTTTCAGATGTATGTGTGGTAATTTAAATATACTCACATTTTACAGACAAACGCCCTCACTTTTATGTGATATTAGGTTTCATGGCGCGTATTTTAGGGCTAAAGGACAAACATCTCAAACTCTTTTATTTTAGAGCTAAAGGACAAACCGCTCAAAGTCTTTTATTTTAGAGCTAAAGGACAAACCGCTCAAAGTCTTTTATTTTAGAGCTAAAGGACAAACCGCTCAAAGTCTTTTATTGCTCAAAGTCTTTTATTTTAGAGCTAAAGGACAAACCGCTCAAAATCTTTTATTTTAGAGCTAAAGGACAAACCGCTCAAACTCTTTTATTTTAGACTAAAGGACAAACCGCTCAAACCTTTTATTTTAGATGCTTAGAAGGACAAACCGCTCAAACTC
This sequence comes from Chaenogobius annularis, assembly GCA_015082035.1. NCBI lineage: Eukaryota > Metazoa > Chordata > Actinopteri > Gobiiformes > Gobiidae > Chaenogobius > Chaenogobius annularis. The sequence continues at coordinate 151,154 of BJKM01000367.1, forward strand.
TTTTATTTTAGAGCTAAAGGACAAACCGCTCAGAACTCTTTTATTTTAGGCTAAAGGACAAACCGCTCAAACTCTTTTATTTTAGAGCTAAAAGGACCAGAAAACCGCTCAAAGTCTTTTATTTTAGAGCTAAAGGACAAACCGCTCAAACTCTTTTATTTTAGAGCTAAAGGACCAAACCGCTCAAACTCTTTTATTTAGAGCTAAAGGACCAAACCGCTCAAACTCTTTTATTTTAGAGCTAAAGCGACAAACCACTCAAAGTCTCTCATTTATAGAGCTAAAGGACAAACCGCTCAAAGTCTTTATTTTAGAGCTAAAGCACAAACCGCTCAAACTCCTTTTATTTTAGAGCTAAAGGACAAACCGCTCAAACTCTTTTATTTTAGAGCTAAAGGACAAACCGCTCAAAGTCTTTTATTTTAGAGCTAAAGGACAAACCGCTCAAACTCTTTGGTCTTGGCGCACTCCTGGGATCCCTTGCTGATGACGATGAGGAAGTCCTGCGTCAGGACGAAGGGCACGCGCTCACGTTTGTACCCAAACTTCTTCTTCTTATGATCCAGGAAGTGTCCAAAGTCGATATGAAACAGCTGCAACCGACACAGACAGGACAGCGTCACGGTTCTGCACAGACATTTCCTCTTTTTTACATCAGAACACGTTTGCAGGACGTTAAAAGGCCTTTTTCTTGGAATCGGGACATTTAAATATCAAGGACAATGTGCTAGACGTGGGAAAATGTATACTTCCACAATTATGTCACAGTCTGTATATAAAAGTATTAAGAAAGCACACTGTAACTTTTCAACGATATAAAGTGATATTTTGTGGTCAAATTGTATTCGCATATATAATCTTGGATCCTCATAATCTTCTGAATATCGCTATCTGGATTATTATTATTAATATTTATATTTTGTCCTAAAATACTAGATGCTTAAACTAGATTATTATCAACACACTGCAACATTATTCATTCTGTCATAAGTTCATCTCATCCTTTTGAGTTGTTCTTTGTTTGAGCTGCAGTATAGTCTCCAGCCTCTTCAAACTTGAATTACTCGAACAGCATTCATCATTGGTCGAGGTTAACTCCTCGTTAGCTCCTCCCCAGCGCTCACCTGTCCGTCGTCTTTGACCATGATGTTACTGTTGTGTCTGTCTCCGATGCCCAGGATAAATGTAGCTACACAGTAGCCAGCGCAGGACCTGGTGAAGAGATCCACGGCCATGTCGTACCTGCAAAACACCAGGAGGGGGCGTTCAACTAGTACCAAGTACATGCCCTGCAAACAGGTTCTGACAGAACGACACGATCATGACGCGCACTTTGAACGTCACATATTAAAAACATCCCTGGAGTTGTATTTAGCTTCGTTCATGTTTGTTTAATTCATCCTGTTTACGGTTTTCCTGTGCTATGCTGCATTTGACTGTTTTGATGATTAAAATGGGTGTATTTTATATTAAGTTTGTGCAAGTAGCAGTTTAACAAAGAAATACTGTTACTGAAATGTTTTTTTGCTGTGCCAAAAGATTGATTTATGTTCAATATAGTGAGAATTATCGTATCGTGAGCCATGTATCGTTGGTATTTTATCAAACCGTGACGTTCACCTTATTGAATGTCTTTGTAAGTCCCTGTGATGGTTTAATATGTATTTTCGGGGCATTAGAAGTGTCCATCGTCGCCCCCTGCTGTCTCTGGGCAGGAAAACCAGCCTTGTAGCATTTGCTGACATCGACTTGAAGACGACTCTCCTGAGAAACCCTGGCCCTTTTTTAATATTTGGCAACGTCACATGTTTTTGTGTGTGATTATACTTATTATGAGAACGAAAAAAGAAAAGAAAAATAAAATGTAATAAAAAAAAATATAAAAAAAATATTGATACTACTAATAATACTAATAATAATACTAATAATAATACTACTACTACTACTAATAATAATGATAATAATGATAATAAATAAAATAGATAAAATAAATAACTCTATCGCCATAGTTATTTGGTTTTGCTTTAAGGTGCATTAAATGACTTAGATATAACAATAACAAAAACAACAACAACGACAATAATAACTTTACAGCATTGATAATAGTGTTGCTGGAAAAGTGGCAGTAGTTGCAGTACTCACATCTCGCCCTTGTTCTTGTCTCTGAGCCACTGATGCAGCGTGTTGGAGTTGAACTGCAGCGCCCCCTTCAGGCCGCCCTTACACTGGATCTGCATGATGGTGTGGGAGTTTCGCACCACCTCGATGAGCCCCACGCAGTCCCCCAGCGACAGGCAGCCGTACGGGAGCATCCTGAAGCAGAAGAGGGAGGTTTAGAGTCCCCGCGCGCGCAGCCAGAACGTGAACGTGAGCGTGAACGGTACCGCAAGTCCAGACCCTGGTTCTGCCAAATGTTCTCCATGATTTTGATGATTTGCAGAGTCAACATGTCCTGACGCAAATCTGGAACAACAAGGGTGGAAAAGACCTCATATTTCATAATAATAATTTCACAGTAATGCCCATTTACTGTTTAAATAATATTTTTCTTCCTCCAACATTCAACTCAAACAGTGCACACGGTTATAGAATGAAGTTGTGTTTCATTTCAATTGTATTTTTAACAAACTAGAAGAGAGCAAATTAAATGTGACAGAAACGCTAATTAATCCATAGCTACTGTAACTGTTTACAAACAGTCTGTGACAAGTTAAAAGTCCTTTATATATATTCTTTATATAAAACAGAACAGTTTGGACTGAAAAAATGTCTTATTCTAAGCAGAAACTCCTTATTTGTAATTTGTTTATCACTATGAACTATAACTTTTATTTAAAACATGACATAATATGCTTTTAAATGGTTTACGGAATGTACAAAAAAATGTACCGATTACTCAATTAATCTAAGAAAAGAATCGATAGATTACTCGATTACTAAAATAATCAATAGCTGCAGCCCTAACTCTCTTTGCTATTCAGTTGTCTTGTTATAGATAATCACAAGTCGTTGGTAAGTGTTGGTAAGTGTTGGTGATTCGGTTCGTTGTGCGTGAAGTTACCGTCTCCATTTTTGAAGATGATCTCGTTGTTCTGGAAGAGCAGCTCGGACATGATGTCTGGATTCTCCCAGTTCAGCCACAGAGGCCTCTTCGCCGACGACATGATCCTGCACTCGTCCAACCTGCGCACACAAGGTCACGTTCAGGACCCTCCATCATGCGTGCTCTTCATTTCAGAGGGATGGACTGTTTTGGATCAAAATAACCAAACTGAAAACACACACATCTTTTAACTTTAACATATTTTGTTAAGAATTGAGTCTTGGCAGTTGACATATTAATCTGATGGCTTCAATTCCTTTCAACAACAACAATAACATGTAACAATAAAATAATAATAATAACAATAAAATAAAAACAATAAAATCATAAATAAATAAATAATAAATACATAATAAATAAGAAATTAAAAAATAAAATAAAAACAAAAACATAAATAAATCATAATAAATAAATAAATAATACACAAATACATGATAAAGAAATAATAAAGAAATAATAAATAAAGAAATAATAAATAAAGAAATAATACATAAAGAAATAAATAATAAATAATGCATAAATAATACAAAAATAATAAATACATACATAACAATAAAATAATAATGAATAATGTCGCTTATTTTTGAAGCAATGGTGAAAACAATCATTTCGCTTAAAGGTGCACTGTGTAAAAACTTTCAAAACAATAAAAAACACTTTTCAATACCAGAGGGCATGATTTTGTGCACTTTTTCTACATCACCATGAGGGGGCACTAAACGTCTCTAATCTTTCTAAACGTGTTCTATATATGAGAATCTTGTATATATCTAAGATTCTTCTCAACATTACACAGTTCCACTTTAATCTGCAGTGACAGTGAAGTTGTCAAACTTTGTGCCAGTTTTCGTTTCATGTGAATGGGCCATGTCATTTGACAGGTAGTCAACATAAACCTGGACAAACGCAAGCATTTTGAGCGCTAAAAGGAAAATCCTACCACCCTCCTGACTGTTTATGGCAGAAACAGTTTCAAAAGTAGTCTATCTGGCCAACGTTTCCATCTTGTTTTTGTTTTTTTAAATGACGGGGGCGAAAACCTTGGGACTGACATCAAGAGCGGGCGCGCACAGACCACAGGAACCGCCTCAAGTTTATTCTTAGCGACCGACGGAGGAGCGACGTCAGCTTCAAACACACCGCTCCTACCTGAGGTTCCCGAGCTGGTGCGCGGGGTTCAGTGGAGAGGTGAAGTTCTGCAGCGCGTCCATGTAGTCCGGCCTCTTCATTTGGTCCACGAGAAACCGCATCTGGACCTTCACAACGGGCAAAATGTTAGTAAATCATTTGAATGTTACTTTCTCCTCATTTCATCGGTCCTGTAACTGTCAAACGATCACAACCTTCTTTGCCATCTTTGCCTCTCAACCGATCACCAATGCTGCAAAAGTAGCTGAAGACCACATGTACCATCGATTTTAGTTTAGTCCAACTTCCAAAATCTAAACAATGATCTACAGCACGCTTGATAGTTCTATTACCAAGTACAAGAAAAAGAGCTTCATTAAAATCACAATCAAATCGTCGAAATCAGACTAAAAAAAGCAGATAAATGTCCGGACCTTCTGCGTCTCGTCCTTCTTCTCCTGCTTGAGGATGTCGGTGAGGTTGATGAGCTTCTCCATGGCCTCCACCTGTCGGCTCAGGTGCTTCAGGTACATCCCACAGGCGCGGCAGTACGCCTCCAGCAGCAGGCCGAAGCGCTGGCTCACCGTCTTATTGTGCATTTCTGACCTGGGACGTGCGACACAAGTCAAAGCGTACGTGAGCGTTTCTGAGATGTTCTGTCGCTGAAGGCAAAAACGAAAAGCCAAACACCTATCACTGAGTACGTCTACACAAATAACCTGGCGTACTGTGTATTTGTACTTGTTGTAAATATAAATGATAGTTTTACACCAATAAAGTGGCTGTTTGTGGAGACAAAAAGTTGAAAAAGCTGTAGAAAAATAACAGGAAGTGACATCACACCAGGGACACTCAGTCCATCCAAGTTTATGCAGGATTTACACCAAAAAAAAACTTTTTTGACTCTCTAAACAATAATTTAACAAAATAAAGTCGCTCTCATATATTTTCGTTTGCCAAATTATTATTATTTTTATTTTTTTTTTCCAATAGGTGTGACGTCATCAATTACAAACAGGAAGTGAAATTATAAACCTAAAAAAATGAGCTATTCTGGGATATATTTTTTTCAATATTTTTTAGCAACATTTTAAATACATTTATCGTAACTCCATTTTAGTTCAATGAGTCGTCCGACCTGTAGGGGGCACTTTAACCCTATTCTTTATTCATGCCGTATTTATTTTTTCTTATATATTTTGTTTTGTTATGATTATTGTTTTTTCACGTTCCATCTTAAGTTCCTAGTTTGTGAATTCTTGTTTTTGTTCACTGACAACGGCAAAAACCCTTTTTTCGAACAGATTTTCCTCTTCACCTGCAGCGTCTCGCCTGAAACTTACTCGTCACGTTCGTTATCGCTGCGTAAAACGTGGGTATCGAATATGTTTTCCCGTCGTTATGCTTCTGGTGTTCAAGGCTAATGAAAAGAAAGTGTGCGAGCGCGTTCTCACTTGAGGTGCCAGAAGAAGAAGTGTCCAATCCGTTGGTTGGTCAGGGCTTTCTTCAGGAGGAAACGGGCCAAGGGATTGTCGAGGTACTGCTCGTACTTCAGGACCTGGGACAAACGGAGACACGTCTAAATCTACAGACGGTAGATTCAGACTCATCAGACATTCTCGCGACAGAAAACAGCCACTTACGCAACACTTGAACTGATTTTACAACACGGTGAAAAGCCCCCTGCAAGATATTTGTAGGAACATCATCTCTCATCACTGAGTTGAAGAAAAACATGTGTTATTTCTAAGTGTTATTTATGTGTTTATTGGAAAGTTAACTCATTTATTGTATTTATTTCATGGTGGGAATGGTCAAAATGTAAAGATATAAGACAAAACATTTAAAAGTGACATTTCTAGTTCAGTTCGATCTGTCGGTTATTCTATTCCAGTCTGAAGGGGGCGCCGCAGTTCCATTAGAGTCAAGGCGGAACGGTAAAATCAGCCCTCTGGAACTCACTATGCTTTTGCCCTGACGTTGTTGTTGTTGTTGTTGTTTATAGTGTTAAATAAGACTCTTTTCCACTCTTATTATTGGCCAGCTCGTTCATGCGCCGAGTGAGTGACGGATGAATTCAACCAATCCCTGTGAGGCGTGAACTCTCAGAAGAACGAGGTCGCTTTGATCACCAGTCTCCCTCAGTTTAAAGCGGCGTGAAGTGTACGTTCAAATGTTTACAGTTTCATATCGGAGTTTACTGGACAAAAGGGGCGTGGACTGACCTGCTCGAGCTGGATGAGGCGCACGTGTCGGACAAAGGGGCGTGGACTGACCTGCACGAGCTGGACGAGGCGCGTGGACTCGGACAAAGGGGCGTGGACTGACCTGCACGAGCTGGACGAGGCGGCGCGCGTGTCGGACAAAGGGGCGTGGACCGACCTGCACGAGCTGGACGAGGCGCGCGTGTCGGACAAAGGGCGGACGACCTGCACGAGCTGGACGAGGCGCGCGTGGACAAAGGGGCGTGGACGACTGCACGAGCTGACGAGGCGCGTGCGGACAATGGGCGTGGACTGACCTGCACGAGCTGGATGAGGCGGCGTGTCGGACAAAGGGGCGTGACTGACCTGCACGAGCTGGATGAGGGCGCCGTGTCGGACAAAGGGCCGCGTGGACTGACGCTGCCACGAGCTGGACGAGGCGCGCGTGTCGGACAAAGGGGCGTGGACTGACCTGCACGAGCGAGGCGCGCGTGTCGACGGGGGCGTGGAGGCGCGCGTGCGGTCGGACAAAGGGCGTGGACCTGACCTGCACGAGCTGGACGAGGCGCGCGTGTGGACAAAGGGGCGTGGACTGACTGCACGAGCTGAGAGGCGCGCGTGTCGGACAAAGGGCGTGGACTGACCTGCACGAACTGGAACGAGGCGCGCGTGTCGGACAAAGGGGCGTGGACTGACCTGCACGAGCTGGACGAGGCGCGCGTGTCGGACAAAGGGGCGTGGACTGACCTGCACGAGCTGGACGAGGCGCGTGTCGGACAAGGGGCGTGGACTGACCTGCACGAGCTGGATGACTTGTGAGAGCTGTCGTCGGTCAGGTACTTGTCCAGACAGCGCACGGCGAAGTGTCGCACCATGGGGTCGGGGTAGTTACAGTCCAGCAGCTCCATGGCCTGCTCCGGACGGATGGACGGCCACTCCTTCAACAGGCAGTACATCTGAGGAACACCAGGACATCACCGTTTAGGACATTTAAGTACAAATGGAAAGCACCTTTTAACAATTTGTTTAGTGCCGGCTTTGTGCACTCAAATGAGAACGTTATGACTCAATTATAGCAAATGAAAATGATCAAAATGAAACAGTTTGGACCAGATTCTGTCACGACACTTCGATCTCGACTTTAATACAAAGATAAACCTGCATGGATCTGACATACTGTAGGTCCAGAGAGTTCAAACACTCTCAGAGGTTATTCAGGTTACAAAACTGGTCTCTGGTAACTCATTCCCAATGCTCCTTTAAAACACACCAACATTTGAGAGAAGAAATATCTACTTCTAAACCAATCCAAGACTCACATGCATTTCAGAACACGTTTGTGGCGGTCTACACTCCACGCTTTGTCAGCTTCTCTCCATAAAAGGAGGTTTTTCCGTGACCTGCTGCACCCTGAACTGCACCCTTACCTGCGCCACTTCATCTCTGGAGTTCCACTTCACGGCGAGGAGGATCTTGGGCAGGATCTCGGGGATATTCATGCAGTAGTGTCTGAGGGGGCACAGAGATCCGTTTGGCATTTGCTGGTTTGATTTGAGCGGCTGCGAGTGGCTGCGCGCGTGCTCACCGGTGCCTCCAGAGGAAGTCCTTCTCCTGCTCGGTGATGTCCGACAGCGGGTCTCTGTTGCTGAGCTGTCGGAGCTGCTCGCTGTCGCTGTCCGTCAGCGCGTGGTCCCGGGCCACCCGATTACTCTGCAACAGCAACGACGCCGCCTTTAATTTAACATACACATAACACGCGCCCTTCTGGCTTTACAAACGACCTCGTCTTTCACGTTTGATTCAGCCTCGTTTTGAAATGACGTTTGTCGCACGTTTTTTCAACCCGCTGTTCTATTTTTTGTGCGTCGTCTTTGTTTATAACCGGCAACGTGTGCTATATGGAAACGTGCCCATTGTACGCTAAACCGAGACGAGGGGGCGTTCTCGTTTCTCTTCTTCTGCGTTTTACTTTAAACTAGGGATGTCATGTTTATCAGGTTAATCGATAATCGGGATTATTCAGGTCACAGTATACTCGTGAGGACCCAAAAAAATAATACTTGTGACCATTTTAGAAGCAAAATTAAGTCTTTATAGGTCGATCTATCGTCCATAAAATAGACCGAAATGTAAAATGTCCTGCTGTTTTTGTCACATTTAACTTGATTTTGTCTTTCAGGAAGAAACATTTCACTCTTGTTTGGTCACCGTCTCAATAATCGTGAATAATCGTTAAATATTGATGTTTTTACTCAGAATAATTGTAACTCTACACTTTGATATCGTGACATCTCTACTTTAAACACGCCAAACAAAGAACACAGAACAAACAAACAAACAAACAACAACAAAAACAAGACATCCAACTAAATTAAACTAAGGCCCACCCTGTGCATTTTGTCCAAAGTCTGTCAAAAAGGTCCATCGTCAATCGTCACCAAGTCCGAATGTTATTTTTACCCCATTTTTCCATTGTCACTTAAAGCGTCAGCCCAGTCCGTTCTTACTTTCTCACACTTACTTTCTGTTCTGATCAATCAATCAAACTAAGCTACTTTTTAACGGGCAAAAGTAGCTTTAAAGAAGTCGGACTGCAGAGGGCGCTGTGGTCCTTCCTCTCCTCATGACAACAAACAAACAAACAAACACTGGGCTGACAGAGGAAATAATAGTTCAAAAAGAGTTTTTAAAAAAGACCAAATGAATCTGTTTAATGAGCTTGAATTATAATATTGGATTGAAGATCATTACATTTAAACTGTGTAACTTTTCTTTATTATTATGAATTAATTTACCTATTTTTAACCAGGTAAAACCCATTGGATCGAAACCTCTTTTTCACGTTTGAGTGGAATCATAAAATTTTTCATAAATTTCAACAGAACTTAATTTAAAAACCTATTTGTTTTTTAAAATAGACTGAAAACCGCCAAACCAGCTCACGCCACTCTCAAGTCCGAATGAAAGGCGTTCCAAGCTGTGGGAGCAGCTTCGGAACGTGACATGACCTGACCGTGACCTTGACCTTGGGCTCTCTGCACAAGTTAACTCCCCCATTTACTCCCCTCGCTCCGATCTCCCCATTTCCCCAGGTGAGCGGCGGCGGGCGAAGGCGACAGCCACATCAAACGCCGCGCACATTTGTCACCGCTCATGAATAGTTAACGCCCCCCGGGCCGACGCCGCGTGCCCGTAACGTCAACCGAGCGCGCGTTATTTCCCCCCCCACATCACACGCTCCGCCGCCGCGCCAAAAGAGCGTCGAGAAATCCGATCGGACACTCGCGCGCAAACGGACTCATTAATATTACAGCGCAAATTAGCACAACTGAGGCGGCAAATCGCTGGAGGGGGCAAAGTCGGCGGTGCTAAACCTCCGGACTTTAGCACGCCGCACGCGCACGCCTGAGATGCTAAGTGGTGCTAACGCTACACACATTAGATCCCGCAGGAGATGTTTGTGTAATGCTGCATACGTACGAGCTGTTGGCTAAATGATGAATGAGCTGGCTGGAGACGGGGGCCGTGTTAGGTGGATTGAAATAAGAGTAGGGTTTGGTATGGATCATTTTTTAACTCCAATATTTGGCCGATAATTGATTTGAATTTAGAGCCAATCCATCTTGAACGGCGCCCGGAAGATCTGCTCGAGTCCACACAACTTTAGGTGCAGATTGCGTACTGTATATTTTCTTTTATTAATACTTAAAATGGTAGGTATGATGCTACACGTTATTCAGACAGAAAAATGTCATGTTTTAATATTGATTATTATTGTTGATTGTCATTGGAGCATTCCAGAGTATAATGGGTTCAACTCAATTCAGAGTGCCGCGCATACCAGTCTGTTAGCCAGGTTATATTTATCTGGGATATACAATTATTTGTTGCATGATTGTTATATTTTGTTATTTATTCAATTTTTTTTTAAATATTTTTTACTTTTTATTTATTTTAAATTCTATTTTATTTCATTTTATTTATTTATTTTTATTTTTTTTTCATTTTTTTATTTTTTTCATTTTTTTCATTTTTTAAATTTTTTTTAATTTTTTTAATTTTTTTTAATTTAATTTTATTTATTTTTATTTATTTTATTTATTTTATTTATTTATTATTTATTTATTTATTTTATTTTACTTATTTTATTTATTTTATTTTTTACAATTTCAATAATTTTTTCTTTATTTTTCTTTATTTAATTATTTTTTCCAAAAGATTAAACACAAAAACAAACGGGACATAACCAGAGAGCAAATATATAAAATTTTTCCAAAGTCGGTCCAATTTGTCCAGTTCCAAATTATGCTTGAATGTTGTTTTTTTCCATTTGTCCAGTGTCTGTTACTATGTCAGTCCAGTCCTTGATCGTCGTGGGGGGTTTGTGTATTATTTGTATTCTTTTTTTATTTATTCAGTTTTAATTATTAATATGATCATTAATCCCACGTTTTTCTTAAGACTTCTGGGGAGCTAAAATGTTGTTTTAAATTAAAACAATTCTATACATTTTATCCCAGAATAGCACATTTTTTAGGTTTATAATTTTACTTCCTGTTTGTAATTGATGACATCACGATAGGAAATTACCCAGCAAACACTAAACTCATCTAATGCCACTGGATTTCTTTAATTTGACAAATCAATATACATAAGAGCAACTTTATTTTGTTGAATTTATGTTTAGCGAGTCAAAAAAGTTGTTTCTTTTGTGTAATTTAAGCACAAACTTTAGATGGAATGCATGTCCCAAGTGTGATGTCATTTTCCACAGATTTGGAAACTTTTCTCCACAAAAAGAGCAACCCAACTGGCGTAAAACTATCATTCATATTCACAACACGTACAAATGCAGCAAATAAAGTCAAAACGAGAACATCATAAAAACCTGTCGCACGCACAAAGCCTTTTGAAAGTAAAATACACTTGGCTCAATATCTCGGGCATGAAATCGTTCTTTCCGTGGACGTGAAACCAAAAGGACTGATCTCTCACTCAGATGACGTCACCTGGCCCGAGAAGTTGCAGTTGAAGCCCAGCTCTCTGGAGATGGTCCAGTTTGCGTGGTCCTCCACAGCGTTCATGTCGGGGTACTTCACGGGACTGCTGAAGTGGTCGAACTCCAGCTCCAGACAGGGCGTTTCCTTCGGACACCAACCCGAGAAGAGATGTTAGTCCGATATGCAGTTCCTTCAGCTTTTTTCGTCTTTTAGTTTAGTTTTAAACATAAAACAACAAGAACAAACGTAAAACAAACAAACATGTGCAAAGAAAAACAAACCGAATCAAAAAGAAAAGAGAGAAAAAAACAAAACAAACTGAGCTGATCGAACTCGACGACTCCTACAACTAAAATATATTCGAAATGATGCTAAAACGTTTAAATAAATACATTTGTATCCCAGTTTATAATTGTACTTCCTGGTTGTAAACGTGACATCACGTTAGGGAATTACCCAGCAAACACTGGGCCAAAACGCATCGAATGTCACAGATATTTTTCATTTGACAAATAAAAATATGTGTGAACACCTTTATTTTGTTGACTTAATGTTTAAAGTTTTTGTTTGTTTATATATATGTGCTGAAACCTGTGTGTGTTGTGTTGTTGTGTGTAAATTTCTGCATAACCTTTAGATGTTTCTCCATAAACCGTTGTGTGTGTGTAAAAGTGTCATCTGTATTTAATAACACACAAATTTAACGTCCACAATTAGAAAATCGCACGCTTTAAAAAGCTGAAAATGTATTCTTGTGTTTGTTTGTTTTGATATTTTGTGTTTAGTTTCTCTGTTTGTGTCACGTTCTGTGTTTGTGTTCTGCTGTTCGCCCGTCACTAATAAAAACAACAACGCTCTAATCTCAAAGGCGGTGGGCAGAATGAGTCTTCGCGTGGTCACCTTGTTGGGGTTGGAGCCCGTGACGCCGATGGGGTTGAGCAGGTCCTCCAGGCCGTGAGGGACGGGCCACAGGTTCAGCGCCATCTTGTTGGCCACCAGGGTGTGAGTGTAGTCAAACAAGTTGATATTGCCCCAGGCCAGAGGGCAGTGCTCCTGGAGACACGGGAACAGCCACGGTCAAACACAGAAGACAAAACTAAACATGATGCAGGCGTCAATGGCAGTGTTTAAAAATCTATCGCAATTACTTTTCATTATAATTGATTCGTTTGTTGTCTTTTTATGTCCACGGCTTTAGTTTCATTGCTCTTCTATTTCCATTTGGGGCGCAAATCACACAAATCACACAAATCACACAAATCAACCGATGTCAGGGCTGTAATTAAGGATAAACGATCTTTTCTTTTGTAAATTGAGACTTTTAAATACATTCCAAACCAAATAAATGTTGAAATATGACGACAAAAGGCTGAGACTGACTATGTTTGAATGAAGTGCGTGATTGATAAAAATCTGACGTTGATTCTTATGTGTTTTGGACATTTTTGTTTTAATAATGCCACTGTATTTTATTAAACTTTTTTTTTTTAACGTTTGTAAAGTCCAGACAATAATTTAAATGACCGAAACAACAATTAAACAGTGATTTTGGCCAAATATCAGACTGTGATTCTTCTGTCAGTCATTGCAATTGCGATTAGATAAGATCTGTTTTAATGAGTGTTTAATGTTTCATAATTCTGTTCAAAGTGCATCATTTAAACACATATATTTGGACAAAGACTGAAATATGAACTGCTAAACGTCTAAACTACAAATTTAACACATTTTATACATCATAAGGATCATTTTGATGTCATCTGATTTGACAATGTGTTTTCCATCTCTAAAGTGTAATACAAACAACTGAAAACGTGCACAATTGAAGGACGGGTCAAATGCGGGTCAAATGCAGGGGTGAGTTTCCCTTTGTGAAGAACCTTAACCATACTAGAAAAAGGTCTGATCTAAACAAAACCAAAAAGAAAGGTTTGGATGAGCTGTTTCCTGCAGAGCTGCCACTGAAGGCCAGCGACGGACCCGGGTGTGAAAGGCCGTGTTACGAGCAGACGGCCAGTCAAAACGTGTCTATTTATAGTAAGCGGTGGCACAAAGAGTGTATCTATTATCTTTATCTTTAATTCAGACGCGCGCTGAAAGAGCATCCTCCAACCTGACCCGGCCCTGGCCCGGCTCTGCGGGGGACTGTCCTGAACCGGCGCGGCTTCTTTTACGATATCCATGTCTGCTCTCATTGATACACTCGGCCCACGCACACCTCTGCAGCAGACAGAGGAAAAAATCAATCCCTGTGGGTGTTGGTTACAAGGATCGGACAACGGCAAACACTGCACAGTCCAACGCTTTAATGGATCACATCACAAACAAGCCATAAAATAAATATGACCTCAGCTTCCGCAGAAGAGGTTTATGAGGCGTTTGTGGTGCCAAAGTGCGATTATGCCATTATATGTGCCATTATATTAGTTATAATCTCCAGAGACAACAGTCAGACAGAGAAGAGGTCAAGATTAGCTGCTGGTTATGGCGTGAGACTGTTGAAGCGAAGCCTCGCGGTAAAAGTGGCTTAAAAGAACCAACGACCTCGTGAAGGAGCGAGAGGGTCTGTGTTGAGCAGCGGTTGTCCACGATCGACCCATGAATCGTCATTAAAGGTCAGCTGAGTGAAAATATTTAGATTGGTAGTCATACAAACTATTATATAATTGTAATAACCAAAAAGTAATTTTAGAAGCAAAATGTACTTTTTTCAAATCAGTCTTATAGTACAAAAAATACATCAAAATGTCAAGTATGTTTTTATCTGGCTGTTTTTGTCACACTATCCAACGGTCATTCAGAAAATTTTAATCGTTTTTTCACAAAATGAAGGAATGGAAATGCGTTAAAACAATGGGAATGACAGAATATTAACAGATTTCACTGTTGTTTGGTCATGCTCTCAATAATCAAGAATAATCACGAAACCGTGATGTTTCTTCACAAAATCTGATATAGTGACATCCTTGTAATACACAATTACGCCACCAGACTATGCACATGTGCCCTCATACAACTGAGAAGAAAAATATTTGCAGGGGTGTCCAAACTTTTTTTTGGGCCGCATTTTGAAACTTATACGGAGCAGAGGGCCACAGACACCCGGCAATGAAAGCATCATTCGAAACTTTTGCATTTGACATAGTTTCGATGACACGCCCTTTTTACTACTTTTTGTTGTTTGACTAATTAGCAGGAAGCCGGAGGGCAACAAAAGGGCGCAGTATTGGACTGCCTGAACTTGAGTAACTGCAGTATTCCATTCACAGAAATGCTAAATACGACTGACCAGCATTACTTCTAGGTTTTATTTGGTGTATTTATACCTGTTGTGCATATAAATTATAGTTTTACACCAATCAAGTGGGTATTTGTGGAGAAAAATATGTAGACAGGAAGTGACATCACACTAGGAACACTTGTATGCATAATTTACACAAAATAAACTACTATTTAGACATTCTAAACATTAATTTAACAAAATAAAGTCGCTCTCATATATTTTTAATTGTCAAATTTATAAAGTTAGATGAGTTTTTTTCCCCAGTGTTTGCTTGGGAATTTCCTACTGTGATGTCATCAATTACAAACAGGAAGTGAAATTACAAACCTAAAAAAAAATTGCTATAATTTTTTAAGCAAAATTCTCAATATATAATACTTAACTGCATTTTAGTTCAATGAGTGGTCCGCACTTTGAGAGATGCTTTTATAATGTACTTGTATTAAGAAAAAACATATTTTTCTCTACTTCTACATGAAATAAATGCAGTACAGCGCAGTAGAGGCTGTTGTGCCCTTGTGGAGTAAATGGAAAAGTGTGGTGTGGTGATTATATTTCGACTGATTTTTTGCCACCGCCGTTTTGCCCGGCCGTGTTTAGTAATTAAAGAGAGACAAAGACGATACCGCGTCTCTCCTTCACCGGGGACACTTTAGACAGAGCAGCAGACTCTCCATGTAATGTCAGCTCGGATCATGGCCAACAACTCGCCGTGGCACATTCAATATTTAGACATTTACGCAACATTTACGCACTTTCTGAGGAGAAGAGACGCTCGGCGCAGCGTTTGGTCGTCGAGGCGCGAATGAAAACCACAAATTAACTAACTAACCTGCACCATTATCGATTGATTACTATGAAGTGTAGTGCTTTAAATGAGATGATTTTGAATTATTCTGAATTTAATATGCGCTAATTCTTCCTTTTTTTATGTATTTTTTGATGCCACTCTCTTATTTTCTACTTTTATTCCTTTACTTACCTTACGTTTGTCCTGATCTGTGTCCTGTGTGTTTTTCTATGTGTGTTTTTTGCATGTTTTTTTTGTCTGATCACTGCTGAAAGGAAAAAAGAAAAATCCGCAAGCAACAAAAAAAAAAACACAAAAAAAAAAGTATACACAAAGTACAAAAAAACACCAATATTTTACATTTTTGTATTTGTAAATGTGAAATGCGATGGGGAAAAATGAATTTAAAAACTGATAATATTATAAATGTTGTTTCTAAGATGTCCTAATGCAAATATGGAGCTATTTATTTATGGTAAAAATAATAATAATAATAATAATAATAATAATAATAATAATAATAATAATAATAATAATAATAATAATAATAATAATAATAATAATAATAAATGCTGCAAAAAATATATATAAAAAATGAAAATTGCTAAAAATGTATGTCGTGAAATAACGGTATAAACTTTTAATTTAGCATTTTTGAGGCACATTTTTCATTAATTTGACATTTGGTCGCGCAATTAAACCTCAACTAACACATTTAAAGACACGTTTTAACACATTTCCGTTGGACTGACATAATCCCGTCTCAATGATATTATCGAGACCAGTGGAATTCTCTGTCAAAAATGTACAAACTACAGTTTATGCACGAATACACAAAAAATACACGCATTATAATATATATACGGTTTTGTTTGACTGCTTTCTTACCCCATAAAGTATCGATTCAAAACATAACATAAAAACAGGACAAAATGGAACAGTTTTAGAGTGGTCTTGATCTCCATCAGAACTGTATCGAGCCTTTTTCTCCCAGAGCGCCCCCTGTGTGCGCGTTGGCGGAGGTGTGTGTGTGTGGCAGTACCTCTTTGGCTCCTTTCCTGCCTTTGACGGAGCAGATGGAGAGGCAGAGGCGGGCGGCGCGGGGGACGTCGGGGATGTACATGTCGTATGTGAGCCACTCGTTCCACCTGCAGGGAAAACACCGCGTCAGAAGCAGAAGGGCGCCAGTCTAACGGGATTAACTGCTGCTCATAATGTGAACGGAAAACACAGAGAGGCGAAAATGTGTTATTAATTATAGCGCTTTATCTGACCAACGATCAAGGACTGGACTGACATTATCATGGACATCAGACAAATGGAAAAAATGACATTCAGACTTAATTTGAAAATGGACACATTCGACACTGTTTTTTTTCTCTGGTCCCGCCCTGTCTGAACCTTTTGCTTTAAAAAAAAAAAATGTTTTTCTATTTTTATATATATATATAATTTGTGTCATTTTTTGCATTATTATTATTATTATTATTATATTATTATTATTATTATTATTATGATTATTATTGCACTCTGGTCAGGTTTCTTGCTTTTCGGTTTTGTGTAAATAAATTGAATAAACATTAAAAAAATTAAAGAAAATATTTTAAAAAAACACACACAAAAACAAAACATTATAGCACTTTATGTTAATAGAGGTGTTTATGCAGTGACAAGGAGTATGTTAATGGGCCAAACAGTTTTTACAGTTTCAAATCGGGGACGCTATCAAGGCGAGGACCTGCATCCAAAACAAAAGAATGGAAAACTACTGTTTAACAGAAAATATGTCTGTTATATTTTAGACTTTTGGACGGGTGCTCATCCTCTCATCGTTGAATCTGAACTCTTAGTGAATTTGTATCATGCAATTTGAGATGATGATCAAACTCAAACGCATATTAAAAGGCCAGTGTTTGCTTCGGTGGGAAATAAAAAATCAGCATCAGAACAAAGATTAACTTTTGGTTTATCACTATTGTTTACCAAAGGACAAACAATATTACATCTTTGGAGTTTACAGATTGGGCACGAATAACAACTGGAGATAACATCACGATCTTTCGTTACATGCGATAATCGATATATCGCTCGTGATATTCCACGCTACGTCACCATTTTTTTTTTTTAAAGAACCCAATACATTTTAACAACGTTTTTTCTTTGTTAAACCTCGACCTCGCACCAATTTAAGATTAAATACGCCCGTTTGATTAATCAAAACAGTCATTAGCAAGTTTTCTTTCTCTAAACAAGCAACAAAATGGTAGCACGGTCACAAAATAATTCGGTAAATGATTTAAAAAATGACTCATGGTGATGTATCGATACAGCAGCCCACGATATCGTATATACTGTATTATCAAATTTAGTGCTGAGATATTTTGATATTTTGACACACTCCTAGCATCAATAACGTGAGGATGAGCTGTGGAAAAGCTGCAACCTTAAGTTATTGATTAGATTATTATATCATCATGGCACAAAAGATAATTGTTATTTCAGTCCATGTATGTCCATTTTATGTCCATTTTGTTTGTGTTTTTCTATGTTAAAAAATGCAAAAAAATATATATAAAACATCAAAAACATCATAGCAAATACAAAATATTGTACAGAAACAAAATACTCATTTGAACAAGTATTGTTACTGTAAAATGTAACTTTGATAGGACCGTTCCTGAACACTTTTGTACCACAGCAAGGTGAAATATTACAGTGTATTTTGTACAATAGTGCGTGTTTAGAGCCAAAGTACAATGTTTTGAGTGTCTATTTTAACAGCTCAGACAAAGGCCGACAGTGAATGAGGAGTTCTCTTTTGACAAGAAGGGTTCAACAGTAACACAATACGCACGTTTAAAGTTTCCCCTCCGTGCTAAACGCTGGACTTAGCCTCCAGTCTGAAGCTGCTTAGAGAGAATTAGCTCTGCCTATTTCCTCAAAGACTATTGCAGTTAAATAGAGTGAAAGTGGAAAGCAATAAGTAAAGGGACAATGAAAATCCAAAGTAGGTAGACGGTGGGAATCCAATTAAACGTGAGCATTAAGCTTTCTTGTCGTTATCCATGAACGCGCGGTAATGTGCGTTGGTGATTTTAACATCAATACCAACAACCATAACCAGGAGCAATAATAATAAAATGCACCAAAAAAAACAATGATAAGTCATGCATTGTTAGATAAAGAGTAAAATAGAATGTAAATACCTGGGGTTAGAGCAGGGGACTCTCTGCGTGTTGACGTTATCACACATCTGCTCTCCACCGTGATAAATGCCTGTTCTCACGTAAATCTACAAACAACAGACAACACCGACAGTAAAAACAAATATAAAGTAAGTAAAGGTAAGTAAAATAATGATATGTTGTAATTCCTGAGACCTAATTTGAGGCTAAAGATTGCTGTAAAGATGTACTTCCAGGAATATCTATTGGTTTATTTCCCAAAAATAACGGCAAACGAATGTGCATGAAGTGGTATGACAAATAAATAATGTAGTAAAATTGTATTTGAGCTTTTAAAAGTCGTGACATTAGGAATGGTCAATATTTTTAGTGTTACGATAATGTTATTGAGACAGGATGATGGTATTTTAATCAAACAGAAATGTGTTAAAAACCCTCTTTAAATGAGTTAGTTGCGGGTTACTTGTAAGACAAATGTGAAATTATTGCAAAATGACCCACAAAAATGCAGTTTATGCCCTTAATTGGAAGTTAACATACAATTTTGCTATACATTTTCATTTTTAATTAGCTCTTCTTGCAATAATTTGTATTATAAATGAATTACTTTATGTTAAAATTTTGTATATCCCAAAACAATATTCAATAATCATTATCAATATATATTCGATAATCAGCCCATCTCTAAATGCCACATTATAGAATATCATGTGCAATAAACCAATAATTATAGTATTTATTGCCTTATTGTTTTGATTTTATCTTGAGCCATGTCTTGTGTATCGAATCGTGAGGAACCATGTGACTCCCGGCCCTACTATTTTTACTTCGTGCTACAGACACAGTAAAGCACAAAAACATGTTTTCCTGAAACACTTGGAATGGGACAATGAATGTTTTTTTCCACAGGACGTGAGTGTGTTGGGACACTAGGCAGAGGGGAGAAAAACATCTAAAATGGCAAAGAAGGACAAGTGGAAAACTGGCTAGAAAAGGTAAAACTGATGGGGAAAAAAAAATGTTAAAATATCGGCACAATACATGCAGGTTTAAGCCAAAAGATTCAATTAATTTCACTGTCAACGGTGACCAAACTATGTGGATAATAGTAAGAATTTCTGTAGAATATATATATACCTTCGTAAAAACAACAACTAATAATTACTGGTGTGTAGGTCTGTCAAAATAATGTGTTTATTCTAACAATTCAAATGATTAAGTTAAGTTAATGATGAGAAATGATTTGACAAGAGAGAGCGCAGACTCAGGTGAAAACGAAACGGCAAAAAGCAGATACAAACAGAAAATAACAAAGCTAGCGTATGTTAGCATCAGCCGTTTCCTGTTTATCGACGCATGGCACTCGCGTCAAGATATAATTTTGCGTCGAAAATATCATAGTTCCAGTTACAGCGCGTTACATAAAGAGACGTTGAAACACAGTGATGCGTTTGCAGAGAAGTGAAATAAAAGCAGAAAACCCGGACAAGAAACAGGAAGTTGTTTTTTTGTTTACGCTAGCCTTAGCAACATCTCACAATGACACAAACTTGGAAATACTGAATTTCTTTTTGTGAATTTCTGAGCTCAACCACACATAATAATTCTAGTAAGATTTAGATTTGTTCCACCGTTAACAGAATCGTTCTACTCTAAAGCGAACCAGTGTGGGGGCCAGTTGAAACGTGGCTTAACACAACGGCTGCTCTGGAAAATGTAAGTTAGACAAATGCCAGGAGGCGGCGCTCGTCCCACCTTGTCGATGTCGCGGATGTTGACGTTGACGTAGGTGGCGCAGAGGATGCGTATGCGCAGCGTGCCGTTGATGGCCCACAAAGGCTTGGACGCGGCCTCACCGTTCATGTAGGACGTGGCGGTGGAGATGCGGCGCGAGTACGAGGGCATGACGAAGGTGTCCGTGGGCAGCTGCGTGTACAGGCTGTCCTTCGCCATCAGCATCAGGTTAGGCATCCTCCCCAGCATGATGCAACTGCGGATGTACTGGAGGAGACAAGCACGAGCGTCAAGTCAGGTTCTGTTTACCCCGAGCGGGAGTAACCGAGCGAGGCTTTTTAATAGAATGGAAATAGCATCGTAAGTAATACTGAATAGAATAGACTTTTATTTGTGTCCTTAGGGAAATTGGTTTGCAACAGTTTTCACCAGACTTGGCACATTTGCACATCAGCACAGCTTAAATAAACAAAACACTGACATAACAATTTACAGTCACTCTTTTGTTTCTTCAGTCACCTTACACAGCTAAATGAACTCCCACAATATTTGGATCGGAGCGACTGGACCAATCACATGGCAGCAAACCAAAACAAACATGGAGACATGGAAAAACGTGCTTAGACCTATTTGAACAGAAATACAGATGGGCTTTTTTGTAGGGCTGTAACAATTAATCGTAATAATTGTGACTAATTGACCACTAACGTAATTGTTGACTATTTTATTCATTATTACACATGTGAAAAGACGACAAAAACAGCAGCATTATCAAATCCAAGTGCTTTTACTAATAACACACTGTAAATATTCTCTATCTTGAAGCCTTCAGTCACCATATTTTTACATTGATCTGGTTAAAAATGCATTTAGAGAGACGTTCGAGCAGTTGTGGATGGGAAAAATGTCTGCACTTTTCTCTCTAAAAGGTTTCTCGCTCCTCTTTACATCACCGCGCACATCAGTTTGCAGTATTCCTCTGAACTCCCCGCCTTTTCCCGATCGCTTTTAACTGGAGCCGTCCCAGATTGATAATGCGTAGAAGTCGAGTGCTGCGCGTATCCACATGCCCACTGCCAGGTCAGTGAAACAAGGCCAAACGCATTCACGGTAACACAATAGTTCCAGTCTTTTGCCACACTATTACTGGCCTGTAAAGTAAAGTGATAAAAATAAAACATTGATGTAGACGGCCCTGGATGGAACTTAACTGCTTCTCTGCACCTTATTCTACACTTTTCAGAGGATTTCTTAATTATTCAAGACTTCCCAAATCGACATATATGAGCAGCGCTTCGCATAAATATGTAATGAAGAGCAATGTCCGGCAGAACAGGAGTATATTAAGTTTAATGTGTTGTATGGAGGAGGAGGGCATTAAATATAGATGTTACCTTGTACTGGCTGATGGGATACTTCTCCAGCAGATACTCGTCGCAGCCGCACACTTTCAGGATATATTTGCCCTGATACTCCTGCACACACATCTTCAGCTGCTCCGGAGACAGCAGCATGCTTCGGGTTTTCTTACGGATGGCCTCTGCAATGACCTGACGGAAAAACACATCATCATCATCATCATCATTAAGAGTTGTGAGAGTAGTAGTAGTAGTAATAATAGTAGTAGTAGTAGTAGTAGTGCTGTGTTTTAATAGGGACTCAGAAATGCAGATTATGATTAATTTGCCGATGTTTAATTCATTTTTAATTGTGTCATTTTGCACAACTTTAATGTGAATAACTAACGTTGCATTGTGGTTCATTTAGTGTTTCCCCATCAATAAAAGAGACTACAGGTGGTCCCCTATGGTCTAAATGTCTCCCCCACAGTCTAAAAACCACCTGGACTAAACATTGACATCACAAAATCACACATTGTTTCCCATTGCATCATTATAAACATTTTTATTTTAATTATACTGAGCAAAGACGACCACTTAAAGATTAAATATAGGCAATAAGTGTGATTTATACTTTGAGCCACCATAATCTCCCCGGAACATATGGTTGCTCATTAATATGAATGTTCAAGCTGTTCATTTCCACTTTCTAACCCTGGTTAAAAAACAATGTGGAATATTTATAATTTATAGCTTTATACAGAAACTCTACAACAGCAAATGATTAGACAATGAACCAAGAAAGGCCTCACGTGATGTAAATATACTCAAATAACACTTTTCTTTCACTTTAACCACTGAATTTTGACCAATAACTTTAGCTAACTCTGCTAACTCTGCTAACTCTGCTAACTCGGCTAACTCGGCTAACTCGGCTAACTCTGCTAACTCTGCTGTATTTAGCAGAGCGATCAAACGTCATTATGGATTATAAAACTCGAAACTGGATTGATGTGCTGACGTTTTATGGCTGAATGGCGCCAGTTAAGCACCAAAACAAAACGTCGGCGCAAATCGGACGACATTCTGGCCGATCGCGAGACTCAAAAATCTGCAAATTGAATCGATCGAGCTCTACTATTTATTGTGTTCTCAGATTAAGAGAGTAAAGAGCATTAGGTCATACATTAGTGAAGTGAGTGTGTGGACCTATAGCATATTTTAACAAAAATAATAACATTTGTGGACTTTTCGTCAAAATAAACACGTTCACGATTAAGTGAACAAGACTAAAGGTTTTATGTCGTGCCATCTGAACCCTGAAGCAACGTTCTTCTAATAACTGAGAGGACCACAATTTATGGCAGTAAATCCTCTGACCTGCTCCGGGACGCAGTCGTGGTTGATCTTCAGCGTGTACTTCTGTTTGTCGTTGTTTGGAGAGACGATCACCCAAATCACGACGATAATCTGACCTGAAAATACAGACAAATTAAAGGAGATTTGTGGCGCTAAATCGACGTTCGTGCGCTTTTAACCCTGAGATAATAAGTTTCCCTCATCTCTTTTGAGCGCCGACCCGACCAGGTTGAAATGAGGCCGCTGCGTGCTGTCTGCATCGAATTATAAAGTGTTGTCCGAGAACCAGGAAGTGCGCCGTTAGCATGCCTGTTGTCGTTAGCTTTTCTGCGACGGCAAAACTCCGCTCCGACCTCAGAAAGTCATGAAAAATGCGTTTAAACTCATCGATTCGCCGCGATGACTTTAAAAGAAAAATCCGGATGCTAAGAATTTTAAAACACTGAAATTAACTAAAGTTTTTCAGACAGTAAAAAAGACTTATAAGCCGTTTTAGCGCCAAATAGCAATTTTTTTAAATTTCTTTTTTTTTTTTTACAATGAACAAATCCTAATGCACGTATGCGATCGTTTATGACTAAATCCCAGAACTAAAGCGTAATATGTCATCTTCAGCACAATAACTGCTAATGGCTCGTCTGGGGACTCTTTGTTTACACTGTTTCAAGACAAACGCGTCACGGGAGAACGGCACTAATCAATAAACGGAATGGTGAAAGCTTTATTGAACACAAGACGAGCAGATGCTGTTGATGCTCGGATAACGGTTACAAGTCGCCGCTTCATCTTCCGGCTGCTCTGGTTATGTCGCTCGAGTGTGGGGAAACAGAACGACCGTCACTGTACGATGGCGCGATACAAACGAGTTCCATTTTTTGTGTATTAAACGTCAACAAAGTATTCGTTCATGAGCTCTTGCCATCAATCCTTTGTTAATTAGTTTGGTTTGAGAAAATCACGGCAGGAAAACTGGATAAATGAAAGTATAATGGGCACAGTTAAATAAATAGATGCGTTTAAAAGCTCAAATAGGGCTGGATGATATAGCCAAAAAATACAATGATATTGTTATTGTTGCACATTTTGGACAATTGTAATTTTAGCTGATTTTAATTTAAATGAATAATGACTAAAGATCATCACATTTTCATTCTCATATCCTACTATAAGTAAAGCAATTGCAAACTGTCTCCATTTACATTAATGTACAATCAAATATAGTTTATTGTAAATGAGTTTAAATTTGAATGGTTTTATTTACCAATTGTTGGAGTCAATATTTGTTTCATTTTCAATTCAATTTCATCCAGTTTCTTTGTACTTTCTACTCCACATTCTGCAGTGTTGAAGTACACTCACACCCCTGAACATTATTATTATTATTATTATTATTTGTATTATTAATATTATTTGTATTATTATTTGTATTTGTATCATTATTACTATTTGTATTATTATCATTATTATCATTATTATCATTATTATTATTATTATTATTATTATTATTATTATTATTATTATTATTATTATTATTAATAAAAATAAAATAAAAACACAGAAAAAAAACAAAAAAACACAAAGAACGAGCAGGACCAGGCAAGTAAAGGTAGAGCATATTAATCATATCCCATTGTGTCCATTGTTTTTAAAATGTGTCTGTTTTCCAGTTGAGTCCTGAGGTTCTTTTTTCCATTGTGCGTATGTGTGTGATACTAGTCCAGTCCTTAATCGTCGGCACGATTTGAGACTCGGATTATTTCAAATGCAACTTTCACACGTGGTACTAAATCTGATTCGAGTCTGATCTTTTGCAAAGTGACTGCAGTCTGAACACACAGATCACATTTATCTCGACTTCTGCTCTGGAATAAAACATTTGTTTTATTATTAAAAAAAAAGAAAAAAAGATTATTTTAAACCTTTCAAATGCCTGACAGAAAATGACCCTCAGACTTAACTTGGAAATAGACTAATTTGAAAGACTGGACCAATTGGGACCATTATTTAAATTTAAATATGCCATGATTTTGTTTCTGTGATGTTTAGTTGATGTTTATCTGTACATCGTCTTTGGCCCACAGAAACAGTGTTAACAGTCACCTCCAGAGTCTCGCTCTAAAACCTACAAAGTCAAATCAAGTTAGAAATCTGGGGGTAATAATGGACTCAGACTTGAACTTTAACAGCCACGTCAAATCAACGGCCTGCTCACTGGCCTCTCCAAACGAGCTGTAAAACAGCTGCAGTACACCTCAGGGACCGGCCTCCTGCTGGTGCCAGAGTCAGGACTAAACATGGACCGGCCTCCTGCTGGTGCCAGAGTCAGGCCTAAACATGGACCGGCCTCCTGCTGGTGCCAGAGTCAGGACTAAACGTGGACCGGCCTCCTGCTGGTGCCAGAGTCAGGACTAAACATGGACGCGCCTCCTGCTGGTGCCAGAGTCAGGACTAAACATGGACCGGCCTCTGCTGGTAGAGTCAAGGACTAAAAATGGACCGGCCTCTGCTGGTGCCAGAGTCAGGACTAAACATGGACCGGCCTCCTGCTGGTGCCAGAGTCAGGACTAAAATGGACGGGCCTGCTGGTGCCAGAGTCAGGACTAAACGTGGACCGGCCTCCTGCTGGTGCCGAGTCAGGACTAAACATGGACCGGCCTCCTGCTGGTGCCAGAGTCAGGACTAAACGTAGGGAATCTGCACTTTGAATTGACTTTGTATACGAATTGTGCTCTACAAATAAACTTGCCTTGCCCATTTTATTTCCCCTCTCTGTTCTAGCTCTGTTGTGTTCTGTTGTGTTTGTGTAATGTTTAATATTAAAAAAAAATAATTAAATGCCGTTGCGCTCACACCTGAAAACAGATTTGAGTCACATTTTATTTGTGAACCGCTTCTACCAAAATAACAGAGATCGGAAAAACCGGGGCGCTCAAATCAAGCCTTCGCAGACACAGGAAAAACATGCAAACTCAAAAAGCCTCACGCCATCCTGGAATCCAACCACCCACTCCCCTTTTCTTCGGTCGTGGTCCAGCGCCGCGGTTACCTTTGTCCAGCTTGCTGTAGATGTGCTTGGGCAGCTCCTGCGACGACTCCACGTTGGGCGGGTAAACGTACAGCGCTCGACTGTGCGGCCGCTGGCGTCCCGCAGCTCCACCGAGTCTTTGCAAACGTTCAAGATGTTTCTCTCTGAAGTCCTGCACCTCCGGGTCCTTCACCAGCTCAAACTCAATCACGGGCATCCCGATGGCAAAACCTGAGGAAGCAAAGAAATCGCGTTCAATGTCTAAATGAACTGAATCAAACGTTTATGCTCTCTTTTTGCAGACATGATAATCAGGCAATCACATCTTCAAAATTAGATAGAGGCTAACTGATTCATTGCATTTTTTGCTAGCAACATTTTTTGGAAGATAATTCATTTAATCAGACTTTAAATTTATAAGTAGAACTAAGTAACTGTGGTGATAGAGCTCCCCCTGCAGCTCCCTTGTGAAAATACACTCTCAGAGAACAGACGCCGTTTTTTTTTTTTTTTCTTTATTGTAGTAAGACTGTATAATAACAAAAACATTTAACGTTGCCAAATATTGAAAAGGGTTTTTCAGGAGAGTTGTCTTCGGGTCGATGTCGGCAAATGTTACAAGGCTGCTTTTCCGCTCAGAGACAGCAGGGGGCGACGACGGACACTTCGTCAAATGCCCCGAAAACACATTTTTAGACTTACAAAGACATTTAGCAAAGTAAAAATGTTAATTAGTTCTCCTTTAAATGCTGGTGGATTTCTATTACTCTGAACTTTTTTGTTTTGTTAGCTGCTGAATTTTGCAAAGTACATGTTTTTTTCAGTTTAAAAAGAAAAAAAAGAAAAATGAAATCACTTTAACAAATTCAATGCTTTGATTTTCATGCTTTGAAATTCAAAATTCAAAATTCAGAGTGTAAGAAAATCTTGAAAATCTATATATTTAAAAAGGGAATTTTACTTTTTGAATTTTTAAACAGACAAAAAAAACCACACTGAAAATGTTTACTGCAAAATTCAGAGATTGTAGTATTTGAAATTTTAAATCTGATGAAACAAATGATCTTCCATACGTTTCTTCCTCCAGGCCAAGTACGAGTCAGGTTTTGTGGAGATGCAAGCCCGCTCACAGTCAGGATGTACGTCAAATGTAAATCGTAATGTTTTTTCTGTTTCGCTGTTAAATGGATAGATTTATAGTATTTTAATTCTCACGGTGACACTTGACATTAGGCAGAATAAATGCCTTCTAACTTTTATTCTGTTACAATGAGATGACTTTTCCTTAATTTATTCCTTTTTGTCCGCATCTGATAAAAGGAAACTATCAGCTGCTGGCCAAAAACAAAAGCTATAACCATCTTATTTTCAGTCAAATCAAACATTCTGGGAGGAATCAGGCTCAGTTTGTTCTCCAAAACAACAAATTAAAAAAATGACTGATTGGAAAATGAATCCGCTGACTACTCGACTACTGATAACAACCGTTCGTTGCCGCTCTACTTACCAATTTCCCTGTTGAGGATCTTCTCTTCCCTGTTGCCGACGGGTTCGATGACTTTAAGAAAAGGCTGAAAGAGCCGCAGGTCGCACAGCCTCCGAGTTTCATCGTAAAACTCCTCGCGCTCAGCTTCCTGCAACAACAAAAAAACAAAAACCCACCAATCCCCCTTAGTTTCCGTCCCTCCACAGGCGTCCGCCGACTCTTTGGTCCGAGTGCAGCCCGTTTAACTTTGCACGAGGGCCGCAGAGATATAAAGCGGTCATAATGTGGCGCTCTGCTGGTTGTCGGTACCTGCGTAACGCTCACAAAGATGTAGGACGTCTCCTCTTGCAGCAGCTGGTGCAGAGGATACTTGCGAGCCTCTTTGAAGAGCTCGTGTTTGATGGTGATGAGAGTGGCTTCGCGGAGACACTCCAGAGTCAGGATCATGCCGTTGGGAAGTAAACAGTCGACCAGGATCCTGAACAGAACGATAAAGCATTTGGAGTTTTATGAGGGCCTCAGAGCAGGCACTGCGGGGGGAACATGAAAGCTTGGAGTGCGTTTTATACATGCGTTTATTTAAGAAGACCACTTCAAAACCTCACGCATCTACAGTTGATACGACACTTTAATCACAATGCTTTTCTTTTTACTCATCAATGTCATTTTGTCTTAAAACATAAAAATTGATTTCAATATTCATTTCCTCAACACAAACAATTACAGTTTTAATAATTGCCATTTAACACAAGAAAAACTGCATTTTTTTCCTCTGAAGTCTGACGTGACAAAGCACATGTTCTCATTGAAAGAGTCGGCCGCCCTCTGTTAACATCACGTCATCTTTTGAACACAGTGTGACTTAGGGATGCAACGATACGATAGTTTTGCCACGATCCGATACGTATCTCATCATCTCATCAAAAATGTTGAATAATAAAAAGGTTCCCTGGAATCTGAGGTCATTCGACAGATATATATATATATAACGCCTGTGATATTAACTTGAGACATAACATTTCAATACATGACGCGACAGCTGTAAACGTGTCTAAATGTTATGACTCGTGAGCGATGACAGCTCTGCACTGTTCACCTGTCAAACACCTTTTAGAATGTACTCGAGATGCGCTGCGTTTGTGCATTTCGTGATTAATTTCCCCACGTAATGTCCTTTCCTCCCGTCTCGCGCGCGTCTGTGGATGCGCTGGCCTCCCTCGTCTCCAGCAGCGACAGACAGAAAGCTAGCGCGATCCCTAGAGTGCGTACACAAGCGCTACAGACCGCGCTTGACTGTGTGAGGGCGGGGCAGTATACCTGGGGGGCATGAGGTGGATGCCCCACAGCTCTCCCGACGACGGCCGCGGGGGGCATCGCTCCCTCTGTGCGTCGCCACCTCCCGCAGACTGGGCCGAGAGCTCAACCTGAAAGACCAGAACGTTTGACCGTCAGAGAGGCTTTTACTGTTATATCATCATTAAAAAGTAAATGTGTACTGCAGACGTCAAAGGAGCGGCTGCATCTGGACTTGTGCGGTTGTTTTGCAAAGGTTTGGCCGGTTACACAAAAGTCATACCACTAATAGTTTGTATGTATGATAAAATCGAGATGAGGAACTGCGCTTTCTTCCTCAATTTAACAAGTCATTACAATATTGTTCAGTTTGCACGTTACTAAGGACTAAGGACTAAGGACTATGGAAATAATGTACAGTATATTTCGGATTTTGTTCCACAAGAATAGCTTAAGTGTGTTTATAACGGTTTTGAAACTCTGAAAAAACAGAAGAATTTAGGCGTTCAAGAGCACGGACTTTGTGTCTGACAGTGGGAAATGGGGCTCCTTAAAACTGTCTGCGAGTAGGCTAACGTTTACTAGCATAGTCACGCAATAATGTGTAAACAAGCATTAGCATTCGCTGCTAACGACCTGAAACAAACAGCTCAGTCTGGAGTGATCTCTGTAAGACCACTGGTCCCTCCTGACCACAGTCACACAGTTCTGGACAAACGGGGTCTTTGGGGACGTGACCGAAGAGACAGAATCCTTTGTTTTGAGGCTTTTTGTTGGTAATGCCCACAGTGAGCATGCAGCTTTAGTCCTCAAGATGGCAGTAGATGAAGATAAAGTGTAATCAACAAGGTCCAAAAATAGGGATGGGATTCTCACAAGACAACACAAGATTGGGTCAATGAGAAAAGATTAAATTTTAAAAATATATTATTCATAATAAATAATTAGAGCAGTTCATTTCACAATTTTGGCCTCAGCATTTTTTTGCTTAATTTTACTTTATATGTTTGCCATCATTTTGGAACTACAGCTTGTTAAGTGATTGTAACTCACCAGCACTTGACTCCTTTTTTTATCCAAAACAAATGTAAACACATAAAAATAGACTTTATGCATATTATTATACATTTTCCACGTAAAAGAAGTTAAACGACAGGCTCCTGCTGAGACTGAACGTGGATCAAGAGCGCGGGGAGATGAGAAAACTTGTATTCATCAACTTTTGTCCAAAACAAACATCTGACTGAAGACACAAACTGAAAGACTGTAGAAAAATGTAAACTGACAAAGGCGCCAGCTTTTTATTCAATAGTCGTAACCTCCTTTTGGTGCTCGACCTCTGCACAATGTTTTTCTATTCCATTTTTCTATTTGATTCTTCCATAAAAGCTCCTTTTTGCAGTTTACTTCTGGCAAAACCGTTTCTCGTGCACTACTACAGGGCACTACAGGGTACTACGGGGGCACTACGGGGCACTACAGGGCACTACGGGGCACTACGGGGGCACTACGGGGCACTACGGGCACTACGGGGCACTACGGGGCACTACGGGGCACTACGGGGCACTACGGGGCATTACGGGGCACTACAGGGCACTACAGGGCACTACGGGCACTATGGGGCACTACGGGGCACTACGGGGCACTACGGGGCACCTACGGGGCACTACGGGCACTACGGGGCATTACGGGGCACTACAGGCACTAGGGGCACTACGGGGCACTACGGGGCACTAAGGGGCACTACGGGGCACTACGGGGCACTACAGGGCATTAAGGGGCACTACGGGGCACTACGGGGCACTACAGGGCATTACGGGGCAACTACGGGGCCCGTGGGTCATTTGACAATAGAAAAATCCCTGAAAGTAACTGAACAGAACCAGGAAACGATGAAAGCCAACAAACTGCTTTCATTCAAAGGCTCAGACTGACTGTGGTTACTGACTCAAACATCTCGTAACAGAAATGACGACAAAAAGGGATATGAAGATCAAAACGTAAAACTATAACCTTTCCAAATTAGAAGCATGTTACGGGTTTTTGATGTTAAATTAAAGAATATAATGCACAAGCCCGACTGCCAAAAACATGGTAATAGATGTACTGCTTTGGCATTTACAATAGAGGAATGTACGTGTTTATTAAAGTGTTTTTGTCTCAGTGATAAAAAGCATTAGCTAAAGGCATTAGCTAAAGGCATTAGCTTTGAGACAGAGCAGGAAGTGGAGCTCCGCATTTTTAAGGCAACTGGAACGAGCCGCTCGGTTTAGTGAAAAGGGCCCATTATTAATGATTGACTGGTTGGTAGTTTAATCACTGAATTCTGAGTGCTACTGCTGTTGAGCAAGACACTTTAGCCCCTTTTAAGTGCTACTAGCTTCTAAACATCATGCAAGATAATAATGCAAGATTGTGAGACTAAAAATATATATGAATAAAAAGCGTTTATTAACAGACATTTTTGGCTCAGTGTAAGGTTTTCAGGTTTTCTTTAAGCATTTGTAGTTTGTAGCTAGCTCGGAGTTAGCTCGGTGTTAGCTCAGTAGTGTTAGCATCAGAACTTCCTGTCTAATTCTATATCTACGCGGTCAGTGTACAATACAATAATATTAGTCAGTGAACAGCAAGTTGCGACGTTAAAGACTTCACCAGGGACATTTGTGTGTTTATGAAGGGACGCGTTTGTGTCTCAATGCTAACGCTAATTCTACTGCTGAGGCGTAAAGAAATTAAAACATAAAACACATTAAAATAACAAACTGAAACAATCTGCACATAACAACAGCTAGACAGCCTTTACTTTATCTTGACAACAACAACAACAACAAAACATTTAGTGACGCGTTTTCCTCTGTGTATTTCCATTGCCGTGACCGCCCTGTTGTTTTTGGCTCGGAGCGACTGTCCACAGTGCCAGCTCTGGCCACACGGGGCAGAATGTGTCACTACGGGCCTGAGTCACCGTGTTTTGTGGCGCGTGATGGAGCCGTGTAAACAGAGGGATTCATAAGGCCTCGCAGCAACAGAATATGAGCTCGCCCGAGAGGCAAGAATTGTGCAATACTGCGACAAAGTGTGTGTGCAAACGGACAACAAACTACACAACAGGGCTGCGACTAGCAATTATTTTAGCAATCGACAAGTCAAACGATCATTTTTATTGCGCAGTCAGACATTTTAAATACCATATCGACCAAATAAAGTTGAAATATGGTGACAGCTTCTATTTAGATATAGGATATTTACGTATAAAGTGTATGAAAAAGTTATGAAAATCAGATTTGTTTAATTATTTTCATTGTTTTACATTTTAATTTAATAATAGCACTGTCTATGTCATTTAAAAAATCCAGATAATGATTTAGGAATTTGACTACAATTATTTTTTATATTCGGCCAGTCACAATTAGTCAGTTAATTGTTGTTAATTGCCCTGTAAGACTATAATTACTGTTATCAAAGATGCCAGATGCACTATTTATCTCAATAATCAATAGCGTAACAAATTAAGGTTCTTCATCTGACAGAAATGTAGTGTTTCTAAAATAAATACATTGAAAAAGGCATGATTTTCCTGATGTAATTTTGATTGGAGTTCAAATCGTGACAATTTGCTGTATGTCCTTCCCATAGTCTCATCCCCATTTCACGCCACACCGTCCTGTCAAATAAATCCAAAAAAACAACAACTAATAAATAAATAAACCGCGGCACATAGCAGCAGTATCACCCATCACATTCAATATCCGTCGAAAAAGATGCCATCGCCTCCGAGTCCACTGTGGAACATTCCAGGCAACATCTCCACAGAGACAAGGACGTTTAGCTGAAGTGGTGAGAGCGTTTGAAGTTGAAAACGCATACTTATTACAGTTAACTAGTAAAAGGTAATGTTACATAAAAAATAATACTACATAAGTTTAATTTAAAAAGTACTATTTGAGGAATGAGAAACAGTTTGAACCTAATATATTTCAAATGTACGGGATAGACGTTCCAGAAGAATTGTTCTTGTATCGTCAACAGAAAACTTTTGTCACTTACTCGCAACGGGAAGAGGAACTAAATCAGTACCTAAAAAGAGTACTGCTACTGCAAACACAATATTACTCGAGTAGAAGTGAGAGAATGGCGTCAGAAAACTACTCAGAAAAGTACAATTTTCGTCCAAACGTAACAAACCCACTTCTGTTATATGTCATTTATAAAGAACTGATCATTAGATTTTTTGGGGGGTTTTTTTGGGAGCAAAAGCAAACGGTGTGGTTTAGTTCCCGAGTTGCAAACAATCCAGGCTTTGAGCGACGCCGAGCCCGATCAGGATGCAGATACAGCCTTCGGGACAAAAGAGGACGCTTCCTCAAAACACAGGAAGTGGGGGGGCTGGGGCGGTGGGGGGGGGAGAAAACCCTGGCCCGGGCAACCAACACATCTAAAAAAAACTACGCTCACGAACACGCCGGACCCCTCTAAAAAAAACACGCCACGACCGCCGGACCCGCTGCGGATGACCAAAAGGAACACGAAACACGGAATATAAAATGTCATCAAAATATATCGCGCAGTTCGCGGCGCACAAAGTGGATGCAGCGCTTTTGGGGGGATCGTCTGTAATGCTTTTCATACTAACCGGTGAGGTTTTTGGGGCTGTTCGTGGACTAAAAAGCATCCCCGTGCTTCATTTAAATCGACTAAAAGTGCCAATTAATGCTCTAAAAATATTTATGATTTGGCAAAAAAAAAAAAAGACAAAAAAAACGGCAATAGAGAAGTCCCAAAACGGCATCTTCATAAGTAAAAGTGCCCGGTCGGTACAAAAGTCCAGCCGACGCAGTCCATTTTTTATTACTATTTCCTCTTTCTTCTGTTGCCCACAGAAATGCTTATAATCCAAATAAAAACAAAGAATAAATGAATAAATTGGTGGAATTACGACAACAATATCGGTCGATTTATTGAGGTTTATGACGATCGACTGCGTTCCACGCAGTTCAGTCCTGAGGTAGACTTGGTTTGGTCCTGTTCTAAGTCCTGAGGTAGACTTGGTTTGGTCCCTGTTCTAGTCTGAGGTAGACTTGTGTTTGGTCCTGTTCTAGTCCTGACGTAGACTTGAACATGGTCCCGTTCTAGTCCTGAGGTAGACTTGGTGTGGTCCCGTTCTAGTCCTGAGGTAGACTTGGCTTGGTCCTGCTTCTAGTCCTGAGGTAGACTTGGTTTGGTCCCGTTCTAGTCCTGAGGTAGACTTGGTTTGGTCCCGTTCTAGTCCTGAGGTAGACTTGGTTTGGTCCCGTTCTAGTCTGAGGTAGCCTTGGTTTGATCCCGTTCTAGTCCTGATGTAGACTTGGTTTGGTCCAGTTCCGGGTTCAGTCCAGGTTCAGTTCCAGGTTCAGTCCCAGGTTCAGTTCCAGGTTCAGTTCCAGGTTCAGTTCCAGGTTCAGTTCCAGGTACAGTTTCCATGTTCAGTCCCGGTTCAGTCCCCGGTTCAGTCCCAGGTTCAGTCGCGCAGGTTCAGTCAGGTTCAGTTCCAGGTTCAGTTCCAGGTTCAGTCCCAGGTTCAGTTCAGGTTCAGTTCCAGGTTCAGTTCCAGGTTCAGTTCCAGGTGCAGTCCCAGGTTCAAGTCCCAGCAGGTTCAGTCCAGGTTCAGTCCCAGGTTCAGTTCAGGTTCAGTCGCCAGGTTCAGTCTCAGTCCCAGGCTCAGTCCAGGTTCAGTCCAGGTTCAGTCCCAGGTTAATCCAGGTTTAGTCCCAGGTTTCAGTTCCAGGTTCAGTCCAGGTTCAGTCCCAGGTTCAGTCCCAGTTCAGCTCAGTCCAGGTTCAGTCCAGGTCCAGGTCAGTCTCCAGTCCCAGGCTCAGTCCCAAGTTCAGTCCCAGGTTTCAGTCCCAGGTTCAGTCCAGGTTCAGTTCCAGGTTCAGTTCCAGGTTCAGTTCCAGGTTCAGTTCATGTTCAGTCTCAGGTTCAGTCCCAGGTTCAGTTCCAGGTTCAGTTTCCAGGTTCAGTTCCATGTTCAGTCCAGGTTCAGTCCCAGGTTCAGTCCCAGGTTCAGTCCCGGTTCAGTCACAGGTTCAGTTCCAGGTTCAGTTCCAGGTTCAAGTCCGAGGTTTCAGTCCCAGGTTCAGGTTCAGTGATTATTGATTTTATTGTCATATTTTAATGTAATTTTTGACACAATCATTGTAGTTCATAAAGTTTATGTCTTAATGTATTAGTCCACAAAATAAAACGTATCAAACACAAAACCGGAGACTAAATCAAGGCTAATTCAAATCAACCTTTTAAATGTCGATTTGAACCATTTTCAGTTCCGTGGTTATAAAAGAGACAATTGATACTAAAAGCAACAGCAAACTGAACTGACAATGATGCGAAATGAGACATGAAATAAAGATACCATAAACGTTCACTCAATTTCTTGATTTCTGTGATTAATGTGAAAGAATATTTTTAAATCACAAACATTATCCAAGATCAAATCCCAGACAAATTGCTTGAAAATTTTGAATGATTTTCATCCCGCGCCGTAAAATAAAAACTGAACCTCTGATTTTGACATTCTGTGTCACAACAACACAAGAACACTTCACAACAGGAGGCGCTGCTACCGTCACAGCCCTAAAATGACATTAGTTACCAATAAAAACAAGTATACGCTGTTCTATTCTCAGACCTGTAGTGTTGTTTTATGACTGCTTATAATGACACGTTTGCTGCTTAGAAAAAGGGCGTGGCCGGTTTGTAACAATGCAACGCCGCAATTACAATAACGACTGTTGCTTC
Organism: Chaenogobius annularis; assembly: GCA_015082035.1. Lineage (NCBI taxonomy): Eukaryota > Metazoa > Chordata > Actinopteri > Gobiiformes > Gobiidae > Chaenogobius > Chaenogobius annularis. Next base: position 186,861 of record BJKM01000367.1, read on the forward strand.
TGCGGGGTTTTCGATTTGTCTCGGGCAACACCACAAAGGAAAGCAAACATTAACAGGAATAACAGGCCTCGGAGGAATCCAGGAGACAGAACCTGACCGAGCTGTCGTCCTTCTAGTCACACGACGGGACAGTTCCTTCCCCGCATTTTCAATCCATCTTCAGCCTGTGACCGGAAATAAAAAAAAAAACAAGTTGACGAGAATAACCAGACAACAATAGTGGCGCTTACATGCACGCGACAAATCTGATCGGTCAAAAAAAACAGTAAATAAGTGGATTTTTTAGAGTAACTGTCGTCTTGGGAAGTCAATCATATTTTCGCTTTCATTTTTATCCACATTGTATTCATTTCCCTTTTTTTTTTTTCTTTGGTGCATTATTTTCCTCGTTAAAAACATGTCATAAAGAATATGTCTTGTCGACTGTCAGTTCAGAAATAACGTCCATTAAACTTCATACGCGTTTCGATTAGAACTGCGGCGATTAATCGAGAATAATTGTAGCCGTCGTTCGCTCATCGTAATCGTTAACTCAGAAGCAAATGCCTAAAAGGACTTCTAGAAACAAAGACAGCTGAATTATTGAATGAAAATGTCAAAGTCGAATAAGCACTTTCTGATTTTCAGCCATGACAGATATTATATGTAAATAATATCTGTTATTATATGTAAATAATATCTGTCACAAAGCCTTCTGTCACCATATTTCAACCTTAAATTGGATAAAAATGTATAATAAAAGTCTGAATGTACAATAGAAATAATTGTTTGACAAATCGACTGCTAAAATAATTATTAATTGCAGCCTTAGCTGTTTTTTTTGTTTTTTTTTGTAATAAACATTTACTTACATTTTACATGCTCATACCCTTGTTATTGCTCTCCTTGTAAACACATGAGGCTAACATGCTAACTGCTAACCTATCTGTCATCTTTATTCTGCTCAATTTAAATCAAATATTAAAGCATAACATTCAATATGAGCTATTAATTTAGGCAAAGGTATGTTAGACTAACCTTTGGAGTATCAAATGGATGCAAGTATCCCCTTCACGGCGCTGGTATGGAGCTGTTTTGCCCGCTCCCCTCAGCCTCCTCCCCGGCTAAACGCGGTTAGCTCTCACCGCTAGCCGAGCCGAGCCCAGCGCACACACCGGGAGACGCGGAGTGTTCACGCCGCTGCGCCGCGCTCGGAACCCGGCGTGCTGAGGGAGCCGGGCCGCGGTAGACAGCAGGAGTGTCCCGTGGTGGTGAGGGTGGAGGGTTGTTATTTTCCAGGTGGAGGCAGCAGAGAGAGCCGCCGCATGTTGGTGATGTTTTGGGGCAGATGCTCTGGCTCCGCGGGGCGGCTCTCGCTCTCTGTCCTCTCCCGGAGAACACGCCTCATGCGCGGGGGAAGGCTTCTGTAAACGCACCTCACACCCACAGGGTTATTATGAGCTGCTATGGGCTGCAGCGATTAATCGACCAATCGTGACCATTCAACTGCAAAAATAATAAAAATTGTATGTCATTATCTATAGAACTCATATAAAAATACCTTCTTATCACAAACACAGTGACATTAAATCAAAATGTCAAAAAAAGAATTAAAAAAATAAATAAATGTTGCAGCCCTGCATGTTTATTTATTTATTTGAAAAGGGACATTCAACATCAAACAATGTAAATGTTTGATTACTACTATCAGTACTTTAATGATCATATTTCAAATATAATGTAAGTAACTAAAGTGACATGTTCAGAATCAGAAGCTCTCAGAAATGTATGAACCAAATTTAACTTGAAGTCAATTTCATAGTGTGACTGACTGTTTGGCATAGCCTATCACGACAATCACCAAGGTCAACTGACCCACAGACAAATTCCTTAGAATTGGAAAAATATCCTACAAAATGTGAACCTCTAAATCAGTGTCTGCATCAGAAACATGGGGACCAACCAGTTCACAAGGGCTAATGAGTGCTGTCCACGTGTAAATGTCGTAGGCCAACGAGACATACATCTGTTTATTATAGCACTATATTATCAATTATCACTATTATATTTTCATGTTTTAATTCATGTGCATGTCCAAAATCTCATGCAGCAAATGCAAAAACATGCAGCTAATTAACAATTATTTTAGTTGTCGAGTCAGCAGTGATTTTTCAATCAATCCGGTTATTTCTATGTATTAGTGTATTATTGATGAAAAGGAAATGTTGACATTTTGATTACATGTAGTAATGTCACTGACTTTGTTACAAATGTGTATGTGTTTTAGAGTTTGTATAGTCTATTGAAACTATTAATGAAGATGGCAAAATATGACAAAGATCAATTTAGTCAGGATTAGTCACTAAATAGTTTGCAGTTGCATACATTTGTAGTTGGTCCTAGTTCGCAGTTTTAAATGCAGATGTTGTGTGGAACTGTCACAAACTAATGTTCATAGTGATCAGAAGTGTTATGAGGCTAATTTGTCCCACAATGGGAGAAAACTGCAAGCAACAATAGTAGCCAACCAAGAACTATTATATATTTCAACTAAATAAAGAAATAATAAAATATACTAAAAATATGAAAATATCACCTATATACTAATAATGGCATATAATAAGTGACTAATTTATACACACAGACGACTGGGCCGTCCACTGACAGAACAACGCTCTTCTTCTGTCATGTGTCTCATGTATGAATGATTCACTAGACACGCTTCTGTCTGTGCTTATTCGATCAGACCGATCAAGCATGACAAGACTTGGTGCTTTGTGAAGGATATAAGAAAACCTGGATGACACTTCATTATCTGCTTCTTAACCTGAAAGAAACGAGGTCATCGTACTAGGCCTAAACATCTACGAGAAGCTTTATCTGAGCAGATAGTCACACATGGACAAGCGTCGGTTGTAGCTCCAGCTCCACTGTATACCACTGTATGATAGCAACTATACTGGGGGAAGTATGGCAGCTTGAGCACCATCCTCTGTTTCCTACTACTTCTCTTATCAAACAATATTTAATATTTAATTTCACTGGCAATTTGTTTAATCGCTTTTTTCATTCTTCTTCTCGGGCGCACCTGTCCCGACGGGAGTGGAATCAGAATCAGAATCAGAAAGAGTTTTTGCCATTGTCAATGAACAAAATATCAAAAAACGTAGGAACTGGTGTCTCGGCCTTAAGGTGCAACATAAAACACTGAGCACTATGCACATACTGAGGACGCTGTGGAGCCATGATGCTCCTCATCTGCCTGGAGAAACGGTCTACTCCATGATGGAACGGTTTCTTCGTCGGCCTCGAAGACCTGGTTCTCCTCTGAGTGGGTCCAGCTCCACGCGTATCTTCAAATTGAGGCGTGTCCTGTCCGTCTGAGGGAGTTGGATCTCCTCCTTCACTGTGGAAACTCTACAGGTTTTTATTTTTTTCCCAAAGAGGGTTTGGTATGTTTTCCTGGCCGAGAAGGAGGGTTAAGGACAGGGGGCTTGGGACATCTGTCTTCAGGACACAGGAACGCTGGGACATTTCCAAGTCCCTAATGAACATTGTTTATTTTGTTTTCCACTGTATGCCCCCTCGAGGCAACTACTGTTGTGATTTTGGGCGTTACAAAAATAAATTGAATTTGAATTATTCACAAACACGTTTCTGTCTCCATGCATTGACTTCAAAAAGAAAATGTTGAATATGTGATAGGCCGTACTGACAAAATATATTTGGACGGACTTCTTGGCAAAACGGCTGTATGGCAATTACATTTAAAACTACGCACATTCACTACAATTGTCGGGTTTATACTTTTAAAACTAACTTGCATTCATTACAGATTTGTCGGGTTATACTTTTAAACTACGCCATTCATTACAGATTGTCGGGTTATAACTTTTAAACTACCCAACATTCATTAAACAGATGTCGGGTATACTTTTAAACTCGCACATCTTATCCACAGATTGTCGGGTTATACTTTTTAAACTTACGCGCATTATCACAGATTGTCGGGTATATTTTAAACTACGCGCATTTCAATTACAGATTGTCGGTTATTACTTAAAACTACGCACATTGCACTACCCGATTGTCGGGTAGTTATACGTTTTAATACATACGCCATTTTATCACAGATTGTCGTCTGTTTAACTTACCTTTTAAACTACGCGCATTCACTACCAATCTGTCGGGTTATACTTTTGAACTATGCGCAATATAATTACAATTCGTCAAGGTTTTTTTTCTATGAAGTCAATTTCGTAAACTGACAATTTATCTAAATCTACGCGTTCCCTATCTTTTCAACGTCGCGTATACAGCAATGTCGGGTATATTATCTTTGAAACTATGCGCATTAATTAGTGTGGTATATTTACTACGGACACTTCGATCCGGGTACTAGTCACCTTTTAACTACAGAATTCTTCACGATTTGTGTATTACTAACGCGATTCATACAGAGTTGTCGGGTTATACTTTGAAACTACACGCAATTCATCACAGATTGTCGGGTTTATACTGTTAGAACTACAGCGCATTCATCCCAGATTGTCGGGTTATACTTGACAAACTACGCGCATCTCATCACAGATGGTCCGGTTATACTTTGAAACATACGGCATTCATCAGAGATTGTCGGGTTATATTTTGAAACTTACGCGCATGTCATCAAGATTGCGGGTGTTACTACTTTGCAAATACGCACATTCTATACAGAATTGTCGTTTTATACTTTGAGAAACTATCGCATCTCATCACGATTGTCTTTGTACCTATACTTTGAATAACTACTAGCCATTCATCACAGATTGTTCGGGTTATATTTGAAACTACCGGCATTCAATCAGCAATTGTCGGGTTATACTTGAAAGCTACGCACATTCATCACAGATTGTCGGTTATATTGAAACTACGCACATCACAATTGTCGGTAATATCTATGAACCAGATTGTCGGGTGATACTTTGAATACGCCGTTCTCAAAGATTGTCGGGTTATGTACTTTGAAACTAACGCGACATGTCATCACAGATTGTCGGTTATACTTTGAAACTGACGCAGCATATCATCACAGATTGTGGTTACTACGTTTGAAAACTACGCGCTTCATCACAGATTGTTCGGGTTTAATATCTTGTAAAAACAACGCGATCATCACAGATTGATCGGGTTATACTTTAATACTACGCGCATGTCATCACGATTGCAGGGCTTATTCTAACTATCCTTGTGTATGAAACTTACGCGCATTCATCACAGATGTCGGTTAATACTTTGAAACTCGCACATTTTATCCACAGATGTGCGGTTATACTTTGAAAACCTACCCGCATGTCATCACAAAAATTGTCGGAGTATATACTTGATAACTACGCGCATTCATCACAGATTGTCGGTTATATTTGAAACTACGCACATTCATCACAGATTGTCGGGTATATATCTTTGCATAACTCCGCTGCATTCATCACAGATTTCGGGTTATCACTTTGAAACTACGCGCATTGCATCAACCAGATTTGTCGGGTTATACATTTAAAACTACGCCAATTCATCACAGATTGTCGGTTATACTTTTAAACTACGCGCATTCATCCAGATTGTCGGGTTATACTGTTGAAATACGCGGCATTTTCATCACAGGATTGGTCGGTTATACAAGTGTGTAATTTATCCTAATGTAAGGTGAATCACATCTGTCTGGCTTTTCACTCCTTGGCCACTTAATTGCCACATAATTGTCGCTGCCGTCCATCTTGTAGCGGGCTCTCGGTTTTACCAGCGGCTCCGGTTCCCGTTCCTAAATAGTCCGCGCGCCGCGGCGGGTGCACGGGGTTGCACGGTGGAACGGGTGCTACATAATGGCAGTGAAGCGCATTGACTGGTAGATCCGGTCGCGTACTAATGTGGGCGGGAGCGTGAACGGGGATATGTACGCCTGGATACGGACCGCCAACATCGCAGATGACCGCATAATGTGGCTTTCTGTCGAGACCGGGCTGTTGTGACGCTGAACGTGGCCGGAGTGTGACGCTGTGTGCGCGCACCGGCATGTCTCCCGTGAACCGGACGGGTAGTCGGTGCAACGCGCCAGCAACCGGACCCGTAGAGCAAATGTGTTATGGATGACGGAATCGTTGTGTACGCTGTGACCGGGCGCACAGGAGATGTATCCCTGTCGATCGCGCTTGGTTCACCCTCCGTGCAGAGCGGTTTGGCGCGCTGGCTGGGACCCGAGCGGCCTGTCTCTTGCTTCTGGTTCTTTGGTCTGCTTGGTTCTGGTTTCTGTTCTGGTTCTGGTTCTGGTTCTGGTTCTGGTTCTGGTTCTGGTCTGCTGGTTCTGGCTTCGGCTTGGGTTCTTGGTCTGGCTCTGGTTCTGGTCCTCTGTGTTTCTGTAGAATTATACATTATATGCACATGCTTTTATGCAGTTCTATTGATTTTTTATGGTTCGGGTAACTGTATTTACGGGCTGTATTTTTGAAACATTTAAGCAGCTTTCAAGGAATCACACAGATGAATATATTAATCTTTACTTATCGTAAGGTAGGGCTAAATGTTGCAGACAGTTATTTATTTGCAGATGAAAGGAATACTTCACCCACAGCTTGAAAAGTCTGGTTTCTTTTCATTTTCGAACTCAAGCTGTGCCGGTCTGTGGAGCAAAGGTCTGGCATAGCCTTCCCGAGGTTAAAGACGTTTTGTGCAGCCGCGCCTATGACTGAAATACTTTAATCTGGTTTTTAAATATTTTAAAAACCATGTTAATGTGTTTTATGTTTTTATTTCTTTTATATGTGAACTCACAACTGTATTGTGTGTGTTTTTTTAACGTTGTAAAGCATTTGAATTGTTGCTCTATATAATAAAATTTGATTGATTGTTGATTGATACTTTCCACCCTTAAAAGTTTATGCTTTTATAGGGGTTCAGGGAGGTTTATGATTGTTCAATAGCGCTTGGAGAAAAAAGTCATATTTATAATCTGTCAAAAAGCCTCGGATTGTTTTGACAAAGGGTAAGGGTATGCAGGTACGAATTATAACATGAGTATTATCATTTTATGACCCTCAACTCATTAAGTGGGAGCCCACTTCAGAGACCTGAGCAGCTCCTGGACCTGAGCGTCTCCAGGACTGAGCGTCACCTGAGCTCGACTGCCTAGGACGAGTCTCCAGGACCTGAGGGCTCTCAGGACCTGTGAGCGTCTCCAGGACTTGTTGAGTCTCCAGGACTGAGCAGTCTCAGGACCTGTGAGTCTCCAGGACCGCTGTGAGCGTCTCCAGGAACCTGAGCGTCTCCAGGACTGTGAGTCTCGGACTGAGCGTCTCAGGACCTGTGGAGTCTCCAGGACGAGCGTCTCGAGGACGGGGCTGTGACCCTGGCTGAGTCTCCAGGACAATGAGCGTCTCCAGGGACTGATGAGTCTCCAGGACCGTGAGTCTCCAGGACCTGTGAGTCTCCAGGACATGGCGTCTCCAGGACTGAGGTCTCCAGGACCTGAGTCTCTGCAGAGCCTGTTGTCCCAGGATCTGTGAGTCTCCAGGGACCTGTGAGTCTCCAGGACCCTCACAGCAGCGCGGTCCTCACAGTGCGCGGTCCTCACAGTGCAGCTTCATACTCTTGGCTGCCTCCGGTGCGCTGAGACCCACGTCCTCTTCCCCCGTCCCTCCGTGCCTGCCCCGTCCTCCCCGTCCCCCCGTCCTCCGTCCCTCCCCCGTCCTCCGGTCCTATGCCCCCCCGTCTGTCTCCCCCGTCCCCTCCGTGCCCCCGTCCTCCCTCCGCACTCGCCGCACGGGTTTTTGGAGCAGCAGGAGAAGTTGTCAGTCGGGGATGAGAGTGCAATGATGGCGCTGCAGCTGAAGGACCGGGGATGCGGCGTACTACACTCACCGACTTTACCACCATCCCACCACCTCACCACGCATCCCCATCCTCCACACAGACACAACCACCCCACCCACCGACAGCGCGGCGGAATACTGCGGGAATTTCACCCCGCCACCGGCTGTCAGCGTACGGGACAGCGAGCCATTACCTCCCCGGCTGCAGGTGAGGAGCGCGGGGATACGGATGAACGCGTGAGGCGGGAGGGACGTGTGGAGGTTCAGGAGGAGTGTCAGGAGGTGGTGTCAGGAGGTGTCAGGAGGTGTCAGGACGTGTCAGGACGTGTCAGGAGGTGGAGGTGGTGCAGTGATGCGTTTTGCACTTACGGACATTCAAACTCACAGCCGGGCCGGTCCATCGGTTTTGGACCGACTTGGCTGCAATAATAGGCTTTAATTTGAACCTCAGGCTGGTATTAAACTTTGAAATCATTCGGGCTGCATGATTAATCGACTAACCGCGACTTGTCTTTGATCGGGAATAATTGCAGTTGTATTTTGTATGGTCGTAATTGTAATCTGGACTATAAAGACTCATGTGGAAATGTAATATTGTATTTTTTTTAATAACAAACGGCTGCATTTTTAGATCAAAATGTCCCAAAAAAAAAAAAAATTTTCAGCATAATACACTTGTGGTTGATAATGTATTCACACAAGTCTCTGCGTACAATAGAAATCATCTCTTTATTAGTTAGAATCGCTGGCCAATCGACTGCGAAGATAGTTGTTAGTTAGTTGTGGCCTGTAATAAATATTATGGTCGATTTTAAGTTTGAGGTCGTTTAAACACAGCGCAGGGAGGATAGTTTTACATTTTGTTTTGTGAGTCAGTTTATTTGACAATGTAATTTAAAAATCTATTAACTAACATAAGAGATGACGTTTTACAGTTATTATAGCAAATCAGATTCATCCACTTAATTTCAAATCGGCAGAGAATGTATCAACAAGAAGATCAGGTTCAGGCAACTAATTTGTCCTTTTTTTGGACACGTTAAGGCCTCTTTTACTGCGACTGTGAAAGGCACACAATGAACAACAACACTGACTTGACACAAATTGCGTGTGAAAAATAGGCTATTTTATATATTTTTATCCAATGTCATCTTTGGAGTTGGCAATCATCTTGTAGCCCCATTATACGTTAAAATATTTGACATAAAAAGGTGAGCGTTTCATATTATTCCAGTGAACATTAACATGAAACTGATGATTCATTTAATTTGACTTTATTTCCTGACTAACTTGTCAATATGTTGTTGTTTTTTTGTCATTCTGATTTGCATCTAGCATGTTCAAATGCGACGTAGCGTGTCGACATAAACAGGCCGGGTCTGATCACGGTTCTGGACACCTCGTCGCAAAAGTCCGTACGTGCGTCTCTTTCTTTGCGTTTCGTGTGACATCTGTGCCTCTCGGAGCGGCGCACAAAAAACAGTTCTCAAACCCCTGGCGGGCGTGCACTTCCAGATCACAAGCGGTTTAACGGCAGCGGGTGCAGAGCTCGGTTTGGAGTAATTGAGTGTAGAGCAATGGTCACCCCCCCCCCCCCACGTTTGATTAGCGGCGTGTCCAGTCAGCGCTTCTCCCTTTTGGCTTTTTTGCTGCAGCTCGGAGGACAACATGCCTTATCTGCGAAAATGCCACTGAACCCACGGCCGCCAGAGTATTGTGGCGTTCAGGTTCAATTTGGGCGCCAGATGAACTCCTACTTTGCTGTTAGCTGGATCCAGCGTCAAGTATGTACAGAATACTGCGTGAAATGGACATGGAATTTCTGACACGGAGCGCGCTGTAACTTAAAGGGACGTACGACAGGATCTTACGATTGTCTGATTTTGACTTTATTTGGTGATTTTGCACCGTCGTACATGTAAATGATGGTTGAACACGATCGAGTAAGTATTTGTGGAGAAAATCTGTAGAAATTGACAGGAGTGACATCACGCTAGAACACTCCAGTTTATGCGTCATTACGAAAGATAAACTACTTTTTTGACCTTTTAATCATACAATTCAACAAAATTCATTTACGAAAGATAAACTACTTTTTTGACCTTTTAATCATCAATTCAACAAAATAAAAGGTCCTGACAGTAATTTTTATTTGACAAATTAAAAACAATTCTGACATTAGATTAAGTTTTCTTTATTTCTTAGTGTGATGTCATCAATTACAAACAGGAAGTGAATTAAAAACCTAAAATATGAGCTATTCTGTGATAACAATTTTATAATTTTCAGCAAAAATATATCTATCTCAACGGCGTTTTCGTTCGATGAGCCGTCCGACCTGCAGGGGGCGCTTGAATTTTCTTCACAAACCTGCAACTTTGGCCTTGGCGGCGTCGCTCGCTTCTCGTCGCGTGGACGATGCCACTCCGCGGAACATGCGCAGTTCACGCAGTTCGAGAACAGCAGCAGAACAGAACGTGCAAGAAAAACAAGATAAATACCTTTTGAAAGCCACCGCACTGTGCAGGTAGAGCAAAGAACTCTTTTGTCCTGTAACCCGGTGACCCTGGTTGTGTGCAGTGCAGCTTATGGACAGAATAAATAGCAGATAAAGGGACTTATTGTATTATTATGTCTTATTATGTGCGGTAAGTGGCTTTGGCTATGGTACGGTGCAGTTTATGGGCAGAATATGTGACAGATAAAGTAAGGATTATGGGTTTTGTCAGGCCTAAACCGCACTGACATTGAACAGCAAACACAAAAACACAGAAGACATCCAAAGAAAATAAAGGCACATATAAACCAAATAAATCCTCCCGTTTGGTCCAAAGTCTGTTCGATTGGTCCAGTTTACAAGCGCAAAGGGTTTAAAAAGAAACATTAGATATAGATATTCAAAAGGGTAGCATAAACACCCAGTTTTCTTCCAAATCCTTATATTTCCTGTTAAATAATTAGTTGACTAATAAAATATTTGGTAAACTACGACACATCAACCATCAATCGATTTTAGCCTTACTTCATAATATATTTCTTACGATTTGAGTCATTTTTTATCATTTTTAAATACATTTCTGTGGCGTCGGTTAATGGTTTTCTCATTTCAAGTTAATGCGCTGATGATTCCGATATGTTTGTCGCACTTTGAGCTTTTTGCACAATGTGGTGTTTAGATGCAAATGGCAAATGAACTAAACTCAGAAGATCGTAGAAAAGATTCAGTTGTTTCATCTGGAAAACCAATCGTTTCGACTCTCATCCAAGAGTCAGTCTCAATCCTCCTGATAAAGGGTGTTTACAGTTTCACTTGAGACTACTCTTCTTCGTACCCTTCTACACCCTTTTGTAAACTGACTGTCTCTCCCTCATCACTGAGTACCCGGTTAGCATCAGACTGTCCCGGGCTTCAACACACGATTATACACGAGGTTGAACCTTAAACCTCCATTTGTGTTTAAAGAAGCGTTCTCTTTTTTTTAACAAAAATGGCCTCCTTAACTCCTCTTTCAAACCATCTCTTCTCCTGCTCAGAAGCTTCACCTCACTGTCTTCAAAGGAGTGGTCTGTGGTCTTTAAGATGAAGATGCATGATCAACATAATGATTGCAATGATGAAAGAAATAGGACTAAATACAACTTTTTTAAACGAGAAGGGGAAAAACAGTTATCCTCATGGTGGAACGCTCCTGAAAGTCAGCGCGTCTCCTCTCCGTTAACTGTTGAACTGGTCTGGTGGAGTAAATGGGTGTTTCATGTGCATTGGCCGGAACCTGCTGCCGCCGAAGCTTCTGTTGTGAGTTGAATCGACCGCTGACGAACAGGCTCTAAATATAGCCGCGTTCACCTGCAGTCCTCGTCTGTCACTGTTGTTTTTCACTTCGCTGTAGTGCATTTAAGTCCGTGGCTATTGTTGGCATCACGGTGCGGCCCAGTATTATGCTCATTAATATTAACGATGATATAACAATGATGTGACGAATCAGATCTGCGAGGAGAAACAAAGCGTCGTTCCACTCCGTTTGTCAGAAGTGCGGCGAAATGTTTGAGCGTTTTTCACGTCCCATCGACTATTCAGCAAATTCTCTGCGTAATTATTGCCTTTCATAAACTCCATTCTTGTTATTTTGTTGTTTTGGAAATGATTGCGACGTTGCCGTTAATCACTGCGATATTTGTTATTATTGCGATTTTCGAGTGAATCTTTTTTACATAATAACTTCAGTTGCGTTAAAAGAAATATGTTCAATTCAAAAAAATAAAACCAAGACTAAATCAAGGATAATTGAGACCTCTTTCAATGTCTTTGTTCTGATTTTGTCAGTGTAGCTTTGTGTATCTTTAAGACGCATGCACGATTCTTTATACTATAGGAATCACCAAAGCGAAGTTGTTTGAATTACACATTTTATGCATCATTTTGTGTTGTTATTGGCCTTTAAACTCGCTTTACTTTGGCCTCTCATGTTTTAGAGAACTTTAAATACTGTGTCTACTGAAGGCACCCATTAGTTCCTATCAGTCAGACGTTCCCTCTTCAGGATTTGTGTTGGCGCTCCAACGACGACATGCTAATGTAGCCACACAATTGTATTTTTTTTTTACAATTTGAGGCAGAAATGCTCAAAACGAGTCTGGTGATGATTCATCGACTTAAAAACAGAGCAGGGGACCTCGGAAATCTCTACTTTTGATGTCACAAATCTGGGTAATTTGAAACCGAGTGTTTTCTGAGGCTCAGAGGGCGAGAGCTTACTAAACAAGATTAATTAAAGGACACGTATTATGCTAAATTGAGTTTTCTGAGCTTTTAACCATTGTTCCAACAGTGTTCTCCCATCAAAAACACATCTGGAGTTACATTTAGCTTCATTCACACTAGTACGATGAACCCTGGTTAGAAAATCTTCTCCCCTCCGAGCGTCAAAAACACTCCGTTCACACACTACTCAATGTCCTTGACGTGTGACGTGTTCTCCATCTGTGACGTGACTCCCGAGATCGTCTGCTCTGTTTTTAAGTCCATAAATCACCACCAGACTCCTTTTGACCATTTCTGACTACAAATCTCGGCTACATAAGCTTGTGTTTTTCTCTAGATGTGTCATTTCTCCTGCTGCCAGTAGATGGAGTCCATCAGCTCAGTTCCTCAGTGGGACAAGCCAGAGACATTGTAGGTACTTTGCTCTAAAACATGAGATGCCAAACTAAATATATTCCAAGAGCACGTTTAGAGGCCAATAACAATAGAAATAATGCGTAATACTTGTCCTTTAATATAGCGCAAACACCCGAATATTGCAGTGACGCGCGCTCAGAACCGCTCCACTTATTATCCGAGCAGTAGCTAACGTCTTGCTCCGTTGTTGGTGGCTCACACTGCCGCGAGTGTGAAGGACGCTCGTCTGCTTCGGCCCGGCGGAGCAGATGGGACGAGGGCGCCGGGCATGTGCTTCTCATTTCTTCATAATTGATGTGACGTGACTCAGTTCAGCAAAAAAAGAACCGGCGGAAAAACAAGCGCTGGCCTATTTAAGATCCTCACCGGAGACACCACCCCACCACCACCCCACCACCACCCCCCACTCCCCCCGGTGCGACTGTCGGGGCAAAGTTTTCAGCACTTTAGATCCAGATGAGACGCAGTGAGACGTAGACGTGTCAGCTGGGTTCGGCCGTTCCTCGCGGCGGTTCTGTCTTGGTTTTTGTTGTCTTGCGCAGTCGTTTAGGCCCCTTTACTAATGTGAACAAGAATCATTTCCAGAACAGTTGGAACAGTTTTAAATTATTGATCAGAACTAGTATAAGACCGCGTGGCAACATCAAGAAAGTACGTTGATTTTTAATTTTTTTTAAAAAATCTGGCTAAAAAGAGAGCATTTGCAAATAATTTTTTTGTAGTATCGAAATTGGTATCGTGGGCATATTTGAAATCGAGATCGAGTTTGAAATGTCATTATCGTCATGTGACAACGCCGGTCTCGCATAATTAGACAATGTCCCTCCTTTTGAGAGTGGCCAAAATGACATCATCAAATAATGATATTTACACAGAAAACAAGAGAAAACAACAACAAAAACATTTCTGGGGTCCTCTCTCTGGGTTGTCAGTTGAAAATGTGTTTTGAGAGATACAAATTATAAATGATTAATAAAGTATGATAAAGTATTTTCTTTATATAATAAGGATTTACCAGGAAAAGGTGTGGAGTGAGTTGCTGTCGCTGCAGATTCAGTTTTATCACCGTTTCCTTGAACCTTTTCATATAAATAGTTGTTTTTTTGTGTCTTGTGAGTGCATTTGGGTCAGATACATACATAAAGATACTTAATAGTTTTTTTTAAAGCTTTTTAGTCGAGTAATCCATCGGCAGGGCGACCAATCACTGTTTTAGTCGACCAATCATGTTTTTAGTCGATCAACAGCCTTAAAAATGACAGTTTTATGGCGGTCTTTAATGTAGACGAATAATTTGCACACGTTTTACATCGACACATTATTGATCTGGAGTGCAAATGTGAAATTCTCGTTGATTGGGACTTGCAAACCTTTTTTGGCAAAATCTCGCCCCGTTGCGCAGTAATCCTAAAACACTAAAGTTCGCCGTTGTGTCGTTCCCGTTCGGCCGAGGTCGCCCTGATGCCCGCGGCCTCAGTTTTAACGGTGTGTAGAGAGTGTGTAGAGTGTGTAGAGTGTGTAGAGTGTGTGTGGAGTGTGTAGAGTGTGCGCGTGGGCCTGGTGTTCTCAGTCTCCTTGCTTTCGTACAGTTCCGGCGGGGCAGTCGGTGTTGGATGTAGGTCTGGGACAGCGCTGCCCTTGCCACATTCGCGCACACACTCACTCACTCACTCACCGCGCATTAAAAACAATGTGACACCTTTGCCCGGCTGGAAACTGCGTCAAAGGCAAAGGCAAAACGTCATGACGATGAGGTGAGAGCTGTTCCGTTGGCAGAATAGCAGCTTATCTTGTAGCTTGTATTCTTGTACCTCCACCAAGACATTTACAGGAACATTTGATCACATTTCTGATGCGAAAATATGAACTGATTGGGCCAATTGTTGGATAAATAATTCAAAAATGGAGCCTTATTCTTGTTTGTCAGTATCGTAAACTGATTTCTTTTATTTGTTTGACTGTAACAAAGCAGTATTTATGGACTATTATTAATCCTGTATGTTTTATTAGACCTGGATCTCAATCTCAGGGCTGTTGGCGCCATACTATTTCGGTCAAACAGGTTTTCTACGGCTTTTCACCCGGGCTGAAGTCGACCGAAGTCATTCTTGGTTGACGAAAGACTAAATCTTATCTGACCATCGATCTGATCCAAAATACACTCAAAATATCAAAACATTTTGTACGTTCACTCACTAATAACTTTGCGTATTGTAAAGTACCTGCAAAAAACTGCACAAATGAATGGATCGGTCACTCCAAAAACTCCAGCAGAGTCACTTTGTGGTTTCTCCTTTCTGCTGTTTTCCATAAAAATGTGTATTGAAATAATGTGTCGACGGATGAAAATGTTGGTCGACTTTGACTTTGACTTTGGTCGCCATCGGCCGATTAATCTACTGAACGACCGAACGCTTACGCTGCTTTTCACAGATTTAGAAACGGAAAAGACGGTTATTAATCTGAGCTGACAAGCTTAAAATCACCCAAAAACTGACCTAATGTTCACAATCGAATTTGTTTACAACTGGAACCAATACAGGAGCGAAAACAATTGATCTTTTAAGACTTTACACTGTAAGAGTGCTTTATTCACGCTAAATTTAAAGCGCTCATAATCGGTTATACCACACATTTCAATAAAACATAGTGAACTTGATCATATTTAATGTTTTACTAAACATTTAGCCTATTTTTACCCAGTTTGACAATGTTGGTGACGTTTATAATGTTACTTCCTGGTTGGACATGGGCAGCAGACATGGCAAGAGTTAACATTAGCAAGCTAAAGTAAAAAGAAACAAATAACTAGCTAACAACAACTAAACTTACTGGTTAGCTCTATTAAATGCTGGTTAAGTGCAACTTTTATTATCGGTCACATCAAAATCATGACTTTCTGAGATTAAAAAGCACATGAACGCAAACAAGTCAGAACCTCGACTTCTCCTTGCGGAATCCCGAGTTCCTGAGGAGCAAAACGTTCGAGCTAGTTCAACAACTGTTACCTGGCAACCAAACTTATAAATTACGCAATAGTGATGATGTGACAAATAATAATACCATATAACACCTTTTGATTTGTTAAATGATTGTTTAAACTGTTAACATTTTTGATGGACTGTCGCTTTTTGATGACATCACAGTGCAATTCTGTTTTAGCACTGAGCTTATTCCCTGTAATTTAAACGAAGTCATAATCATAAAATCATGAGAACTTTATGCTTCTATCTGTTTTAATTCATCGATTAACCGACTCTTGACCAAAAACATTTAGAAACGTGCATCCCTAGTCTGAACCTAGTACTTATAACTCTTTAAAAACATAATGTTCTACGGCAAACACGTTTATTTTTCCTGTCGACTGAAAGGTTATCTGAATCCAACAGGAAAATGGAGTCAATAATAATCAATCAAATGGAGTTAAAAATGTCTAAATTGACGTCTACATTGGTTTTAAGGACTGTTAAGTGCTTGTCTGAGGCTAAAAAGTGGAGCTCTACCCGCATTCCAAGGATGGAAGCAATTATGAGCCATTTCTGCAGAAGTGATTCGCTCATAATTATTCAGAATAAAACATGAGGCTGCGATCGGACGAGAGCATTAGCATTTAGCACGTGTGCGGAGACAAAAAAACAGTCAAAAGATGAGGGCCAGAAATAACTCCCGCTCTGAGCCGGAACTATTTGAAAGTTTTAAGACAGTTTAGTTACACAGAACGCAATAAATACAACTTGTATTTATGAAGATGATTGAAACAAACAAACAAACAGGTCTTTAGCTTTTTGTCTTTTCCACAACGTTTCTGATTGGATAAAATCAACTTTTGGCTCTTGTTTCCAGATGCCTTTTCAAATGCCAGGAGAGATGGGTTTAGAACAGCAGCTCGGTACTTCTGTTTACATTCTGCCCCATTCATTTTAATGTGGCAGCAAATGAAAAAAAAACTACCATTATGCCGTTTGTAGACATCGCAGACACGCGGTTGTTGCTTATATGTTCATTAATTATCAAACTTCAACCTCTTGTTTTTCTAATTTTCACTTATAATTGTTTCGATTTGTGGCACTCTGTGAAATAAAACAAAAATATTATTGTCAAACTGTTGTGGCACGCGATGTTCTTGGCCCAGAATAGCGTGATTTTAAAAAAAATGTGGAGGTTGTTAGCTTGTATGCTAATGTCGGTGCTAATCGCTAGCACAAAACACTTCTACGCGCGGCAATGTTTTCTAAAATCTCTCTTCTTCAATGTTTTCTGGCGTTACTCAACGTTTAGTCGAGCCCTTTTTTTATAGTTTGTGCTAAAAAGGCCGTTTTCCTGAATTAGAAGAAATAAAAGTCAAGAACAAGATGATACAACCCCTCAGCATAACAAACAGCAACATGGCGGATGAACATGGCGGTTGTTTGTGCGCCGTGCTCATCGTAGCGGAAACATTAACAGCAGAAACATCTCTCCGGCGATCTGAATTCCCTCTGACTCGCATTAGGCGCTCGTTACTCGTCTCTCGTTCTCTCGCCGGGCGGTGACGGGGGGGGGGGGGGGGGGGGGGGGGGGGGGGGGCGACCGCGGACGACGCTCCGAGCGCGGGGAGGAGACGTCGCACTCCACTGAACCGAGCGGAGGAGACGGGGGCGTTCGGATTGGGGCGGCGACGGAGCCCGAAGCGGCTTTAAACATGATTGTCAGCGTTGAAATGAATATCTCGATAAAGTTTGTTTCTTTGTCTTTATTTCGAGCGAGTTAAGCTTAAAACCGCTGAAGACAAATTGTACCTTAAGAAAACCAACATTCTTAATTCATAACACTTCTGGTGAACAAATAAACAAATAAACAAGCAAGTTAAAAAAAAGTACTTGTTTGAAAAAGAGTGGAAAGTATAAACTTATTTAGCCCCGCCTCTTTTCCCCGTCGTTCAAAAACTATGTGAATGGAATATTTGACCTAAAAACTGGGGGCATTAATAACATTTTAATCAAGATCCATTCTTCTCTATCGTAAATGATCAACTTGTGTCTTTTTAAGTAACTTTTAAGCAAAAATAGCGATATTAGGGGCGGGATCTGTCCAGCTCGATGTTTATTATACTTTACATTTATTTATTTCTTTATTTATTCCGTGTAGTGACAGAAACATAGAGATAGACAAACTCTGACACCGCAGCCTGATTTGTGCATCATTGTGCGATTATACTGTCTAGAATTAAAACGATTAAATCGGCCTCGGAAAAGGACAAAAACGTTGAGTGTAGCGTAAAGTATATCATATTTCTGCCCTTTTGTGGCTCATTCTACGGCCCATTCACATATTGCGGGCCCCCTTTACCTCAGCGAGACATTTACAGACACATGTGTACGTTCTGATGTATTAAACATGTTAAAATATTGCCAGTATATGTTATCAAGATAATGCAATATTGAGATGTTAATTACACTGTTATGGTTTCCAAAAATGTCCTTAAAACACCTATCCTTAATCACAGGGCCACTTTAAGGGCCGCACACTCAGTAAAATACAATGCATTTAAGATGAGCTCGGGCCCCAGGTTACGCAGTGCAGAAAGAGTCGCGCCTGAGGTCAAAAAGGTTAATAACCCCCGCTTGAAAATGCCTGAATAAAGCACAATATTCCTTTAATGCGGCGATAATAGCGTGATGCATGTCTGTAACGAATCATTCTGATCTCATGCTGACCTCGCCCCCGTTTGCTGTTTGCTTGTCCCCGTGTAATCCGGGCCTGGCGTGTGTCTTTATGGTCCCGTGTTTGGGTTATGAGCTCGGCCCGTGTCTCCAGCCTTAAACCCCGTGACATGTGCGACCGCGCCGGGTCTGTGGACGCGGTAATCGTCCGACAGCTGGTTTCAAACCCGCCGAGCTCTGCTGCTTTCATGTGGAATCCAGGCGCTCTCGTTCGCAAACCCCAAAATAACAGACCGCCGAGATGTTTGTTTTTCCAGTAGCTCCGTCGCCTGGTGCGATACGGGACTGAGCCGCGAGCGACGAGCCGCTGTGAGGACAGTGGCGGACAGCACACACACACACACACACACTACGGCTCGGTCCGGTTGGAACAGAAGAAGCACTCGGACAAAGCTTTCAAGAGCACGGACTTTGTGTCTGATCCTAAAATATAACACCGGGACAGTTGGAAATTAGGCCCGTTAAAAGTGTCTGCGAGTGGGCTAACGTTTATTAGCATAGCCACTAGCATTAGCCAGCTGCTAACGACCTGAAACAAACAGCTCAGCTTCAATCTGGAGTGATCTCTGTTAAGTCCACTGCTCCATCCTGACCACAGTAACATTGATGGGCAAATGGGGTCTTTGGGGACGTGACAGGAAAGAATCCTCCCACTGCCCACAGTGAGCATGCCGCTTTAGTCCTCACGGTGGCAGCAGTGAGTGAGTGACGTCACTTCGGACACATGAATAAAGCTCGCAAACTGCACTTCTCACCTCGTTTATGAGAAGCTTGAACGATTAGTGAAAGGACGGCCACAAAATATATCAATATCCATAATCCCCGGGTGAACCGCGGGGCCAGTTTAAACCGTTACATCCTCACATTAAAAGGCCACTGATGGGGCAGTGTGATGGTGCTTAGGCCCATGAGGTTGAATTATCTAATCCTCGCTGCCGAGCCATCAATCTGCCCGAGCTCTCTCCGCTTTTATACACCTCCTCATCAATCTTCGGCACTCTCCGCTCCGGGGGGACGGCGGTAGTCTGCTGTTCCGTTCTCCGCAGACCTCTAATAATAAACCGCACAGCAGCAGCAGCACTCGCGCGTCTAATGAGCCGCTTGCAACAACACGGAGACGCGGCAACGTGCACCGACTGTGAGAGCGCGCGCAATGATGGAGGCGCATGACGAGTGCAGTTTGATTTCATTAGTTTGACTTTATGAGGACGTTATTGTTACTTACTTCAAGCATTTCATTTGTAACAGTTTGTAAAAGCTCTGGCAGCTCCACACCTTTATCAGGTATTTATTACACAACCAGCTTTTTACAGTTCCAATACCCAATATCAACCAATATGGGGAGACTAATCAATATAAAACTAATATTGGAAATAAAATAGATGGATGATAGACTCGTTTGAGCAAGTATCAATGAAAAAAATGGCAAAAACAGGAGAAAATTGAACGTTTCCAGAAGAAATTAAGAATGAAAACATTGAAAAATGGCAGATTTCATTTTCGATTTTCAGTCAAAACTTGCCTTGATTTGGTCTTAGTTTTGTCTGTGTTGCTTTTATTTTATCGACTAATACGTCAATGCGACCTGTTTGTTTTAAGAAAACTGAAATGATAGTGTCAAAAGTTTATCGATATCGCAGTAATGAACAATCGCAATCATTTCTAATCTCGCGCAATCTCCCGACAATTACGACTAACTTCAAACAAAGTGTAACTGTTATGCACCCATCAAGAGAACAGCTTTGGACAAAGAAAAGTTCAAACATTATGAATAAATAGACTTATTACAACAATTTATAGACCCAGTTAGGATCTCGAAAGAACCAATATTTTCCTGATTTCGTGCTCATCAAATACGTATTTTTAACGTCTGCTTGAATACATTTTGTGACCGTATTGTTTCATGCACCTCTGCTGGCGGTTAAACGTACTGCACTTGGATTTGGGGCGGGCAAACTTGACAAAAATTGTCTTGGTCGAGGTTCAAAACATAAAATGAACCAGAAAAGGGCAAAAATACCACTTCATACTCTTGTTCTGGAGAGAACACTCTGTCTCTTTAGACCTTTTTTAATCGTTTTAATTATAGATGATGCACTCAGTCTTCTTATTTTTGCACATCTCCAAAACAACAATTGCGATATTATACATTTTTCGATACCTCTGCCAACTATGGACGCCTCGATTATCAAATGTGAGTGTTACGATTATTCACGATTATTATTGAGACCGTGAAACCAAACAACAGCGAAATCTTGAACTTTCTTTCATTCTGCAGATCGGATGATAAATATATTTAGAATTTTGCTAAAATATATACCGGTACACATTTTATCACAGAGTAGCACATTTTTTTTAGGTTTATCATTTCACTTCCTGTTTGTGATTGATGACATCACACTAGGAAATTACCCAACAAACACTGGGCCAAAATACAGATATAATTGATATATATTTTGTTGAATTCATGTTTAGAGCGTCAAAAAAGTTGTTTCTTTTGTGTAAATTCTGCATAAACTTTGACTGGAATGAGTGTCCCTGGTGTGATGTCACTTCCTGTCATTTTTCTACAGGTTTTTCAACGTTTTCTCCACAAATACCTGCTCGATTGGTGTCAAACTATCATATATATGTACGACAGGTACAAACACACCAAGTAAAGTCAAAATTAGACAACGGTAAAAACCTGTCGTACGTCACTTTAACATTTTACTATTCCTCTAATTAAAAAAGTTATTTGCATTTAGGTAATTTTTTTTAAAACTAAAACGACTTCATTTAGCTTCATAAATGGTCCTGAGTATTTTAATTAATTTAAACCATCACGATTATCGATGAACCTAATAATCTCGCCATCCGTACTTCCAACTCAAACTCAATGCTTTTAACGGTTTAACATAATGACTCAAACTAAGCACTTCTCATAGTTAATTATGTCTTCTCAACCAATTTGCCCTCGTTTTGTAAGAATCAATTTGACATTTAAAGCTGAAACAGTTTGTGGACTCTCCCCCAGTCGTAAATACAACAAACCTTTTTTCGCTTGGATTAAAACGAAAGTCACCGCGCTGCCGCCTTTTTTTGCAACAGCCGCACGCCGTCGTCCCGGAGGGTTAATCCAATCATCTCCAACAGCGGCCGGAGCGCGTCTTTTACGGGCCCGGGGTGAGGTTCAGAGCAGCTGACGGACGCTCTATTGAAGCCCCTCTGGAGAAAGGACCAGACGGCGGGGCGCTTTGAAGGCGTGTTTTTTTTTAGATTTTAACCGTGTTCTTGCATCGTCCCACAGCGAAAACATACCGGGAGTGGCATTTACTGTAATATTTACCTGTAATAGATTCTGTCCGTCTGCTGCACTGTCCATAAGCATAGTCATAGCCTCCTTTTGTATATAACATTACAATAAGTCACTTTAACTGCTTTTTATAATGGTGTTTGTTCTGTTAATAAGCTGCACTGTTACATAATCTATTTTACTGCTCTAGCTGCACATTGTGTTAGATTTAAGACTATTTTCAAGTTATTTATCTAGTTTTTTATTGCATGCATCTATTGTCCTGCTGCTCTTGAACTGTGCGCTGCAGCACTGGATTTCCCCCCAGTGCGGGACAGATAAAGGTTATTATTTAGCTTCGTTCAAAAGCCCACAAACTGACATGTTCTCCATCTGTGACGTGGCTCTGAGAATCTCTTCTGCTGTTTTTAAAGGAACATAAATCCTAAAATCATTTCCAGACCCATTCTGTGCATTTATTTATTTATTTTTTGCTTGAGGGCTTTATTTGACAGGACTGGATTGGAGCAAGTATATGTGCTATCCACTCAACCACGAGTGTCCTGAACAAAAGATTCAGTTGTAGTCCTGAAACATGAGATGCCAAACTAAAGGTTCTAAAAAGCATATTTAAAAGCAATAGCAATACAAATAATGCATAATATTTGTCCTTTAAGATAGATCTGTGGCGGGTTTTGAAATCTAAATATGGGTTATTGGCCCAGTACCGGTACCGGACCATCCGCTCTTAAAATGATCAGCATTTAGATCTGATGTCAGTCAAAGCAGAACTAAGTCACATTTTCATCTTGTTGAACGTCTTTGTAAGTCCCTGTGATGGTTAAATATGTATTTTTTGGGGCGTTTGAAGTGTCTGTCGTCGCCCCCTGCTGTCTCTGAGCGGAAAACCAACCATGTAACTCTCCTGAGAAACCCTGGCCCTTTTAAAAAAAAAGATTTGGCTAAAGGTTTTTGTGTGTGATTATACTGTCTTATTACGATAAAGAAAGATGGAAAAAAGCTTTTGCGTCTGTTCTCTGACAGTGTATTTTCACAAGGGAGCTGCAGGGGGAGCTCCATTGCTAAAGTTCTGCTTGAAGTAGTGAAAATATGTTATGGTTTACTACATTTTACCTCCAGGACATTTGAACATTCTGATTTGAGCATCTTAAAGGGTCTGTAAAGATTAAATGTATTGATTGAATTATACCTATGTTTTATTGATTGAATATTGATTGATTTGTCCCCCCTCAGGTGCGGAGACGCTGCTGAAGCCCCCGCTCAGCCTCTTCACTCACCCGCAGCAGCCCTTCCAGCACCTCGACTCTCTGCCCCCTCTGTGCCCGCCGCCCATGGGTCCCACCCCGGCTCTGTGCCCGCCGCCAATGGGACCCGCCGTGACCCTGTGCCCGCCCCCGAGACCGCCGCCCCTCACGCCACCGCCCGGACACGCCCTGGTGCACCCGCCTCCCCCCGTCCCGCCCAATCCACAGATGGGACCGCCTCCTTTAGCGCTGCCGCCGCCGCACCCGCTTCACCCTCCGCCCGTCATCGACCACGCCAAAACCATGCCGCCGCCAAACATCGACATTCGAACCCCGCCCCCGACGCTGCGTTTCGCCCCTGCGCCGTGTCTGGAGCCCCCTCAGATGCCCCCCAGTCTGGTGCCAGCTCCGGTTCCAGGTACGATCACGATTTCACGATTATTGACAATTATTGACACCAAAAAACAGCAAAATACTTCATTTTCTCTCATTCAAATAGTCTAATAGCTCCGCCTTCCTCTAGCGTTATGAAATCAAACTTTCTGAATTATAAAGTCAAGTGGAATAAGTGAATAATACACTAAGTCAGTGGTGTCCAGACTTTTACAACCAAACTTTTGTTGTTGAGGGCCAATGAGCGGCGATCAATACTGTGTTCATCATTTTAAAACACAATACCACACTTTAAATCACTTTTGGACCCGAGTATCAGGTCTGTTTCACACCAAAAATATATTTATAGCGGTTGTAACGGCAGATGATTTTAAAATGAATGATTTTTAAACAAATTTCACTGAAAAAAAGATGTCTAGATTGTTTAAAATTACTGGAAATGGAATTCAGGGTATAATTCTTAGTTTCAATACATTTGATGAGTTGACAGGCATTTTCTTGATTTCATTGATTATTTTACTTGTTTAAAGCTGTTTTTGACTTGCCTCAGAATATTTCTTCTTATTTAAAGCCAAATTCTTTTGTTTGATTGTTGTACTAATGTATTCTCTTACTTCAAGCCAAGTAGAAACATTAGGCTATATAAAAGCTTTTCACATTCAGGTTTACTTTTTTGAGTATAAAAATGACTTATTTTTGCTTCGAAAAAGGTCACGATTATTATTATTTTTAGTTTGTACGATTATATTGTGACTAGAGATGGGCAATATATGAAAATGTAGACAATATTGTGATTGTTGTTTTGAAGAAATGCAAAATTTGAATATTGAGTGTGTCATTTATTGTGAAAAATGCTAAAAAAAAAAAATCAGTGTGATAGTGTGATATTTCTGCACTTTTGTGATTAATTTGATAGACATTTCACATTTGTCTGACAATTAAACCTCCACAATCCAAAAAGAGATACACATTTGTGAATATCGCCTCGCCCTGACTGCGACCTGAACAAATCAATGATTATCGATTAACCGAACACTGTTGCCGTAGTTCCAGGGCAGGCGGCGTGCGGAGGGGAGCAGCCCCAGGACGAGGGCTCTCCGGCGGGCAGCGAGGAGCAGGACGACGCCCTGGAGGAGCTGTGCAAGCCGCTCTACTGCAAACTGTGCAACGTGACGCTCAACTCCACGCAGCAAGCTCAGGCGCACTACCAGGTCAGCGGCAAAACGTGCAGACTGTGATTGCAACCAGGTCGACCCAAACACACGTGAGGCAATTCAAAGTGCTTCACAAAACAGGAAAAAAATGCATTAAAATCACAAAGACATGACAAAAAATCACAAAACCTTAATTTCTGTTCGTTCAATTTAACAATTTTGCTGACATGGATCGTACATGTTGTCCGTGCTTAGTGATCCGCCAGATGGAAAACCAAATCTATTGGACCAAACTGACACTCCAGACACTCTTTCCCATATTTATTTGACGTTGCCAGCGTGGCAGATGTCTCCGGGACGCTTTTAGATTTTTAGATTGATTCTAGTCGACCGAAGACTTAACATCAGAACGTCAGTCAATATTTCTGTGGTGCAAATGGCAGACGTGGCAAAAGTACTGAAGGAAAAATACAATTACTCAAAGCTGAAACTCCTTTGCTTGAGTAAAAGTACTAAAGTAAAAACATGCAGTTGATTGGACGGTGTTAAAAATGTACTCAATTGAATTTTCGGCTTTATAATGCATTTATAACAATTCATTTGGCTTTAATCAAGTTGTAAAAAGGTTTTTGTTAGAGATAAGGAACTTGTTTTGGCAAATTAGTCACAAAAGTGCAGAAATATCACCCTATTAAGTTTACAACATCACTTTTTTTTCATTTTTATTTTTTATTCTACTCTTTTTGTTGCATTTTTCACTATAAATGACAAACTCAACATTCACATTTTTGCACATTTTTGTGTGCATTTTAGCTTGTTGTTCTGATCGTAAAAGTTAAATAATAACAAA
>BJKM01000367.1:217500-352500 GCA_015082035.1 Chaenogobius annularis
AATAACTGGAAACTCGCAGTTATTTTAATTTAATTGCTTTCATTTTAATTTACGTCAATATTTTTAACTACACATTTATTAACCCTAGTCCCACAACCAAAAATAAATAAATACAAATCTGCCGTTATAGCTGTGGAACGTTTTGCGATACCTCATTTAAAGTACCCAATTTTATTCTTGTAAAGTTTACGCCATCTTAAAAAGTTAAAACGTATAAATAAAAAAGGTGTAATTAACTCAAATACATGCCACAAGTAAATAATGCTTTGTGTCTGGATCATGTTAGAATGCTCTGGGAATATAACATCTTCAGTCCCGACGCAGGAAACGGCTGTTGCTAACGTGCGCTAGCGTAGTCATCTTCTTCTTTGCCGTCTCGTTTTGGCCCGAGTCTGCGTTCTCTCTTGTCCAATCGTCTCGCTCCTCGTTAGCCGAAGCCGACCGGGAGTCAACGAGAGCCACGTCTTTTTTGTTGTAGCTTTTAACCATGTTTTTAGCATTTAGCATTTAGCTTCGTTCACACTAGTTTGTTGAATCCTGGTTAGAAAGTCCTCTGACGTGGCTCTGAGAATCTTCTGCTGTTTTCAAACTCCATAAATCATCTATCGTTCGAATCACTATCAGTACAACTGCGTCGCTTCCTTGCATCTCCGACTTCCTAGTTGTTGTTTATGAGACTGTTGTAATTCCTTCTGCAGCCAGTAGATGGCCCAAAAATGTAGTTAGTCCCGTGGGAAACAGCAGAGATCAAAATGTAATTATTTATTTATTTTAGTTCTAAAACGTGCTAAACTTAAGGCAGTCAAGAGCAGGATTAAAGGCTGAGAACAGAACTAACAATGCACCATATTTGTCCTTTAAACGGCCCAGTCAGTGGAGACACTTTTGGGCCGTACTAATCCGCTCCATAGTGAACCAGCGGAATCATGCCTGAATTTCCACTATTGAATTGTGTGTTATCGTGATCATTTTGATGAAAACATTTTTTTTAAAAAGTTGTAATCTTTTTCTTTTAGGTCTAGTTTTAATCGATGAAAATGTCACGTTCATTTAGTCGACTAAATCCATAACAGTTTTAGTCAAACAGAAAAGATATGTTTTATTTTATGATCAATTGTATAGCCAGGTTCATGTTCAGGCGTGTTTCTTGGACGTTGTTTTTAGGCTCTGGGACTGAAAAGAAGAACTTGTCTCTTTTATTCATTCATGTTTAACTTTTATTATTTAACAGAAATACACAAATACTTAAGTTGACAAAAATATCTACTTTAAGTCATAGTTGTAGTCGATAAAAATGCATATAATTGTAGTCATGGTTTTATTCTTAATTATTACTTTTTATCTAGTTTTAGTCAGAAAAATATGACATTGACGAAAACTTGAAAAATGTATGAATGAAGAGCTGCTTTAAACATTCATTTTTAACTTTAAATTATTATTATTATTATTATTATTATTATTATTATTATTATTATTATTATTTAGATTCTATGTATTCTTTTTCTTATTATTCTATTTATTATTCTTATTTTTCATATTATTCTTATACTGTATATTCACTCTCCCGTCTGTTTCTGATCCCGTTCATCCTTAACACTGCTAACCTTAGCATCACACGCCGTTGTCCTTTGTAAATCTAATCACACGCTTCAAGACAGCGCTCCGGCTAAATTTGGACTCGTGATTATTTTTAAACCCTTTCCCTGTTTTTCAGCGAAGGCAACAGCGAGGCGACGCCGAAGAGGAGCCGCAAGGACGAGTATCGCCTGGTGAAAAGCCGACGCAGCCCGCAGCTCGCCGCCCCCTTGACAGGTGACGAGGAAATTAATTATTCGCAAAACACAAAAGCGGGCAAATTGAAAATAAAAACACGGTTTGTTCGATTTGACGCACCCCGTTTTATGTACGCTATCTCCACGCCGCAGCGGTGGGCGGAAGGCGAGATTTATTAAAGCGGGAAAAATCTGTTGGAAATGTTGTGGATGTTAACGCACAGAAGGGCGTGGTTTCGCTGAAGTTGGCAGTGATGTAAGGACGTTTTGAACAAGAGACGGAAAAGGAGCTAGTAATGAATCAAGATGATGTATCAGAGAGGATGAAATTAATACATAAAATCAAATAAACTTGTTTGAAAAAAATTAATAAATTAATTAATTTTTTTAAATGAAATATAACTTTTTTTTTAAATACATAAAATAACACTTTTTTTTAAACAAATAAAACTAATTAAAAATAAATAAATTAAAATAAATAAATTAAAATTAAACAAAACAAAAAACTAAACATTGAATCCAAAGAAAATCAGATATCACATCCCATCAATAAAAAAGGGAAGAAAAATTGTGTTGAACTCAAAACAGACTTTTTATACAGACACACAGTCAAAGCTGCTCTCGTCCTCTCCATCTCTCTCCACCAGGGGGCAGAGCAGAGTGTTTTCGCACCAAACCAGATGAACAAATCAGAATCAGAATCAGAATCAGAAAGAGTTTATTGCCATTGTCAATGAACAAAATTCAAAAACGTAGGAACTTGTCTCGGCCTTAAGGTGCAACATAAAACACTGAGTAATAATAAAACAACATATATTCAATCAAAAAAGGGCATGCATTAGGAAACAATTTAAAATTACTATACAATAAAAATAAAAATAGGCATTTCTATGTACACAAGTTTACAGCTATGTTTAAAGTTATAGTGCAGAAAGTGACAGTGCAGTGAGTGATGAATATTGCAGTTAAAGTGACAGGTGTTTTCAAGTGTTCATGAGTCCAACAGCAGAGGGAAAGAAACTATTCTTGTGGCGGGAGGTTCTGGTCCGGATGGACCGTAGCCTCCTGCCTGAGGGGAGTGGTTCAAACAGACCATGTCCAGGGTGAGAAGGGTCAGCTGTGATCCGACCTGCTCGTCCCAGAGCCCTGGAGACGTACAGGTCCTGCAGAGATGGAAGTCTGCAGCCGATCACCTTCTCAGCAGAGCGCACAATGCGCTGTAGTCTCTGTTTTGTCCTGGCTGTGGCTCCAGCGTACCACAACGGTGATGGAGGAGGTGAGGATGGACTCAATGATGGCCGTGTAGAACTGCACCATCATCTGCGCTGGCAGCTTGGCTTTCCTCAGCTGCCGCAGAAAGTACATCCTCTGCTGGGTCCTTCTTGATGAGGGAGCTGATGGAGGGCTCCCACTTGTCCTGGGTGATGGTGGTGCCCAGGAAGCGGAAGGAGTCCACGGTGGTGATGGGGGAGTCTGTCATGATGAGGGGGGGCTGGGGGGCCTGTGGCTTTCCTGAAGTCCACGATCATCTCCACTGTCTCTGGGCGTTGAACTCCAGATTGTTACCGGCTGCAGCGCAGGACACCAGCCGGTCCACCTCCCTCCTCGCTAGACGGACTCATCCCCGTTCCGAGATGAGCCCGATGAGGGTGGTGTCGTCCGCAAACTTGATGAGTTTACGGAGTCGTGGCTGGAGGTGCAGCAGTTTGGTGTACAGGGAGAAGAGCAGAGGAGAAAGTACACAGCCCTGTGGAGCTCCTGTGCTGATGTACGAGTGTCTGACACATTCTTCCCACGCAGCCGCAGCGCACTGCTCCGTGATTCCGTCAGGAAGTCAGTGATCACCTGCAGGTGGAGCTCAGGACGTGAGCTGGGAGAGCTTGTCCTGGAGCAGAGCAGGCAGGCCTGGTGTTGAAATGCAGAGCTGAAGTCCACAAAACAGGATCCTAGGCGTAGTTCACGGTGGAGTCAAGAATGACTTGCAGCGATGAAGTGCGCCGTGCCAGGTTGATGGTGTCGCCCACAGACCTGTTGCTCTGTAGGCGAACTGCAGGGGCGTCCAGCAGGAGGAGGTGAAGGAACTCTGATGGTGGAGCAGAGACCGAGGGCGTTCAATGACTATCCATGGACTACAGACAGTCAGCGCAACCAGGCCTGTAGCTCCATTTAAGTCCAGTGATCTAGGGCTTCACTCTGGCGTAACCAAGCGGGACATGATGGAGACCTGCCAGCAGCTGGGACATGCGCCATGACCCCAGGGGAAGCACGTTAAAAACAAGTGCTATAAGACGGGGGTTATAACTCTCGTGCGACAATGTTCTTAATGTAGCGGCAGAGACGCCGTCATTGACTCACAGCACAGCTTTTCGGTGGTTGGATTCCGAAATAGCCTGCGTGAACAACAGGGTCCTGTTCCTGAAACTGAGAGTGGTGCGTGGGGGAGGTCGGGGGGTGACCGGGCTTTGGGTTGGCGGAGGTGGCCACCGTGGTGGGGAGGGGGTTGGTCACATCAAACCTGGAGTAGAAGGTGTTAAGTTGGCTCAGCCAGTTTTCGATTGTTCTGCAGCAGGGGGCTCGGGGCTTGTGGTTGGTGAGGAGCCGGAGCCCCCTCCACCACGGAGGCGGGGTTGTTGTCAGAGAACTGCTGCTTCAGACGCGTATTGTACTGTGATCTCGCTCGAGAAACCTCTTTGCTAAATCCATACTTTGCGTTCTTGTAGCGCCCCCTGTCACCAGCCCTGTGCGCTGCCTCCTTTTGCTGAGTGAATGTGAGTGAATGAAGAGAGCTGCTTTAAACTGTTGTTCTGGAGAGACAATTCTTTTGGCTCAGTCAGTGTCAGTGTCAAGTTGCTTCAGAAAATATCACAATAATCGATAATATTGAAAGTACTTTATGCCACTCAACAATAATCCTGAAGCAAGATAATCCCAGAGCATCATTTTCACATGAAACTATTTTGGTAAAAAATGTAAATAAAACATGCAACTCATATAATAGTAGATTGAAATACTAAACTACTTACTGTAGTTTAGTATTTTATTTAGTAGTTCGTAATGAGCCGAGTGATTTGTTACTTATTTGCCCTCTACAGCTATTCTCCTGCTTTTAAATGTAGATGATGTTTTATTTTCTTAAATGTCTTAAATGTGTGAATGTTTTTATGATTTGTGTGCTGTTATATTTTCTCTTTGCTCCAGGTCACACATGAAAAAGAGGGTTTCACCTGGTGGTTAACAGATAAAAATAAAAAATTTATATATATATATATATATATATATATATATATATATATATATATATATATATATATATATATATATATATATATATATATATATATATATATATAATGAAAATAAGTAAGAAGTAAATAACTAAATATATAAATAAATATAAATAAATATAAATAAATATAAATAAATAAAATAAATAAATAAAATAAATGAATAAATATAAATAAAAATGAATAAATATAAATAAATATAAATATAAATATAAATATAAATATAAATATAAATAAATAATACAAAAAATGTCCCCACAAAGGTACTCACAAAAATACTAACCCCCAAAATAGATTGATCCATTAATCGTTTATTGTTGATGCCGTTGTGATGGCGACAGTGCTTCATGCGACTTTTACTTGAGTTTACATTTTCAGTTTCCACCGCTGATGCTAAAAGTGGGAGGAAAAGTAAAGCAGGATGGACCCAGTTTAAGGAGGAGAACACGACTGATGTGAGTCATAACAGTAAAGCACTCTGTCGTCCCCCAGGCCCGTACTACCACTCGCGCCCGAGGCAGAGGATCCCGCGCGACTTGGCCATGTGCGTGACGCCGAGCGGCCAGTTCTACTGCTCCATGTGCAACTGCGGCGCGGAGCAGGAGCCGGACTTCAGGCAGCACCTGGAGAGCAAGCAGCACAAAGCCAAGGTGTCCGAGCTGCGCTACCGCAACGAGATGGTGACGCTGGGCTACAGCTAAGAGCGCTGGGGAGGACGCCGAGGAAGGGGAGTTTAAGGTTCACACGGGACACTTCAGGCGAGGCACTGCAGGAACAACGCTTATTTGACCAATATTGGAAAGGTGATTTTAGTTTGAACCGGGCGCCAAACCAAGCCTGCGATGTTGACATGTTTTTGATGATGCTTAAACTATGAACATCTTGGGGTTTGTGGCACATCTGCGGCACCGGGAACACAACGGAACACTTTTGTAACGAACACAATGGAAAAGAGTCGCGACAAAGCAGATTACACAGTCATTTGGTGCATGGTTCAATAATAACACACACGTTTTGTGTTATTAAGGTATTATAAACCGTCTACAAATGCTGGTAAAGCGCTGATTCACGCGTAATACGTAGGTTACGAAGGAACCTCATTCTAAAGCGTTGCCATGGCTTTTTTTGGTCACTTTGCTCTCTCAGTATAAAGGCGTTCACAAAGAAACCTTCAATTTCTTTTTTTTAAGTTTAATCCATTTGCTTTCATAGATTTTGCAGCTTCAGAAGCCGTTTTTTTCCAAATGCAAGATCTGTAAATAATAGTAAATAAAAAAGCCAAAACAATTTTCTTTTAAAAATCGAATAAATCACATTTAAACCTGGATTTATACATTTTTCAGATTTGTAAATCCCAAATTCCAAATATGTGCACAGTTTTAGGCATTTTACACTTAAAATGCCTTATTTTTGTATGAAAACTTGACTTGGTGAAAAACTTGTAATACATGTATTCAAATATGTAAGTAAACTACACAAGAAGTCCGTTCACCTGCAGTGTCTCGCCTTTAACAAAACAAAATACAAATACAAATTCTGGGGTAGTATCAGTTACATTTACTCAAGTACTTTTTATAAAATTGGACGTTTCAGTGCAGTTTTCAGACGTCACACTTTTACTTCTACTCGAGTAACGCTTTGTGGATTTCAGTCCTTTCAGTCCTTCTCCTTTTCTGCTGTGATCCATATCAATCCTTACAATCCCAATAAAAGAACAATTAGTCGAGTAATAAAAGTACTCCATTGACCGATTGGTCCAAACTAAACCACTACAGCCCTAGAAACGTATCCACGGCAATCACGAAGCTCATTTACATGTTTGTTTCCTCATGAATAACAGATGTTTTATTGGAAACTGCACTGTATAGTTATGAATTCACACGCTAATATAAGGTACTGCAAAGTATTTATTGCATTTATTTGGAGTTTTTGTCATAATAGTCATAAACAACTAACAGATCGAGATGCAAACTTAAATTGTATAGAACGTGCATTGACGTTTTGGTTGACGTTCCATTCTCCAAGACCTTCTACAAGCATTTATTCGAGTCGGGATGTGTTACAAGAGAAAGACGATGCCAAACTCACGCGAAGCGGTGGTGTAAAATAGCTCTGATACTCACAAATCAGTGTATTCTGGTTTGAAAACAAAGCACAATGAACTTTCTGTAGTAGTAGCAGTGTTAATGTGTTTCAGCCAAGTGTAAATATGCGGTTTGTGCCTTTGGTGTGAATCAGGCTGAAGACGTGTTGGATGTGGATGTATCATTAGACCTGGACCATTATATATTATGTGCAATTAAACAAATATGAATCA
This sequence comes from Chaenogobius annularis, assembly GCA_015082035.1. Lineage (NCBI taxonomy): Eukaryota > Metazoa > Chordata > Actinopteri > Gobiiformes > Gobiidae > Chaenogobius > Chaenogobius annularis. The sequence continues at coordinate 224,874 of BJKM01000367.1, forward strand.
AATTGTGATGAAATCAAACTGTGAACGATCAAAGGGAGCAGTTCGTCCCCTTAGAATGAATGGTTTTATCTGCATTCTCGGCAGTTCTCAGATATTTAGATTGTGGTTCATCGGTCTTAAGAGTGAGAAAGGAACAAAGATTACATTTAAAACCGCCGTACGACCAAAGACGAGCGCTCTCAAAGATGTTGTCATTAAAATGTTCTCATTAAATGTCTACAAACTGTTTGGAAATGTTGATACTTTGACTCTTGACTTTCTTCTTCTAAAGTCATACAGGCGTTCGCAACAGAACCTGCTAGCTCAGTGTTAGCTCAGTGTTAGCTCAGTGTTAGCCCAGGGTTAGCGCAATGTTAGCTCAGGGTTAGCATCAGGATTAGCATCAGTGTTAGCCCAGTGTTAGTGCAGTGTTAGCTCAGGGTTAGCATCAGTGTTAGCTCAGGGTTAACATGTGTTAGCCCAGGGTTAGCTCAGGGTTAGCATCAGTGTTAGCTCAGGATTAGCATCAGTGTTAGCCCAGTGTTAGTGCAGTGTTAGCTCAGGGTTAGCATCAGTGTTAGCTCAGGGTTAACATGTGTTAGCCCAGGGTTAGCGCAGTGTTTGCATCAGCCTTAGCACAAGGTTAACATCAGTGTTAGCCCAGGTTAGTGCAGTGTTAGCTCAGGGTTAGCATCAGTGTTTAGCTCAGGGTTAACATGTGTTAGCCCAGGGTTAAGGCGCAAGTGTTTGCATCAGCCTTAGCACAAGGTTAACATCAGTGTTAGCCCAGGGTTAGTGAAGTGTTAGCTCAGGGTTAGCATCAGTGTTAGCTCAGGGTTAACATGTGTTAGCCCAGGGTTAGCGCAGTGTTAGCTCAGGGTTAGCATCAGTGTTAGCCAGGGTTAGCATCAGTGTTAGCCCAGGGTTAGCGCAGTGTTAGCTTAGGGTTAAATTCAGGGTTAGCTTTAGCTCAAGGTTAGCATCAGTGTTAGCATCAGTACTTCCTGTCTAATTCTACGGGGTTTTCACTAAGTCAGTCTAAAATCAATAAATACTTTAAGATCAGTCGTGGTGGATGTCTCTGGAAACATGTTAAAGTCTTTACAAAAACAGGTGAATACTTGTGTTTATAAAGGGACGTGTTTGTGTCTCAATGCTAATGCTAATTCTACTGTTGAGGCATTTGTTTATTTTATTTTTTCAATAAAACAAATTAAAACAACAAACCGACATAATCTTCACATAAAACAACCGGACAGTCTTTACTTTCAAATAGAGTTAGGTTGTTTATTTTGTATTTCACATTTTAATAACAGTTAGCATTAGCGGTGAGAAACGGTTAGCCTAGCCCGCTGCTACTCCATTGCCTATCTATTATTTAGATAACCTGAAAATACTAAACTTATGAAATAAAATACTTATGTTTTTGGTTGTTACGATACTTGAATTGGCCATTAGTGTGAGAAAGCCATATCCAGGTCTTTTATACATCCACAGTAAACTCCGCCATGTTTTAATATTAAAAACAATGTAAATATGCTACTGCACCAGATAAATATAAAATACATTAGTTATTGTTATTGTACATAGTTTTAATGTGATTTCATTTTGACCATCAGGAACCAAGAGTGAACTGAGAGAATGAATATTGTGTGTGACAATTTGTAAAATGATGTGTTGAAATTTTAAATGGAAATGTTGTTCTACTGTTTGTGTTAAAAAAAGAAATAAATTAAAAAAAGAGTTTAGTTCACGTGGGCTGCGTTCACACTTGTCCTGGTTTGGTCTTGCTTTTAGCCAGATGTAGATTTGGTTTAGTCCTGGTTTAGTCCCAGGTTTAGTCCCAGTCCAGTCTCAATTTAGATTTTTTTTTTTTTTTGTGTGTGCAAGTGTGAACGCAGCATTTTTATTTATTTTTTAAATCTTGAATGTAAACCAAATATCACTCAGAAAAACATGTAACATTTTATTTGACATTAAAATATATAAGGTTTATTTTTTAAACAAATTAGCATAAGGGAAAAAAATATATACATTGCATTATAATTTGAGTTAAAGGTGCACTATGTAACTTTTCTGTAGAGCGCCTGCTTCTTTGTTCCAGGAGTACATTTTTATGATTTTGTTTTGGCTGATTACCTAGTCTGTGGTAATAAAAAACCCCAAGACAAATAAATATAATTATAATCTGCCTAATTGTAAGTAGAGCTACAAGAATTAATCAACAAATCGTGACTAGACGACTATAAAAAAAATATTGTCGTTGCATTTCGACAACAAAGACAGCAACATCATTAAATAAAAAGTTTCAAATTTCAAAAAAGGATAAACTAGTTCAGATTTCCATCATTAATACAGTACATGTTATTCATAATTGTAAATATTCTTTGTGTAACAGCCGTCCGCCACTAGATTTCAACCTTTATTTGGTTACAAACGGATAAACAAAATGTATAAATGTGCAATAGAAATACAAACAGACTAAAAGAAACACCTGTATTTGCAAGTGTGTGTTTGAAATGTGACGGACATTAGCTAGCACAAAGCTAGTTAGCATCCGTCACGCCTACGTGAAGAGAACGGCAGAAGAATAAAGAGATGCAGGGAAAAATTCGGATAAATAACAATCTAAATATGTAAAGTGTGAAAGATAAAAGTGACATAGTGCAACTTTAAGGCAAGACTGCAAATGTAGGATGTTTTTGTTTTTGAGCGAGTGTCGAGTCCAAATGAAATCAAAGCCGTCTCTGTTATTGGAAAAGCCTGATCAAAGTGTACACGGTATTTTTGTACGTTTCTAGTGTGTTCACGTGATACTTTATATGTTCAGAGGAATCACGTCATTTACATGTAAGGTACGCTTTGTTACTGACTGTGAACATATCTTTGTGTTAAAAATATTTAGTAGGAAAAAATGTAACCTCAAATATACTTGAAAATAATGTTTTCCTGTGGGAGGATCGTGGGACTTTTCAGACCTCAGAAGTGTCTGTTGCCACTGCACAAAGTTCACTTTTTACAGATTCAAGAAAAGTGCAATAAAAGTATTCATTTCACGCACTGTAATTATGTCTTCATTTGCTTTAGGGATATGCGCTGATATCGGTGATGTCAAAGGGTTTCCCACATATTATCGGCCCAATATCGACACCGATATTTGACTGCACTCTCTGTGTGTCATGTGTCGTTCCCAGTTTGGGCATCAGATTTGTCTTTTTGAACAAACTAATGAGTACAAACTAAAATAAAAGTGCAGTTAGGCCACAATATGTATTACACAATGCCAGAAATAGTTTTATATCTCTGACATTTTTATTACTCATTATTATTATTAGTGAATTCATACAGTGATGACATCGATTATGACAGCTTTAACTGTTCAACGGTACAAGTCATTATAATTAATTCAACCAGCAGTGGAATATGTTTGTGAGGCATTTGTCTACGCGCTTGACCCAGCCAATCGGAAGTCTTCATTTCGCGGGTGTTTTGGATCCTTGTCCTGCTGCAGAACCAAAGCTCGACTATGTCATCCCAGCCGAGTGCTGAATCAGCACCTTCAAATCTGACGCCATGGTTCCCTCTCCAGGGGGTGGAGAGTCCTCTTGGGAAGGAGGAGGTGTTGACTCACTAGTGCCTCCTCCTGGCCGGCTCGTCAAAAACATTTCATTTTATTGCAGGACATACAACAGATATAACAGAAGCTCCACAGACCCTTTTACTGCCTGATAAAGTAACAGTGCCACACGCTCCTGGTCGGAAAACCGAGAAGAACAGACTTTTAACTCTTGATTGTGTGAGAGGAATTTTTACTGACGTCATTTGGCCTATTTTTTAAGTGCTTTATAAATTCAAATCCGGAGCAGCGCTGAATCAATGTTAATGCACCAAAATATTATCGAGCTTGTGTCAAAGCATTGATTTATGTGTGCTCAGGTCGAGGCCCGTTCACCACTCACTAATCGTCTCCAGCAGTGGGCGCAGTGCTAAAGCATACAGCGCCTCAGAGTGGACAGGCTTTTTGGTCTTTATTGTTATACATTTTACCTGCCTATTGACCTGATATAGTTCTTTTATCATGGAGGACAAATGGGAATAAATAAAGAAATGTATTATTTAAACATGCTTTTCGCCTGCAGTTTGATTTAAGTTTTATGGACCTAAACACTGCAGAGTCTACAGTCTCAATATTTAATCATTTTCCCCAGTTTCAAAACTGAAATCCAGTGTTTGTGTGTGTTTCCAAATAAAGTAAACAACAACAAACACAAACACAGACGAAATAATGATAAAATTATAATACAATACAATAAAATACCATACCATAAATAATAAATTGTAGAATTGAACATAAGAATTTAGGAGGGAAAAGAACACATAAAAAAAGGTTTTGGGAACACAAAATCCAAGTTGTCCCTGACAGTCTAGTTTCGGTTAAATTTGTCCAATATTTAATCATAATAATCCAATATAATAAAATAGTTGCTTCATAGCATAACCCCCCAATTATTTATTGTTATTTACAAGAAAACAGAACCCATTGGATTTACAACCTTCATACTGGGTTATTGCTGGTGCCAGTTAAGATACTAACCCTAACCCATCATGGTGTTTCCATCCTATTACCACGACATTACTGTGCTCTAATATACAGTCATTTGCACATTTAAACATCAGCGGGACGTAAACAAATTTAAATAAATATAAAAAGTCCTCAATGTTCAGGCTCAAACCCTAAACCTCCGGGTTAGTGGGCACATGCTGTACCACTGAGCACACATAAATGGACTACTAAACCAAGGCGAATGGCCCTAATCCCCCATCAGTGCAGCCGAGTGAAACATGCACAACAAAAGCGTCCATATTTCTATTTATGTATGTCATTGTTTGCTTGACCCACCCAAGCGTATCCAAGTAAAGACCCACGGGTTCAAATGTGGACTTCTGCTCGGTTAAACACCGGACTGAATTGGCAGCTGATCGTACTGTATCTTCCTGAGGAGAACAAAGCCCTTTAAGGGACATCACAACAACAACAACAAGGGACTACACAAGCTTCACAATGAACTCACAATGAACTGGAACTAGAACCAAGTAGATGAAAGCTGAGGAACCAAAGCCAGCACGGGCAACGGCATTTAATGTTTATCAAAACTGTGCTTATAGTAGTATTACATTTTACAGTACATAACAGCAGGCCGCATACACACTGGCGTACTTATACAGGCCACTTATACTTATAGTGCGTATTTTTTTTACAATTGTCTAATTTTGACTTTATTTGCTGTATTTATACCTGTTGTACATATACATTATGGTTTTACATCAATTGAGCAGGTATTTGTGGAGAAAACATTGAAAAAGCTGTGGACAATGACAGGAAGTGACATCACACTCATTCCAGTCAAAATGTGTGCAGAATTTACACAAAGAAACAACTTTTTGACGCTCTAAACATGAATTCAACAAAATGAAGTCGCACTCATATATTTTTATTTTGTCAAATTAAAACAATTGCGACATTAGATGAGTTTTGGCCCAGTGTTTGCTGGGTAATTCAAACAGGAAGTGACATTTTTAATAAATTTTTTTTATTAAAGGAACAAATGACAAACAAAATAGGTACCATACAAATATACAATAAAGTAAACATTGCAAACAGGAAGTGAAATTATAAACCTAAAAAATGTGCTATTCTTTGATAACATTTTTATAATTTTTAGCTAAATTCAAAATATATAATCTTTGTTAAGATATATTTATCTTAACAAAATATATTTGTAGCAATGGAAATAAACCTATTTCTGATTCTGATTCTGATTTGAGTTCAATGAATCGTCCGACCTGCAGGGGGCACTATGTGTGACGGGGAGAATACTCTGAAAATGTATTTAGTTACAGAATACTGAATACCTGAATTAAAATGTATTTTGCAAGGACCTATTCAGTCACTTTGTCCAATCAGAGTACTGTATACTGAATACTTAGAATACTAAGTAATACCAATTAGAGAAAGATAAAAAATGACACATGCACCAACCACAAGAGCTGCATTTGCTATTTTTTTCAAAGTAAATGCAGCGCTTTGTGACAAAAATGAGACCCCTGCGTACTGCCCGCCTCTAATCAACCCGGAAACGAGAGCCGTAAGCAGCGCTCCGATTGGCCGTGCTCGGGGGCGGTCCATGCGAGTGGATTCAAGCTGTCCCGAGACCTGAATACGGAACGCGCGGACATCACCGACGCGCCGAGGGGTTCGCGAGGGGCGGGGAACGAGTTAAGACACATTTAAATAAACACTTGCGCGGAAAATGATCTCTCAAAAAGGTCTCTCAGCACATGGCAGAACCAAGCGGGTCGGAGAGTTTGGTCTGAGCGACGCAAGACTCGGGTGGGCCGCCAGACGAGGGCATTTTAAAAAATGACGATACAGTACGGAAGAGAAAAAACACGATAGCGACATGGCAGACGTGACAAAATGCTTAACGGTGGGCTTAGGCGTGGGCGATATCCACAACAAGAACCAGAATCTCGCGGTTGTTTTTGCATTGTCTCGATGGAATGTGCTGAAACGTGTCTGCAAACGTCTCCGTTGAGGTTCTAGCATCGCAACAAAACACATGGACCATTAGATTAACCTCAAAAAGGGCATAAACATTGACTTTATCCCATCGTTTGGGAGATCACGCTACATACGTCTCTTTCGCCTCTTTTTTAGGACATTTTCAAAGGTGCTAACATTGCATATCTCCAAAAGAACAATATTTTCAATACATCTCCCACCTGGTATAATAAAGTGACATTGTTATGTACTTTCCAGCAAACATAACATTGATTTCAGTGTTCCAGGTGGATCAGTTCGGCCCAGAGGTTCTCAAACTAGCACCGTCAGATCTAAAACCGGTCTACAAGAGCACAATTTCAGGTCTTCATCAGGGCTAAACCAGGTCTGAAGTATAACGAGACCCTTGCTCCTGTCACTGTGTGTAGTTCCAAGGAAGAAATAACCCCAAAAGAAGGGCAAACGTGTGGATTAAATTGACTCTTCACCAAACAAACACTGAGAACCACTGGTATAAGCCTCGGTTTTGGCAGCGGAGAGAACGTGACATGGCGTTCACAATATTTGGGTGCGAATGTCCGTTTTGGGGTCTTTTTAGGAGTTTTTGGCGTCGCCCAAACGTGCGCGGGTGAAACAAAACTCCAGCTGCGTTTGCATAAAGGGCAGGACACGTTCTTTAATACTCCATCGCTGTAACGTTGCAACGGTGCTAATATTTTCAGTTTTTAAAATTGTAAATATATTGCAAATACTGTAAATAATGTATAATGTACTGTGGAAATGTAAATTCCAGAGTTAACACCCGTTAGACCCAGATATATTTATTTTCAATTTAATTCTTGATTCTTGATGTTTCACGCTTTATAGTGTAATTTCATTCCAATGCACAAACTGAATCGTTTAGTCAATCTGTCACATGATCTGAGGGACTGCAATGCTTAATTGACTCATCATTATCTGGACTATACAGACTCTAAACATGTACAAAAGTCGCAATAATAAATAAAAATGTCCAAAAATAACATTCAGAACACACAGCTGCTTTGTGTTCGAGCTCAGGACTCGGCTCGCACATTTAGACGATGTTTTCACAAGGGAACAACAGTGAAAGATGGTTTAAGAGCTCATTAAGGCTGCTAGTGCAAGATAAAACGTGTGAATGATGAGCTAAAGTAGTGGATAATCATTAGCATATATTTGAAGTATAGAGCGCCTACGTCTTTAGCTTTCGTGCCGCCAGATAGGGTCAAAGGTTGAGCAGGAGTCCTTGAAGTGCTCAAAAGAGGGCGTTCTTTTCAGACACCTCCAGCAGAAGATGTTGCGGCACCGGGCGCAGGTCATGCAATGACATCCTCCAATTTTCTGTAAAAGATCATTGTAAAACAGCCTTCATTTGAAAGGCCCTGTAACATCAAACACACGTGAGGCCTGGCTCAAAGCTCTGGAGATGGCCCCGGGGCGGAGCCTACTGGGACAATAAAGGCTAATCTAATCCCTTTGTAATATGATTGTAATAATGTGTAGGGATGGGAATATATAATGCCAAGTTCAATTTTATAATTCAATATTTCTTAAAGGACAAATATTATGCATTATGTGTTTTGTTATTGTCCTTCACACATGCGCTTGAGGACATTTATTGTGGCATCTTAGGATTTCTAAAGAAGAATAATAGACTTCATATTACTCTGGCATTTCCCACGTCTGGAATTGTGTTATAGACCCATCTACTGGCAGCAGAGGGAATCACAAAGGGGAGTAAACAAACCAACTAGCCCCGAGATGCTAATGTAAGCTCGTCGCTGTAATGAATGCGATTTGATCAAAGTAATCATTTATGGTCTTAAAAAAGTGCGCCGAAGACCTCTGGGGTCTGCCTATGACATCACAGACCTGGAACATTCATAATAAGCTCAGAGGGAGACAATTTACTAAACAGGATGCACCACTCAATTCTATGTGTTTTTGATGAGGGAACAATGTAAACAACTCAAAAAAAGAACATTTTTCATCAAATTTATCACAATTTAAAATGCAATGGAAGAATATGCAAATTAACTTAGTTTGCACTAAAATGGCAAATAAATGCACTAGGAATAGTAGAAGACGCCACTAAAATATAATGTAAACATAACTGGATTAAGTGTTAAATCAAACTTTCAAATGATTGGCTAGTTTAGTCATGAAGGATTTACTCGAGGTGGTCTCACTTTTCACTTTTATCATTGATTTCCCCACAATTGGCTGTAGTTTTGGAGCTGTCAATGACTGTCTGGATTATTGAGACAGACGTGTTGAATGTTGACAGGCCATTTGCTCAAACAGTTCCAGCAGAAGTGGCGTCGGCAGAGTGCGCAGGTCATGACGTTACAGCCCCCATTTTTCTGAAAATTATAGAACAATTTACTCATTTAATTTGATTTCTTTTGCAAAAAAAACGTTGAATTATGTCAACTGGCCATAGTTTTTAGAGTGAAAATCAGTTCTAACACAACAGGTTTTATTTTATTTCTGTTTCAGGAGTTTTACTTCTACCTGAGTAATATAATTTCAAGAAATACTATTCTTAATTGAGTACACTACAATTTTGTATTTGTGTTTTCTCTCCAACACTGCTTAAACGTTTTAGAAAATTGAGAGAAAATAACTTGTTGGATATATATTGCCCATCCTTAAATGTAAATGTGTTTTTTGTTTTTTTTATTATTGGAGTGAAACTTGAAATTGCTGTCATCAGAATGGAGCTGGCTCAGAGTTAGCTCACAGTGTTAGCGCGCAGTGTTAGCTCACAGTGTTAGCTCACAGTGTTAGCTCACAGTTAGCTGGAGTGTTAGCTGAGTGTTAGCTGAAGTGTTAGCTGAGTGTTAGCTGAGTGTTAGCTGAGTGTTAGCTGAGTGTTAGCTGAGTTGTTAGCGTCTCCCTGTCCAGTCTACGTCTGTGGTGTTTTTGCTGAGTCGCAGTAAAATGAATAAATAAATCGGCTGACACAGTGGACAGCGAGCTGCAGGTGAATGTCACTGACAACAGACAAAACAAGGTGAAAATGTCCCTGGAAGAAACTTCTGTGTTGATAAAGCTGTAATAAATATTTAAATAAAATAATTAAAATAACAAACTGAAGTAATCTACAAATATTAACAATCAGGTTAATAATAGTTAGCATTAGCAGTAAAAAAACCAGTTAGCTAACGCTAGCCGACACACTGCTGTGCACGTTGCACTTTTTGAATTACAAAGTAGTAGTAGTGGCAGAAATGTGAATTAATTTTCTTCTCTATTACAAATGATGATTGACTTGAATATAATTTGTGGTAGAGTATGTAATGAATCTGTAAATAAACTTAAAAACATTTCTGTAGCCAAGAGTTGGCCGAAAAACAATCCGGACTTTTCCTTTATCAAAACAAAAAGTGTTTGCTTTAATCTCCAATTAAATACACAATTAATGCCAAATAAAATTATGTTTTTTCAAACTAGGCTCCGACATCACTCATATGGATGTTTTCTTTTTTTCATATTTTGTGATATTCCGAGGTTAATCCCAGTTCCTCCGCTGAAATCACACTGGTTCCACGTCACGTTTGCCTCCGTGACGTTAGATTGTATTTGTGTCTGAACGTGTAGCAACGCGTTGTCGTGGGCGCCGCTCTGACCTGGATGCGGCTGAAGCAGTGAGGGCAGTTCTTGCTGTTGACGCTGAGCCAGTCTTGGGACAGGCCGTACTCCAGGACGCCCATCAGAGCGTGGCGGCCGTACCGTTCCTCCAGAACCTTCCGCCTCTGTTTGCTGCCACTGGCGTAGTCGTCCCAGACCACCATCCTGCCCGCTGCACACAACACACCACCAACGTCGCGCAAGATTCATACACATTTACAGTATGATGGGGGATTGTTTTTCCGATGCTAATAACCACAAACAGCTCCACCTCCTCCAACGAAAGAAAAAGCTGTTAAAAACTCTTCAACCTCCAATTTTGTGACGTTATTGTTATTATGGCCGTTAATTATTTTAATAGTCGACTAGTCAGCGATTATGTTTTCAGCTAATCCACTGGTAAAACGGTTATTTCTATTGCACATTGGGACTTTTAAAATAAATTTTTAACCAAACAAAAGTTGAAAAATACTTAAATTTACAAATAAAGTGTATTAATGATGCACTAAATCAGAAATTGTTTATCTTTTAAAAAATTTTTTGATTGAATAATGCCACCGTCTGTTATTGTTTAGAGTCGGCATTGTCCAGATAATAAATGCGCTTATCAAAATACCGCTACGATTATTTTTTGTTTATGTTTTCGACTAGTCACATTTAATCGCCTGATATTTGTTTAATATATTTGTTGCTGTATTGTCTTTTTCCTGTTCACATACGGCTTTTTGCACTACCTACTTAAAACCAATATATTTAAGGATAATTAAGTTTAAGGATCGTTTTTTCTTCATTCATTTGCTTGTCGCTCTTAATTTGATCATTTATTTTCATTAATACAATTTATTTTCATTAGTAAAAGTCAGAAGAGAGGATTATTAAGTTAAATTGGGCAAGGTCAGTCAACGTATTGCCGTTTTTACAACCATAAATCCTCACCAGACTCGTTATCATCATTCCTCCATCTGCCAGTAGATGGAGTGCAAATCCCAATCCTGATGGTGGGAACGCCGCACGAATGTAAAGTAATGAGCGCTTCCAGCAGAAGCGCTCATTACGCTTCAAGATGCCTCAACAAAGGTCAATAACAATAATGCATAATATGTGTCCTTTGACTTCTTTCTGCTGTTCCCTTTAAAATACTTTGCAAATGTTGCTGATTGTGCTTTTATTTGATTGTGTTAGGCATTTTCCTCCATATCAAGTCGATGCTTGAGACAGAGGAATCATTATTAGGGGTATATTTGTGGAGAAAACTTTGAAAAATCTGTGGGAAATGACAGGAAGTGACATCACAGGGACACTCATTCCAGTCAAAGTTTATGCAGAATTTAGACAAAGAAACAACTTTGACTCCATAAACATTCATTCCACAAAATAAAGGCGCTCTTTATTTTTATTTATTATTAGAGGAGTTTTTGCCCAATGTTTGCAGTTTCCTATTGTGACGTCATCAATTACAAACAGGAATTGAAAATATAAACCTTATCATTTTCAGCAAAATTCAAAATATATTTATCTTAACTGCATTTTAGTTCAATGAGTCGTCTGACCTGTAGGGGGCACTTTAAGTACACTTGACATATGTGACACAGAGAAGCAGCAGAACGCACCTTGTGACTCGGGCAGCTCGCTGTAAACCCCGTCCGACGTGCTCGCCCCGGACGCGCTCGCCGTCGGAGTGTAACAAGCCTCGGCGCCGTGGTACGTCTTCTTACAGAGGACGCAGAAGGCGAAGCTGCAGGCGGTGCACAGAGCCATGGAGCCGGAGGAGTCGGAGAGGACGGCCAGGGCACAGGACGGGCGCGGGCAGTACACCACGTCTGTCAGCACAGAGAGGACAGTCAAGCCAAGGGCGCGGTGGAGGCGAGGGCGCGGTGGAGGCAAGAGGGCGCACGGTATCGAGCGGACGGGCGCGTGGGAGCGGGGCGCCTGGTGAGAGGCAGGGGCTTCGCGGTTGGCAGACGAGTGGCACGGTTGAGGCGAAGGCGCGATTGAGGACGCGCAAGGGCACGGTCGAAGGCGAGGGTTTGGTGGAGGCCAGGCAGCGTGGAGGCCAGGGCGCCGGGTTCGAGGAGGCGAGGCTAGACGGTCAGAGCTTACGGCCGCAGTCGAGGCAAGGGCGCGGTCGAGGCGAAAGGCAGCTGGCGAGGCTATGGGACACGGTCGAAGGAGGCGATTCGCACGGTCATGGAGGCAGAGGCACGGTTGAGGCGCGAGGGCGCGGGCTTGAGGCCAGGGCGAGGTGAGGCATCTGGAGGGCGACAACAAGGTCGAGGAGGCAGCCCGGTCGAAACGAACGATCGAGGAGGCGAGGGCACAGTCGAGGCAAAGGGCAAAAGGTCGAGGCAAAGGGCACGCGGTCAAGCTAGGCCGCCAGTCAGTAGGGCATAGAAGGCACGGGTCGAAGGCTAGGCAACGGGAGGCACCGGTCGAGGCCAGGGCGCTGGGGTCGAGGAGGCTCTGAGGCATGGTCGAGGCCAGGGCGCGGCTTCGAGGATGGCTGAGGCTAATGCGTCGAGGCCAGGGCGCGGTCGAGGGCGTGAGGCAGTCCGAGGGGTGCGGAGATGGCTAAGCACGGTCGAGGCCAGGGCGGTCGAAGGGCAGGGCGCGGTCTGAGGAGCAAGGCGCCAGGTCGAGGGCCAGCGCAAGGGTCAGAGGCCATGGGCAGCGGTCAAGCCAGGGCAGCCGGTCGGAGGCAAGGGCACTCAGCTCCGACCTCGTTCAACCGGCTTCAAGTTCCCAGAACATTCCGGGATTTGTCTCATGTTTTTCTAATTATGAGGTTTTTTCATCAGTCAAGTTTGCAGTTTGTGAAGAAAAATTGTACATTTAAAAGTTGAGTTCTTGATGTCATCAAAAAGCGCCATTCCAACAAAATGCGCCTTTTTTATGACAGTAAAAACAATCATTTAGCAAAATAAAGGTGTTGTCAGGTGTAATTAATTTGTTCAAATCATAACTATTGTATGATTTAAATGGACTCATTGGCTTTTTGTTTACAATTTGGTTGCTAAGTAACAGTTGTGGAAATTACCTGCGTCATATTTGCTGGACATGTTCAAAACCAGGAAGTGACAATTATAAACGTCACCAAAATTGCCAAATTGGAGAAAAACAGTCAAAATGTTTAGTAAATCTGTGCTGCATCAGTTACAATTAAATAAAAACAGAACTTAACTGCACAGCGTAACCTAGGAAACCCAAGATGGCTCCCTAAAAAAAACAAGCGGTGTGGAGCTGGCAATAATCGGGGGGAATTTACGCGGGGGAAATTGGCCAGATTTCCAAAAATGCAGGGTAATTACTAAACGTCTTTAAAGTAAATTACTTTATGATTAAAAATGCAGTTCCGTGTGCCGATTTCAGATTCGCCGTTGATGCACAATATGCGCGACCGTACGTATCCACCTCGGCGGCCGTCTCGCTCATTTGCTGAATGTCCTCTACCGCCTCTCCCGTGTTTACACTCAAACTGTCCTGTCCGTTAAAAACCTTGTAGCAACAACAAAACAAAACGTTTGGGTGACGTCAGTCGCTCGTTAAAGTGCCTCGGACAGTTTTGGACGGACTCAATTGCGACTAAAATGCAGTTGAGATAAATATATTTTAGAATTTTGCTAAAAATTATAGAATTGTTATCCCAGAATATCATCACATTTTTAGGTTTATAATTTCACTTCCTGTTTGTAATTGATGGACATCACACTAGGGAATATTACTAAGCAAACACTGGGCCAAAACTCATGTAAATGTCACATTTAAAAGAATTTGACAAATAAAAATGGAATAAGAAGCGACTTTAATTTTGTTGAATTAATATTTTAGAGTAAAAAAAGAATTGTTTTCTTTATGTACTTAATTATGCGTAAACTTTGACTTGGAAATGAGTGTCCTTAGTGAGTGATTCCTACCCTGTTTTCTACAGATTTATCGACTTTTTCTCCCTCAAAATAACCTGCTCAATTGGTCCTTGAAACTATTCATTATATGTACCAACAGTGTACAAAATACACCAAGTAAAATCTAATTTCTAGAGAATCGTTATTAAAAACCCTGTCATAGGCACTTTTAACGGGACCTTGTCAAAAAAAGCTATAGCAAGATATCGCACGTATAAAATGGAATGTATCATTAAATTAAGGGTCAGTATTCCCCACAAACCTTTCCCACCCTCTCATTCAGGGTGTCGTAGAGGGCTTGACCCCACTACACCACTTCAAAACATGTTTATACCAGGCCATAGCGTCGAGAGTGGACTGAAGCAGCAGGCGATCGTTTAGCGACGGAACAGCTCCTCCCCCACCAGACTTCTCACCTAAAAAACACAACAAAAACTTATTCTGTGTAAAAATACTATGTTTGATTGTAAAGAAATACGAGCTCATTCTGGTGGACATATTTACTGGCATTTTTATTTAATATGCACTGTCCCTGAAAAATAAAAATAATAATAATAATACAAATAAATAAATATAAATACATTTAAAAAAATAAAATAATAAAAAAATAAAAAAATAATAATAATATAATAATAATAATAATAATAATAATAATAATAATATAATAATAATAATAATAATAATGATAATATAATAATAAATAAATAAAATAATATAGTATAATACAAAAATCAAATCAAATAATCGTGAGTCATTACAAATGTGGGGTGTGGCCAAGGTAGAAAGTATAGTAATTAAGTGCATTTTATTCACGAATATAACCACACATTGGGCCTTTACTGCAGATGTTATTTTGGTGTAAAACTGGAGGTTCTTGTATAAAAACAAGTGGTTTGGAGGAGCGTTCAGACTTTGGAGGAATAAAAAGTGATCATTTTGTGTTACATTAAAATCATTAGTGGAACTGGGAAGCATTCGTTTGTTGATGCTGTTGTTAATGCTAAACGTCTTATGTATTTATAGTTTTCTGGAAGAAATCATAAAACAAATGATCAATATTACTATGAAAACGGTTTTATTGTATGCATTTTTAAGTGTCTCGTTCTGTGTTTTTGTTGTCTCGTTATGCATATTAAAAAATAAATAAATGACTATATATTTGATGGTTTTAGTACGATTAAAGGGATATTTTACTGTCCCATCTCCGGGTCTTCATACATTCGACAACGCGTCCTGTCTGAGGCGGCCTCTCTGACCTGCGCAGGCGTTGGGGCGGCGTCGCAGTCGGCCCGGGCGCACGACACCTCCCTCACGTTCCCGCTCTCGATCTGAACCTTGCAGAACTCCGCCAGACAAGCGCGGCAGAACACGTGGCCGCAGTCGACGAGCCGGACGCACTCGGAGCCCAGCCAGCTCGCCAAGCACACGCCGCACTCGAACTGCTCCTTGGAAAACGCCCTCTCCTTCTGCTCGGCGTCGTGGATCAGCAGCCGGGAGAGAAGCGCTTGACCCGGGGTTAGAGACAGAGGGAACCCGCCATCGTTTGGGGCTCCTCCGTCGCCGTTTGCGCACGCGGTACTCGCTTTGTTTTCCTCGCAAGTCCAGCGGTTGTGTTCGGAGTTGCCCAAGTTCGAGGGTATCTCCAAATTATCTGCGATGCCCAGGAAGCTGAGAGTCTCACATTTGAGGAACTGGGCCCAGGAGAAAAGCACGACGGCGCCCCCTGTGGTCTGGTACAGGTCATTGAGCTCCGCAGTAAGCGAGGACAGCTGAGGAAACAAGAGAAACAACCACAAATGTCGTTTTTTTCTTTTACATTTGATACAATTTGATGATGTTTGTCTCCCAAATGAAGCTAGGGAAAGTTTTAATGGCGGACTATGTAACTTTTCATCCTTTTCTGGTCTCCGTGGAGATGTTTTTGCCTGGAAATGTTCCACAGCATGCCCATGAACTTATCTACCTTTTATGGATTCGGTTATGTTTTTATACCTTGGAGAACAGGCATTCTTACAGTGACCGGGCTCGCCTCTCCCCTGATCTGACCTGTAACATTGCCTGGTGCTTGTTTCCATGGAGATAGACAGGTTTAATGCCTTGCTGTGGGACATTCCGTGAAGTACAGCAATGGAGTAGTGGCGTAGTACACCTTTAAAGGGAACATATTATGCAGAATGAACTTTTATGAGCTTTGTACCGCGTTAGCTCATGGTTAGCTTACTCACAGTTGTTGTTGTTGTTGTTGTTGTTGTTTATTGAGTTAATCCTGTAGTGGATGTAATCGACTGGCCGTGCAGCACTGACACTCACAATTGCTCATTAAAATGTTTAAGATGAGGGTTTTTTTGTGGTCTACCTGCTTTGGAGTGAGCCAGGAGCAGCTGAGAGTGAAGGCTGGAGGAGAGCATGATGGGTAATCCTCGGGCAGGTCAAAGGTCAGGCGCAGAGGCGGAAGAGATGAGATTTCATATTGACTCAGCGTGTCACCTAAAGAGGCAAACAAAGGCCGTGAGAAACGTCTGTTCCAAAGACGCAGACGCTGAAACGGCGGTTGTGTAACGTGTGTCGAAGGCAACATCTTGATCCGGTTTGAACAAGTCCAGTTTGGATTCTTCTCAATTCTGTCAAGTTTTTGGTTTTGTTTTTGCAATGACAAAAATCAAATATTCACTGCCGTTTATAAAAAGCCTTTCAGATTCAGATTAAGGCTCTTTGAATTACACACAATGTTTGTTTTTTTAAAATTAGTTGTAAATTGTTCATAACCAAACAGATCATGCGCAATACTAGAAATCAGTGGAGTCTGGCGCCACCTGGAGGGCTTTAGAGGCACTGCAGGACATGCGCACGTCACAGGCTCAAAACAGATTTATTCAGACAATCTTTACACTCAGTAAAGTGTTGTACCGTGTGTTTTATTGCTTACACGGTCCATTGTAGTGCGTTATGGTTGGTATTGCCTTGGTTTTTATTGGAAAGCTTGTTGGTTAAGTTGATTAAGTTTTTTTTTAATATACACTATAAACCAGATAATGATTAAAATACGGTGGATGAAGGCTTTTAGATAGAGATTATTTACAAATAAGGTTTGTTTTTACTGACAATCCCAAATAGTTATATGATTTTTAAAAAAATATTTTGATAAAACAATGCTGTCTTTGTTATAAAAGGTCATGTTGTGTTTCAAATACAATTACGAAGATCAAAATATGACTATAATTATTTTTAATAGTCGACAAGTCTCGATTATTTGTTACAGCCCTAATTACTATTATTATTTATTGAACTGTTATTATTGTTTCATTGGATGTGCGGGAATGGCTCAAAAAGGTCCTTCAAAACAGGAAGAAATCGCTATAATTTTATCATTTAATTTAATTTATTTAATTCATATAATGTATTTAATGTATCTAATGTATTTAATATATTTAATGTATTTAGTGTATTTAATGTATTTAATGTATTTAGTGTATTTAATGCATGATTTAATATCTTGACAACAGACCATGCGTAAACACGGAAGTGAGTTAACAAAAGCGTCGTGACGTAGTTGTAATGAGTTCAAACTGCGCTAAAAGATTAAATACCGCAAAAACAACAACTCTCTTCAGTCGAAGCCGATGTAAAGCCATAAGTTTGTTTGGATCTCACCTTGACGTAGCGTGACGGTGAAGCGCTCCGGGAGCTCCGCGCGCACTCGGAATTCCCCGGAAGACTTCGGCTCATTCGGGACAAACTCTTCTGGCGCAAAGATGCTGAGGAGCGCGAGCACTTCGTCGTGTTGTTCATCCAAATCTGCGCTCATTACTCGTCCCAAACCCCGGTTAGGAACGTCAAGATGCCAAATGTGCCTGAAGTAGTGTATCTGAGTAGTTTTACTGACAGGTCCTGGGACGGTGAAAGGCGCGCCTCCAGGTCACGTGCACTCCCGCTTTGGCTGCTGACTCACGAGCGACTGACGCAAGCGGCAACGACCAGGCGCAAACAGACCATGAAATAAGAAGAAGAATAACACAAAACAGCACAGTGGCTCAAGCAGTATTCTTTGTATAACCCTCCATTATAACGTTATTATTATTTCTGTTTTTCTTTTCTCCCGTCGTTTTGGTTTGTTTGATTCATTACTTTTGGTTCTTTGCTTCATCCATACTGTTGCACATGGTTTCTGTATACTTAAAATACTTTGTCATTTTGATGTCAGTTAAGAAAGGAAAAAAACAAAACGGGTGCAAATGGAAAACAACAACAACAACAACAACAACAAACAAACAAACAAACGGAAAGACTGCATCAACACAACAAAAACATACCATTATAAATACAGCTAATATTTATGTGTGTTATTTTTTAAAGACTTGGTTGAAACGTTACACAAGGCTTTATTTTAACTATCTAATTCAGCTTTTATGCATTTTAGATTTCTTATTGTGTTGCAACGGGGATCCTAACAAACAAACAAACAAACGAATCATAACTTATTCTTCAAGCGTTTTACTTTTTCTTTTGTAATTCATTAAAGCTATGTAACTTTTCTGGTGGAGGGTCTTCTAGTCTCCTTGGAGATGGCACTGACCATTTTGCATTTGTTCAATTACTGAAAACAAACTAACAAACAAACAAACAAAAACCCACACTTTTATCCTACCCACCAGAAAGGTTTATTGACCTTTATTTAATTCATTTATTTAGAAGAGTTCCATAGTGCATCTTTAAGCTTATGATTATTATTATTATGATTATGACTTGTCAACATTTTTCCACGAATTTTATGATTCTTCTTCAATTATTGTTGCTGTTATAATGATAATTATGATTAATAGTAATAAAAACAACAGGAAAGCTAAATGTAAATGTACAATGCATAAGATAAACAGCAGATGGCAGCATTACACCACTCTGTGTAATCACTTGTTGAATTATTACTAAAATCACTGCTTTTCTTGTGTATTTTCGATTTGTGAATTGTTAGTAAAACGTAAACAGCTTTAATGAACAATTTCCAACCTGTTTTTGATTGACCATCTTTATTTCAAACCTGGAAAACGCACATTTGAACCTATAAACATCTGTAACCTTGACCTAACAACGTTCGTAGTTTAAGTCCGGCATACATTAGCTAACGCTAACGTAAAAGCTAACAGAAAGGTTTACTCAGCTTTTTACTAAAACATGGAGCCGTTTTTCAAGCCCCCACTTCACAAGCAAAGACACCAGTTTGTCATCGATTTTGTTAAGAAATACAAAACAAAAAAGGTAAGGTTCTGTTATATTGGGATAAGTCATTTAGTGCTATATTTAGCTAGCTATGGTAAGCTAATATTTTTGCTAGCTGTTAGTTTACTGCTTTGATTGTTAGTCAAGTACGTTTTTACTTTTAAATTTGACTTGGTCTTTGCATCACAAACAAAGACACTAGTTTGTTGTCAATTTTATTAGAAATATACGTTTTTGGCAAAGGTTTTGGTTGATTCGGTTCGTTTTAGCTGTTAGCTAACTTGTTTTCGCTCCATGTGTATTTGCCATTGACTCTTTTTGTGCACAAACATGATCGGTTTTCTGTCATTTTTATGTCCAGGTGATGGATCTGGGCTGTAGTGAATGCATTCTCCTGAAACGACTCAAGTTTCACAAAGAAATTGAACATTTGGTGGGAGTCGACATCGAGGGAGCCAAAGTCAAGAAGAAAATGTTGGTACTTTGTCTTTTTTAATATTTTCATAATTAAAGCAGATGCCCTATATTCTCTCCAAGCTTAAACTGAAATATAATGTGCTGTACACTATTGTCAACAAGATAGAATTTTAAATAAATGTGTAAAACCCTTCAGTCATGTAGGATTCACTTTAAAGCGTTCTTCAAAACTGTATGCAATGATTTTTCACTCTGCTCTCCATTTCTTCTTAGTGAATAACAATTTACTCCTATTGATTATCACAATTTTCCATTTCATTTTAAAGTCAGAATAAAATGTGTAAATTGGCCCTAGTGAAATAGTGTGAGAGTGAATGGTTGTTTGTGTGTCTGTCTCTGTGTTAACCCTGCGACGAGTTGGCCTCTGTCCAGGGTGTACCCCGCCTAAGGCCCAAAGGCCCCGGCGATAGGCTCTATTCACCAGCGACCCCTAAAGGGAACAAGCGGTAGAAAATGAATGAATAGTAATATTACATATTCTGATGGCGATCCATTTTACTGCGCGAGGTTAAAACGACATAATAAAAAGCGCCCCCTTGTTTCCCCAGGAACTCTCTGGCCCCTCTCTCCACAGACTTCCTGCAGCCTGGGTTTGAGCAGCTGTGTGTGGAGCTGTACCAGGGCTCTGTGACTGAACGAGACGCTCGCCTCAGAGGCTTCGACCTGGCCGTCAGTATAGAGCTGTAAGTCACACAGTGGAGTCAGAAACTAGAGACTAAAGGGGTCAGTTTGGGCGGTGTAACCCCCGCACTCCTGCAGGAGTGGTCCATGGTAGAAAAGGTTTCAACAGTAATCATCTGGACACTGTTTTTGAAATAGCCATTTCAACTGCCATCTGGAAGACATTTTCAATCTGAAGGTACTGGTCTGAGGAACATTGCCTCCTCTACAGCTCGGCCCACACCGGCCCATTTATCAGCCCACCCTTGCATGTCACTGAATCACATTGTATACATTTTTATGTCTTTAGTTTATTTTCAATTCAGGTTGGATTTTTATTTTGTGCGTCGTGCAGATTTTCTGAACAGTGCTCGTACGTACTGTGTTTACTTCACTCCAAGTGGCGTCTTTTTTTTTTTTTCTTTTTCTTTTGGACAGGCAGTGTATCTTTACCCTTGTAATTCTTCAAAACGTTGTTACAGTTCCTTTTTATAATAGCATTTGTTCCTTGTGCTGTCTCTTCCTCTCAGTATCGAGCACCTGCATCTGCCCGACGTGGAGCTCTTCTCAGAGGTGCTGTTTGGATACATGGCCCCGGTCCACATCATCATCAGCACTCCAAACTCTGAGTTCAACCCTCTTCTGCCCGGCCTCACCGGCTTCAGACATCCAGACCACAAGTTCGAGTGGACCAGGGCCCAGTTCCAGTCCTGGTGAGAGACTTAATAATCGTAGTTTAGTCGATAACAGGTTCCCACTCCACTCGGCTGGAGTAAGGTTAGATCTGTGAGGGTGAAACGTTCTGAGGCCAATACAGTAAGATCATTCTGAGGGGAAAACCATGTTATGTTCGGCATGGTTTAAAGCTCATAGAAAAGAGTTTACATAATGTGTCCCCTTTAGGTTACTGTCATTCAGAGGTACTATGTGGTTCTCACCTCCGGAGTGTTTATCACTGTGGTGTTAGTTCATAGAACAAGTGTTTCAACAGGAAACTTGAAATATCCTGTGTTACTTGCAGGGCTCAGAAGGTTTGTGTGGACTTTGGATACGAGGTGGAGCTCACCGGAGTGGGACTGGACCCTGACGGGCGACACCACGAGTTCGGGTTCTGCTCTCAGATCGCAGTGTTTCACCGACTCAAAGGAGGATTCAACATGTCGCCCGAGATGATCCAGGGGGAAACTTCCTACACACTGGTGAGGAGAAGCATCACTTTAGCACTTTATCCACTTTAGCATTCGACAGATTCGATTTGAGTGGCTCCCTGGGCATATTTAGTAGTTATAAATGTCTTTACAAGTAGATGGCCAATTATAACTAGAAATGCAACTCAATAATATTGTCTTTAATGATGTTTATGCAAACTTACCTTAATAATAATGACCTTAATAATAATGCCAATAATAGTTTATCCACAGTTCTCTTTCTCCTCCATAAATGTACAAAGTGCCATTGTGTGCACGTCTTTGAAAAACATAATAGTCCGTGTTTCTCCTAAAACAAGCCGAAGTTTGGCCGCCGGCGCCGCCATGTTTGATTTGGTTCTGTGAACGAATCAGAGGGAGCCAAACTAGATGTGTGTGAATAACTACATGTTTGCACTGGACAAAACTCTGAACATGAGGTTTTGTTTTGTGTCAGTTGCACAGGATAAACTACCCGAGTCTGAAGGACAACAACGTGCTGCGGCGAGTGCTGCTGAGTGAGGTGCTGTTCTGGGCCGAGGAGCTGAAGAGGAGGTGGACAGAGAGAGAGAGTGAGGACACACAGAGAGAGAGAGAGAGAGAGAGAGAGTGAGGACACACAGAGAGAGAGAGAGAGTGAGGACACACAGAGAGAGAGAGAGAGTGAGGACACACACAGAGAGAGAGAGAGAGAGTGAGGACACACAGAGAGAGAGAGAGAGTGGACACACACACAGAGAGAGAGAGAGAGTGAGGACACACAGAGAGAGAGAGAGAGAGAGAGTGAGGACACACACAGAAGAAGAGAGAGTGAGGACACACACGAGAGAGAGAGAGAGAGAGTGAGGACAACACAGAGAGAGTGAGGACAACACAGAGAGAGAGAGAGAGAGAGTGAGGACACACACACAGAGAGAGAAGCGTGAGGACACACACAGAGAGAGAGAGAGAGTGAGGACACACACAGAGAGAGAGAGAGAGAGTGAGGACACACAGAGAGAGAGAGAGAGTGAGGACAACACACAGAGAGAGAGAGAGAAGAGAGTGAGGACACACACAAGAGAGAGAGAGAGAGAGAGACACACAGAGAGCGAGAGAGAGAGTGAGGACACACACACAGAGAGCGAGAGAGAGGAGGACACACAAGAGAGAGAGAGAGTGAGGGACACACAAGAGAGAGAGAGAGAGAGAGAGAGAGAGAGAGAGTGAGGACACCAAGAGAGAGAAGAGAGGGACAGAGAGAGAGAGAGAGAGAGAGAGAGAGAGAGAGAGTGAGGACACACACACAAGAGAGAGAGAGAGGGACACACAGAGAAGAGAGAGAGAGGAGACACACAGAGAGAGAGAGAGAGAGAGAGAACACAGAGAGAGAGAGAGGGAGAGAGGACACACAACAGAGAGAGAGAGAGAGAGGAGGACACACACAGAGAGAGAGAGAGGAGGAACACACAGAGAGAGCGAGAGAGAGAGTGAGGACACACTCAGAGAGAGATGAGAGTGAGGACAACACAGAGAGAGAGAGAGAGAGAGAGAGAGAGAGAGAGAGAGAGAGAGAGGAGAACACAGAGAGAGGAGAGAGAGAGAGAGAGGAGAGAGAGAGAGAGAGAGAGAGAGAGTGAGGACACACAGAGAGAGAGAGAGGAGAGCACACAGAGAGAAGAAAGAGAGAGTGAGGACACACACAGAGAGAGAGAGAGAGAGAGTGACAGAGAGAGAGAGAGAGAGTGAGGAACACCACACAGAGAGAGAGAGAGGACACACAGAGAGAGCGAGAGAGAGAGTGAGGAGCAACACACCACACAGAGAGAGAGAGAGAGAGGACAACACACACACAGAGAGAGAGAGAGAGAGGACACACACAGAGAGAGAGAGAGAGGTGAGGAACACAACAGAGAGAGATTGAAGAGAGAGAGAGAGAGAAGAGAGAGAGAGAGAGAGAGAGAGAGAGAGAGAGAGAGGACACACAGAGAGAGAGAGAGAGAGAGGACACACACACACAGAGAGAGAGAGAGAGTGAGGACACACACACAGAGAGAGAGAGAGAGAGTGAGACACACAGAGAGAGAGAGAGAGAGGAGAACACACAGAGAGAGAGAGAGTGAGGACACACAGAGAGAGAGAGAGAGAGTGAGGACACAACAGAGAGAGAGAGAGAGTGAGGACACACACAGAGAGAGAGAGAGAGGACCACAGAGAGAGCGAGAAAGAGAGGACACAACACAGAGAGAGAGAGAGATTGAGGACACACACAGAGAGAGCGAGAGAGAGAGTGAGGACACACTCAGAGAGAGAGAGAGATGAGGACACACACACAGAGAGAGAGAGAGAGAGAGAGAGAGAGAGAGAAGAGAGAGAGAGAAGAGAGAGAGAAGAGAGAGACACCACAGAGAGAGAGAGAGAAGTGAGGAACACACACACACACAGAGAGAGAGAGAGAGAGAGAGGAAGACACAGAGAGAGAGAGAGAGAGAGAGAGAGACACACAGAGAGAGAGAGTGAGGACACACAGAGAGAGAGAGAGAGAGAGAGAGGACACACAGAGAGAGAGAGAGAGAGAGACAGACAGAGAGAGAGAGAGAGAGAGAGAGAGGAAGAGAGAGAGAGAGAGAGTGAGAGACACACAGAGAGAGAGAGAAGAGAGGAGACACACACACACAGGAGAGAGAGAAGAGAGTGAGACACACACAGAGAGAGAGAAGAGAGAGTGAGACAACAGAGAGAGAGAGAGAGAGGACACACACACAGAGAGAGAGAGAGAGAGAGAGTGAGGACACACACAGAGAGAGAGAGAGAGACACACACAGTGAGGACACAGAGAGAGAGAGTGAGGACACACCACAAGAGAGAGAGAGAGAGGACAACACAGAGAGAGAGCGAGAGAGAGAGATGAGGACACACACAGACAGACACAGAGAGAGAGAGAGTGAGGACACACACAGAGTGAGGACACACACAGAGAGAGAGAGAGAGTGAGGACAACACACACAGAGAGAGAGAGTGAGGACACACACACAGAGAGAGAGCGTGAGGACACACACAGAGAGAGAGAGAGAGAGTGAGGACACACAGAGAGAGAGCGTGAGGACACACACAGAGAGAGAGAGTGAGGAACACACACACACAGAGAGAGAGAGAGAGAGTGAGGACACACAGAGAGAGAGAGAGTGAGGACACACACAGAGTGAGGACACACACACACAGAGAGAGAGAGAGGTGCTGTTCTGGGCCGAGGAGCTGAAGAGGAGGTGGACTGAGAGAGAGAGAGAGGACACAGAGGAGAGCGAGGACACAGAGGAGAGCGAGGACACACAGAGGAGAGCGAGGACACAGAGGAGAGCGAGGACACAGAGGAGAGCGAGGACAGAGGAGAGCGGGGACACAGAGGAGAGCGGGGACACAGAGGAGAGCGAGGACACAGAGGAGAGCGGGGACACAGAGGAGAGCGGGGACACAGAGGAGAGCGGGGACACAGAGGAGAGCGGGGACACAGAGGAGAGCAGGGACACACAGGACTGGACCGAACACACAGGAGGTCCAGCTTAGAGGACTATTGTAAAATAATTCTTGTTTTGTACGTTTGTATGTGCCCAATCGGGTTCTGAAAAGTATTGAAACTCAAATGCTAATCTACACTAACAGAAGTATCTATATTGAAACAGAACAAACGGAACAAAATTGGACCTTTCCTGAACAGTTTTGGAAATGTTCTTGAGCGTTATCAGAACTAGTATGAGACCACATGGCAATGATAGAGACTTTGTGGCGACAGGGCTGGATGAACACTAGAGGGGAGTTGACTAAAGCTTAGGGTTAGGGGTAGGGACAGGCATTAACTACAGTAGTCTGGTGTTGCCTGAGCAGCCGGTCCCGACACGTTTTGACACAGAATGTAGCAGGAACTGGCTGGTCAAGCGAGCAGTTTGGCAGTATATTTTGTGAAAAATGGTGTCAGTTATTTGGTATTCACTGCACTATATGTCTGCAGCTTGTGGAGAAGAGAGAGACCCCCAGAGGAAGAATGGAAAAGTGCAGCTGCTGATGACGAGTCTGACCTGTGGCGTTTAAATGGGACAGTTCAAAACAAAAACTGTGCTTCTCAAAGGTAGATGGTCACAGAGAAGCTTTGTGTGTGTGTGATCTGTGTGTGTGCGCGGTGTTTTGTCCGTCCAGGGGCTGCGGGCCTGTGCCTCTGGACCTGCTCTGGGCTCTTTCTCCTCGGGTCGTGCCTGTGCCTCTGGACCTGCTCGGGGCCTCTTCTCCTCGGGTCGTGCCTGTGCCTCTGGACCTGCTCGGGCCTCTTCTCCTCTGGTGCCCTGCCTTCTGACCTGCTCGGGGCCTCTTCTCCTCGGGTCGTGCCTGTGCCTCTGGACCTGCTCCGGGCCTCTTCTCCTCGGGTCGTGCCTGTGCCTCTGGACCTGCTCGGGGCCTCTTCTCCTCGGGTCGTGCCTGTGCCTCTGGACCTGCTCGGGGCCTCTTCTCCTCGGGTCGTGCCTGTGCCTCTGACCTCTCGGGTCGGCCTCTTCTCCTCGGTCGTGCCTGTGCCTCTGGACCTCTCGGGGCCTCTTCTCCTCGGGTCGTGCCTGTGCCTCTGGACTGCTCCGGGCCTCTTCTTCCTCGGGTCGTGCCTGTGCCTCTGGACCTGCTCTGGGCCTCCTCTCCTCGGGTCGCCGCTCTCAGTAAAAGCCCGGCAAGCCTCAGACTCTTCCTCATGAACGAGCCGAAGGTCAAACTGAGCCAGGACGGATCCGCTCTGCTTCTCCAAACAGGTACGAGAGGTTTACGGCGCTTTGGGTTTGGGAAAACTCAAATGACAAGGTAGAACCTTATCGCTCTCACAGTTAGGAGGGGCTGATATTGAAGATCAGACGATGTTATATAAATCCAACAAAAATGTGCCAAAACATGTCTTTAATCATATGAAAAGTATGTGAGCGGTGCAGGTGAGGAGGCGGGCTCTAGCCCGGTGATTGACAGCTCCTGCCGACAGGAAACATGGCGCGAATTGAATGCCTAATCTGGATAAGAGCGGACATTCAGCCGATGCTAAAATGCTAATAACAATGCTTGTGCGTCCAAATCATAATTTTTCCATGGTGTCTTCTGCTTATTTTTTACTTCTTTAGCCTTCATAGTGGCAATGGTGTCTAGAATATTCAAAACACTAGCTGTAACAGGGTTCAACAAATCATTTACATTCGTTTATCATTTCCATAAACTGTTCTCCTGTGTGGTCATTTATGTGTCTCCTTCGAACAACTGCAGGACCAGCTAGTGGTTTGGGAAAAACAGACAGGTCAAAGGCGGCACTGAAATGATCAAACAGAGCAACATCGACCACATTGACGTTTGAAATATTAACCCCCTTTTGTAATAATTATATCTAGAGCGTGTCCTCTGTTGTGGGTGGGGCCACTCACGTGCTGAGTAAGACCAAAGGTTTCAAGGACAGCATGAAGCTCTTTAGAGTTTCTGTAACAAACATTATCAACATGAACATTGAAATCACCTGTTATGACCACAAACCATCAAAGTCTGTGCATACAACTGCAAGAATCTCAGTAAATCATCAATAAAACTTTTGCATGCTGAGTAGGCTTGTGTATAAAACAATGAAGAGAATGGCATGGAGACTGCTTTTAGCCTCCATTTTAAAAAAAAAAAAAAAAATGATACCATACTTAAATGTTGAAACACCCCAAAGGACAACCTGTGGGTAACTATTCATCTCTAAAAAACTGCAGACACCTCCACCGCTTCTTGACTTTCTTGTGTTTCAGCATTCAAAGTATAAAGTGGGTGGAGCAGATTCTATTTAGAAACAAAATTTCCTGTGGTTTTGTCAAGCCATGTTTCAGCTTAAAAACATAAATCAAGATTATTTAGAAGAATACAATTTATTAATTAGAAATGATTTGTACATAAGGATCTGACATGTAGCACAGCAAGTTTCAGACAAGTTCAAGTGGACTGGGGGTTATCTTTTCACAGGGAATAAGATTCAGATTGGCCAACCAATCCCCTGTTTCCCGTCTTTGTGATGTGACTACAGAAATAGCCACTTAGGGAGGCGGTTTTTACACAGGGCCCCGGGTTGGTTCGATTGTGTATTATGACTATATAAGACCCAGTGCACCCTAGCTAATGGGAGATACCAGGTGAAAAGCGAGGGGGGAGATAGGTGGGGGGCTTTTGTTGGTGTAGCGGGAGCCGGTGAGAGTTTGGGAGAGTTTTGATCTTACCATTATATTGAGTGGAGCCATCTTAATGCCCGATTTGCTCAGACATTCAAGATGGTTGTGGAGGCCCCTGGGTGAGAGTGGAGATGGAAAGGAGCGTGAGGAGCCTGTAACATCATTTTTTTTCATTTGAATGTTAAATCTGATCTTACTATAAACTCCATAATCAAATTGTGCATATCTTCTAATATTAAATCAATTAAAAGTTTAGATTGGATTTGTCAAAATTTTCACATAATCTGGAGGACCATTTAAGTAAATTTGAGATGTAAATTAAACAGTTTAGCCTTTTGGCGCACCAAGATACAACGTTCCTGAATAAAGCCACTTCTCGACGATACGTTCATACGATTCAGACGTGTTGTTCACGCGCGTGTTTTACAGATGAAGACGAGGAGTGTGAAGCGGATCCGGAGGACAGTGGCGGCGCTGAAGTGGAACGAAGCCAAACGGTGAGCGCCAAACCGCCGGAAAACTGGGAGGACCACTGAGCCACGAGGAAATAATGTAGTGTTTGTACATATTAAAATACACAAATGTTAATTGTTTATGATCCAGTTGAAGTCCTTGGACAAGTCGCAGTATTTGTGTGGCTGGTTGTAAATTGGAGAGCGTTTGGTGTAAAAATGTGGTACACAACTTTGATATCGTTCCGAGTTAACTTTATCTAATCTAAAACGACTCCACGTCAAACGGACTCCGCGTCTGAACACTTTGGAGTGCAAACAAACGAAGCCGAGACGCTGCCGCAGTTTTGCCCTTTCGCGTCCGATCTTCTCGCATTTATAAGTGGCGACTTTATAAACGGCCTGCGTTTGTGGCGGTCGATTCTCAAGGAAAAAACAGATTTCAAAGTCCATCTGTTTATCATTCGGTCGGAGAAATGTTCTGACAACAGGAGACTGAGTGTTCCCTTTTCCAAAATGAAGCCAATATTGCTGAAAATAAAGCTATAGAGACTTGTAATGAAGTAAACCATGGTTGATTTGACTGAAAATAAGCGGGTTGTAGCTTCGTTTTTATGTTTTATAAGCCCAGGAGCTTGAGAGTCCCTTTTAATCACAAAGATAATGAGGAAAAAGTTAAAGGGCAATTTAGCCTCGACTCATCAAAGCCATTTAAATTAAGACAAATATTTAAACTTCTCAGGGTGTAGTTTCAGGGCAAATTTGAGCCCAGTTTAGTCCTGCTCTAGACTTGGTTTGGTCTTGTTCTAGCCCTGGTTTTGTCTAAATTTTGATGAGGTTTGTCACTAAAAACAAATCAAGACTATTCATCATTAGAATTCTAAACACAAAGGATGGAAAATGACAGTAGCCACAGCGATATCGGTCGATCAAAGACACGTAACACAAAACAAGGTTACAGAATTGAACCATTTAATCGAACAGTGTCAGGTACATTTAGTTTCTTTAGTACAGTTTTGTTTGGGAAAAGCTGATGTAACAGGGTTCACTGAGAACAGCGCGGGACACGTCACTTTGACAACTTCACAGAAGAGAAGAAGCACATGTTTGGAACAACATGTCTGGGACCTTTTTAAAAGACCACACCTGCACGCACAGGCAAATCAACCGTACAGCACCAAAGAAAAGAAAACATCACCAAAGAATGACGGTTTGGGCCGTGTGCTACAAATATGAAAGAAACATCCAAAAGAGATGACACAATTATAGCTTAAAGGTGCGTTCACACTTCCACATTCAGCACGTAAAAACTGGGACTAAACCCGGACCAGAGCAGGGCTAAACCCGGACAAGAGCAGGGCTGAACCCGGACCAGAGCAGGGCTGAACCTGAACGGACCAGAGCAGGGCTGAACCCGGACCAGAGCAGGGCTGAACCCGGGCCAGAGCAGGGCTGAACCGGGCCAGAGCAGGCCTAAACCCGGACGAGAGCAGCACCAGAGCAGGACTAAACCGGACCGAGCAGGACTAAGCCACGGCGAGAGCAGCACCAGAGCAGGACTGAAACCGCGGCCAGAGACAGCACTAGAGCAGCACAAACTTTTTTGTCCGGACTGATTATAGAGCAGCACTAAACCCGGACGATAGCAGCACTAGAGCAGGACTAAACCCGGACGAGAGCAGCACCAGAGCAGGACTAAACCCGCACGATAGCAGCACCAGAGCAGGACTAAACCCGGGCCAGAGCAGCACTAGAGCAGCACTAAACCCGCACGATAGCAGCACTAGAGCAGGATTAAACCCGGACTAAACAGCACTAGAGCAGGATTAAACCCAGAATAAACAGCACTAGAGCAGGACTAAACCCGGACGAGAGCAGCACTAAACTAGAGCATGACTAAATCAAGTCCATATAAAAATCTAAAATTTAGCTCAATTTAAGTGTGAACGCACTCAAAACAAACTTAAAGGTGCCATATTGAACTTCTCCGCTTGTCCGTTTCCATGGAGAGGATATTGCTTTGCCTGGAATGTTCCACAGTATGGCATTAAACCTACTTGCACATACTGCATCTCACATGGATTCAATCAGTTTTTGAAATCCCTCTCACTGCAACCTAGTGACGCCCACACTCGTCTCCACGGCGATAGTTAAGTTTAACGTCACACTGTGGAACAATCGAGGCAAACAAACCTTATCGTCATGGAAACAAACACCAGAAAGGTTTGTGGATGTTGAAATGTGTTAAATTGCCTCGTTCAGAGTAACTTTATGGCACAAATTAAACATTAAATCATACAAACGTTTAGAACTTTACGCGTAGAAAACGATACGCACCGTTCATAGCACAGGACTTTAGCTCATCGAGAAGGAACAAACGTAAATGGACACAAAATGTGGCATCTACGGTGACGCATGTGATCAGGGCTGGGTACTTTCACGGCGGCCCACATCATCCTCCTGAGAAGTACTTTTTACTACATGTTTAAAAATCCACCACTATTATAACATCAATAGTCTTTTGCTTTTTTTTAGCTCCTGGCAACACATTAGCGCCAAAAATACAATTCTAACTCAAATTCTGAATAACTAAATGCTCATGTTTCAGTGTTAATTCTGTTTAAATGCTCTAATGTTGAAGCCAGTTAGACCCCCTTAATGTGCTTGTAGGACCTAGTTTTTTGTACCGTTGTGTGTGAAAACACCCAATAACGAGCGTATCGTTGTGAGCCAGAACTGATATTAGGTCCTGATTCTGTGACTTAAAAGGGCCACGAAAAACCCAGAAGGATGATCCCGTCACGTGAACCGTGCCCAGCCCTAAATATGGAGTCCATTTACCGGACACCGGAGCATGCAGAACAGACGTTTATTTTGACACTTTGCGCACAGTCTTACAGCGCGAGCAGCTCTACCTCTACTACGGCTCAGCATCATCTTTGTGATCAACTCGCCTCTCATTTGGACAAGTCGAGAGGTTTTCAGCATGTTTAAAGTGCACATGACGGGTTAAACGACTAAACATTTTTATATTTTATACCACAATTCTGATGAAGTTTATGTGACTTCCTGCTTCGAGTCATTTCTGAAGTCGGTGTAGTAAACATATTTGAGCCAAGATTCAAATCTAATGTTGGAATATAAACCATTTTCCTGTAAAATACCAGCTCAATGTCTGTATTTATCTTTTAAACTGTTGATAAATCTTGGAAATGTCTGACTTTAGATGATGACGAAGAGCTTAAACCAGGGCAGCATTTTTAAACTTAACCAACCCAACAATGAATTGAACCATTCAAAGTTTTGTATTTGACATAGTTCCGCTGAGCGTCCACACCTTTAATAAGACTTAGAACATTAATATTAGGTTGGTATAACATCAAAATGCTTGAATTTTCTCAATTTTACAGTAAAAAGTACAACTTTTTGCTGTTTGGACCAACTTGGCAGGAAGCCTGAGGGCCACATCTGGCCCCCGGGCCGTAGTTTGGACATGCCTGGTTTAAACTCACTTTTGTTTCATAAATAGTCCATCTTTTATGTAAATTCATTTAAACTGTGAGCACTAATTAGATAACACACAATAACAACACATTTGAAAGCGTTTGATAATAAACTAACTTGGTCTCTTAAGTTTACTTCCTGCTTCCTGTAACAGTTACCTGGCAACCATACTGTTGACAAGGGCAAAGCTCATTTACTTCACGCCCGTTATTTTATTATGACAAGTAAAAATGTGTTCTTTACGTGTCAAAAAGCCCCTGCATTTAGGCTCAAAGTTTGTTTATCCAGACGTAAATGGAGGGATTTCTACTTTAGCGCTACGTCCTGCCATTTAACGTTTTCTGCACTTTCAGCACAAATTGCGACTTGATTAATGCAAAACTATGAGAAATATTTACCAAATGCTCTTCCCTTTTCCAAAAAGTAATAAGGAAAACCCCGTCACGTGCACTTTAAATAGTTTGCGGTCTACACTTCCATCTCGGATAACGGGCAGCACTTTACGGGCAAAAATATACTTTTCTACTTTATATATTTTAGGAAAAACATCTACATAACTGTGTCTTAATATGACGACCTTCAGGGCTCGTTAAACATCTAAAATCATCACCGTTATTCCGTAAAGGTTAGGAATTTGAGTAAGCGAACGTTGAAGGCCATAAGTATTGAGCTGCTTTTGTTTCAGGTTCTAGTTAAATATCTGACTTATTATTGATATGAACAGACCAGCTGTTTGGATAAAGAAGCCACTATTTCTATGTTGGCAGTGCAATAACCTTTGTACAGTCCCGAAACCATGAGAAGCAACCGTTTAAGAACATCTGCTGCGGTCGATGGGAGCGGGGCTGGGCGACGCTGCGATTTCATTTCAGCTCGCAAAGAAACGGCCTCGCACATTCGTCGCTGTCGTTACAGAGCAGCTTTTGCGACTTAACGAAGGCTTCTCGAAACGCTACTAATGCGCACGTTAAAGTAATCTCAAAAATCTTTCTCAATCTCGAAAAATTGGTAAATCGTGATCTTTCTTCGCACTATAATCCAAACACTAAAATTGGATTTGGTCACACTTCTACGTGTAAACTACAACATTTGATCTTACTTCTTTCTGATCACTCGCATCAGATTCCACAATTTACAGGACATTAAAATCATCTCAACGGTCCAGAAATGAAAGAATCGCCCGTGTATTTCCATTTTATACAAGTGTGAGCCAAAATATCGCGATACAGAATCAGTATCGAGGGGCTGCTGTGTCGACACATCGCCAAGAGTGTGTTTTAGTTGTTGTTTAGCGACAGTGCTACAATATTGTCACTCATTTAGAGAAAGGAACGTTGTTTTTTACATTAAAATGTGTATTTCACGTTTAAAGAAAAGAAAAACTACCGTCGTTCAAACGCATTCGGTTCGTCGAAAATCACGTGAAACGCACTGATCATCGCACGCGCCGCCGCCTCCGTCACGCTCTGAGCGAGTGACGGGCGGACTTGACCAATCACAGCTTCAGTTTGCGTTTTAAAGAAGTAAAGATACAAAACCGAACGTGAATTGCGATGTGGATCGTGTTCATAGTTCTTTTTTGCACGTCGCCCAGCCCTACTCGACAAAACGACTCCAGAAATGTAAGAGAAACCAGCTTTGGAGACTATTGCGAGAGGATTTCACCGATTGACCTTCACATTTCCAGTCAGAACCTTTTATCCTCACTCCGATTTAAAACATCAAATCGTTCAAATATAAACTAAAAAAGCCAGTCGTATGATTCAATGAGGAGACGGTT
The DNA here is from genome assembly GCA_015082035.1 of Chaenogobius annularis. Classification (NCBI taxonomy): domain Eukaryota; kingdom Metazoa; phylum Chordata; class Actinopteri; order Gobiiformes; family Gobiidae; genus Chaenogobius; species Chaenogobius annularis. Next base: position 258,433 of record BJKM01000367.1, read on the forward strand.
ATTCAAAGTGCTCTGAATATTCTCCAAAGCTGAATTCCATTGGCGTTAAAAGTGATGATACAGAAAATAATGTCACTTATTCATCTTCAACATCAAACTCCCCAATAGCCCTGTCATGTATACATCTATACTTCAGTTTATAAAAGGGAAAAAAATGATGGATTTCAAAAAGAACGGTTCAGATTCAAGCCAAATATATCGACTGAAATTAAAAGTACATTTACAGTGTTTAAAACGGGAGGGAAACAGATTGCGTTCAGTGAAAATATGGTGGAGTCTTTGGTGAAATGAGCCGTTAAACCGTCGTGGACCTGGTTTATGGTCCGTGCTCAGTCTACACAAAAACGAAAACTGGCAGAAAGTTCTTGGTCTTCAGCTTTAAAGGACACACATTCTGCATTAGTCGTATGTTTATTGGACTTTAAACCGGCTTGTGTGCACATTTACTTTGGCATCTCGTGACTGTCTGTGTCGGGCGTTCCCGCAGCGGGATTTGTGTTAACGCTCCATCTACTGACAGCAGAGGGAACTACAATGGGGAAACCTAGCTTGCCCTCAAGAAGCTGTGATGAATGCGATTTTGAATCTTTTATGGACTTAAACGGCACAGGAGACCTCTAGAGCTCCACCTGTGACCTCACAAATCTGGGAAATTTGTAACTGAGTGTTTTCTGAGGCTCAGAAACTTGACCAATTAAAGTATAAATGAAACTTAATACAACTCCAAGTATGTTTTTGATTAAGGAACAAAGTTATATGTAGTTAAAATCTCAAAAAGGTGTTGAGTTTGCTTGATGTATGTCCTTTAACGTATAAGATTAATATGGCAGTAAAATAAAAGTGGATCAAACGTTTGGATATTTCTTTCAAAAACAGTGTTAAACAGGCCCTTTCTCTCCATCAAACACTAACGTGAACGCAACCTACTGCCCTTGCCAATTATGCCTCAAATGCCTAAAATGATTAAGAAAATGAAAAATAGGTCTTAAAAACACACAAAAGAACGCGACACAGTAAATCAAATCAAAGTGATACGTTCAAACAAAGTGCAGGGACCACAGCTTCGCAGCAGCAGCAGCTTATATCGACGAGGAATGTATCGAAAACATGGCGTTAAGTCCTTTCGCGTCAGCTCGCTCCAGCCTCATTCACAAAATCCTTCGCCGATCGTATTCTCCGACAGCTTTTTTTTTTTTTTTTTTTTTGGGAGCGAATTCACAGCTCGTTTTTGTTGAGTTTTTTTGAGATGACGAACCTCCGCGTCGTCGGTCGAGCCAGCCGCAGTGTAATGACGCGGGCGCGGAACCACCTGGGGGGGGGTGTTGTTGTTTCGGCGGTTCACAGACTTAAGGTGGGATAGGGGGAACACAGTGCTGCAGAGAACAAAAACGAGCCGGTTCTGGGTTCAGCGCTTCATGACGACTTGTTCGTAGGCTCCGGCGCCGACTCTGAGGAAGAGAGTCAGATTTCAGACAAGAGGGGGAAAAAGGCAAAGTTACTGCAAAGTCAAAGAATGATTCAAATATGTTTTCCCTCTCACATGTTTCTGATGCTACTTTGTGATTATTGAACCTTCTCTTTTTCTATAATTCACCTATAAATGAGCAGAAGAGCATTAATGTTGCTTAAATGTTGTTTTATTGACAGATAATGAAGATGAGTCAATACTATTATTAAATAATAATTCAATAAAAGGGGCAAAAAACATCCTAGTTTAACAATTTGTGCTCTTGTTTTAGATAATATGGAAGCTATTTTTGGTTTAGTGAAGTTTATACCAATGTTCACAATTCAAGCTTGGCGAGTACTTTTACTTTAACGACACAATGTCCTGATGCACTAAACCTGAAAGAACAGCTTTTTATAAGTCGTTTTTAAGCCTGGAAGGTCACACTCTCAATCTCGTCCGTTTTTTATTTTAAACTCGACTAGAGGTTGTGCACGGACAATCTTTTATATGAAAAATGCTCTGAGAATTATGGGTAAAATGTGTTTCTTTTGGCCTCATTTCGGTCCGTGGAGCTTTAGTTTAGCTTTATAGAAACATGTAAAAGTAGTTCTTCCGTTGTTGCTCGACGGTGCAGCGTTGTGCAGTTGGAGCTTGACAGACTCGCGGGAACATCTTATTTAAAGGAGAGAAAGGTCACGAGTTCAACCGTGTGATCACAAAGTCTGAATCAGTGAGAAATGTCATGTAGTTTAACGTTTTATTTAACCTTTTAGTTGCCTTTTTGAGCTCCTGCACGATCAAATATCACCACTGACTGTCGCTCGTTTTTGCCGCTCACTGCTCAACCTCAGAGCGCTGCGACGTCACCCGCTCGACCTCGACTCTAAAACGTGTTGTACTGAGCTGTGTGACGTGTGCTGGCGCGCTGGCACTGACCGTGTGGGCAGGTGATGGCTCCCCAGAGCGGTGCTTCCTCCCGGGCCCACGAACAGACGCAGACCCTCCTCTGGAACACACAAACGCATTACTTTTACACGTGCTTGTTTGTCCGTCATCGCTCGGTTACGCAACGGTCAAACGGTCAAATGTGTAGAAGATTGTAAAACATTCAACATATTTGCAATTATCGCTTTAATTGATTGTAATAAATATATATGTAGAAAAAAACCCAATGTATAACAAGAGTAATGAACCACATAATTGCCATATCACCATTTAAAAATCTATGACGAGGCCCAAACAGTTACGTTGGGCTGTTTAGTCCAGACGCAGACCGGGTTTGGTCCAGACGCAGACCGGGTTTGGTCCAGACGCAGACCAGGTTTACCGACCCGGTTTGGTCCTGTTTTAGTTGAGTTCAGAATTTAGGTCCCAGTTTAAATGCAAATAGACCGCGTCAAAATTGGAAGTGTCTATTAGAAAAAAGGACCAATCTTCATCTCAAAGCCACAAACCACTCTTTTGAAGACGAAGGTGGAGATTCTGAGCAGGAGAAAAGATGGTTTGAAAGAAGAGTTAAGGAGGCCATCTTTGATAAAAAAGAGAATCCTTCCTTAAATCGTAATGGAGGTCTAAGATTCAACCTTCCAGTTGTTCATAATGGTCTGCTGAAACCCTGGAGACGCCCGGGGCATTCGGATGCTAAACAGGCACTCACGGAGAGGGAGCCAAAAGTAGAATAGGATGTAGATGGCCCATCCCAGTCAAGTTTCAAAGGGCCATTATCAGGAGGTCCCGCCCTGTGGGCAGGGCTTTCACAGAGTAGGATATAAACAGGAGTTCTCAGACTTGTTTCACAGATTGAGAATGACTCTTGGATGAGAGTCGAAACGTATCGTTGATATTAGCACCGATATACTGCCCACTAATTACCATTCTACAAAACAACTGCTGTTTCCAGTTCAGTCACTTTTTGAGGTCATTTTTAACAGTTTTCTTAATAGATGATTGCCTAATATTCTAATTTAAATCCGTAAATCCTAAACAACAATTGCGATATTATAAATCTTTCGATGCGTCGCTCACCTTTACGTGGAATCTTTCTATTTCTGCACGCTACGGGCAACACAGTCACATTGGCTTGACTGCAGAGCTTGTCATAGAGAGCCAGTTGCTAGGAGATCTAAAAATACTTGTGTATTGACAGCAGCGTGGTTGGTCTGGCTCTGAGCTGTGGAGACCTTGAGAAGGGAAAACGATGCCCTCCAAAGTGCAGAGTGACTCAGGGGAAACACGAGACAGGACAACGCCGAGTGGACAATCAGAGCTGCAGTACAGTGCAGAGCAGCGAGTTTGAGGAGACGCTTTAGTACAGACTTAGAAGCTCCACACGGCAATCAACCCCAGAGCTGAGCCATTTGGAAGGATATGTAATTGGGATCCTTCTGACGAGCGTCGTGATTACGTTTGGATGTTCAAGTCTAGAAAACACATTGTCTCGAAACACATTTAAAACCACATTAACGTCTGAGAGAAGACTGAAACATGAACTGGTAAACGAATACAAGACGAATCACACGCCTTTCAGAAGTTTGTAGAGGTCTTGTGTGGTCAGAGCTGTTTATGGTGTCAATAATCATGATTAACTGAACAATCGGGATGTTTCTCTTCACAATGATTGTATTTCTATGATGTATTTTCCGCTCACCCTCGGCGCTGGAGTCCAGTAAACTCGGGGTGAAGTCTTGGCTCTGGAGGATTTTCTCGACCACATCGTCGGCGTCGACTCGAGTGTCGTCCATTCGCTTCAACTGAGACTCCATGGAGTCCTGCTTCACGGTACTATTCTACTCGGTGTCTGAGGAAAACGGGTCACAGAGCAAAGATTTACGCTGAGGAAAGTCAAAACAAGGATCTGCTCGCTAACAGAAAAACCCATGACGGCTCAAGTGCAAACATGAGCGCTTTAGAGAGTTCCAGAGTGGAGCCGGACTCGGTCAGTTTGGCGGTGCAGCAAATCGACAGGCCTTTTTTCCAGCTCGGCCATGACCAAAAATGTTACTGCTAATATTCAATAGGGCGGTGAATTTTGGAAAATGTCCTCAATTCTGCTGCATTTTAGGTCATACTTAAGAAATAAAATGACCCACACAGTAAGTTGGTGAGACCAGATTGTCCTATATTCAAACAACATTTAAAGGCCTGAATAGGATGTTTTTTTTAAATTCAACACAGCTAAATCCACTGTTGCTCTAGACATGAACAAAGCCCTTTCCACAGCTCGTCAATGCAGATGGTTTTATTTTGAAAGAGGCACCGTGATGTTGCATTAATGCTGGAGAAACTACGTGAGAATAAAGAAGCTGACGCTACGTGGCCCTCAATGAAAAGAAGCAGAAAGAAGCGACGAGCAGGAAGTTTAATGCCACACGACGAAACATTCCAGGCAAAGCAATCTCCATGGACAGTTAAGTTACATAGGACCATATTCTTGTCTTTAAAAGTGCACCAAGTCGTCGCTCGACTGACCTGTTGAGGCGTTCACACGACGACGCGCTCCGGACGGGGGAGGAGCTGGCGGCGCTGCTGGGCGACGACGTGCTGGGGTGCTCTGGCAGAACCGGGCACGTTCTGGACTCCTCCTTCTCGCTGGGCTCCGGGATGCTGCCGATCCCCGTCGACGTGCTGCCGATGGAGTGGTTTCTGCGATGGCTGAACTCGGTCATGCTGGAGGAGCGCGAGTGGCCCGTACTGTAGCCTGCGAGGGACAAACGACACGGGGGGTGAGATTTACGCTGTGAAAGATGTTCGTGTTGATTAATTGGCGTGGCAGAGGGGTTAGCGGAGCAGATTGTGGGTGCCATTTCCAGTCTTGTGGGACCAAAATAAGTGAACCATCACGAGGACTGGGTGGAGTTAAATTTACTGGAACCGAAACTGGAGAACTGGAAAAAGTGTGCCACAAAAAAACAAAAACTGAGCCAATAAATAAATACTGTTCTACTGTCATCATATAGCTTGCAGTGCCAGCTCAAAGACATGGAAGGAACTACTGGTTTTTCTGAAACAAATATTATTTTATGACGTGAAAAGACTTGATTCAGTTATTCTGATCATGATTAACACAACAGAGGAAATGAAAGAGGCAGTACTTCAATCCAAAAGGTACCCAGACCTCCCCACAACAGTATTAGTATTGATCCGTCCTGGAGCCACGTGTGCACGTTAGCCTCTGGTTTGACCTAAACAGTTGAGTGATGTTTGGAGGCTAATGCTAATGCTAACGCGTGCACTGAAAATGCATTAGAGCAAATGAACAGAACAGGACCAGCCTTAGAATGCAGCTGTTCTGTTCACAAACACGAAGGCTTTACTTTAGTGTTTCATCACGATGGACCGAGACCAGGATCGATGAACTCAACTGTTACTCACCTGCTGATCTGTCATTTACGAGTGCGTTTAAAACCACTCCTTAATGCAGCATTTATGAACAGATAATATCCGGTATGTGTAACATGAGGCCCATTATTCTAATCTAATGTTTTCACTCAAATACTTTGCTGCTGCCGTTCCGTACGTGACGAGTGCAGAAGTGCGAATATCCTTCATACAATATTCATCGATGTTCTGAGGCTTTAGTGCTTCAATGACAAAGCAGCTCATCTGATTGAAAAGCAACAAAGTCGAGCAGAAACAGCCTTTAGTTTTTATTTCACATTTAGATACTATAATTAGATCGAGTTACTGTTCATAAATTACAGATAAACACATTTTTTGGTTATCAATATTCATTTTGTGTGCTTCTTTTGTCCAAATGGGGATTATTTTAATTTTTTTTAAAAACCTGAATTAATGTAATCTGTTGACAAATACGTTTTATTGACTAGTTTTCTTAACGAATAAATGGCACTTTGATGTGTGTTACAACAGCCCTATTTGAGAGGTTAAACGGCTTCATATGCTTTCATTTTAACATTATTTAGTGCCAAAGCAAAGTGAACGTCTTATGTTAAACCTTTGGAAGTGAAAGAATGGCTTCGGCTCGCTTTATCACATCCATCTTTGATTACAGTCATCCGATCCGACACGAGCGGAAACCCGAGCCTCGATTATAAAACCTCGGCTCAATGACACGCCCGTTCACTTTGCCCCTTTCAGCAGAACACTTCTACATCACTGCACCATCAGTCGTCACTCCGGAGACGAGAGCGGCTTTGAAAAAGACTCAAGACTTTTGTTTAGAAAGACGGCAAATATCAGGCACTCGCTCGCTTACGGAAAATATCTAAAGAGCCTTTATTTTATATTTATTTATGAGGCAAGACACATTCAAAACAAAACTAAAAAGGGGAACTTTCTGCATCGGCCTCTGCATAAATACACTTTTAAGGATGCTTTTTCAAATAAAAGTTTCTATTATCAAGTGCAACACAACCCATGTAGTGGACCGGCCCAAAAATGTAAATCTGCAGTCTTCAATTGACTCGCCTTTGTCTCTTTTAATGTCTCCTGTCTCTTTAATGTGTCCAGCCCTCATGAAATAAAGGCTAACGGCTAAAGGCTAACGGGTACCGTTTACAGACATTAGCCCCAGTGCATTTTCGATGGGAGAGTTATCCACGTGAGTAAGACAGGCGCCCCGACAGAAAACATGACCTTGTGTAGAAGAGTTTAGCTCAGTTTAATGACGTAATGAAATGAAATAAAACTTAAACCTAAAGTTTGTGACGCTGGACAAATCGCACCAAAAATATAGCAGGCCACAACAGGTTTGACAGTGACACCAGGAATCCATCTTAAACGAGTGAACTTAAGAAAGGAAGCTGGAGTTACACATCTTAATACTACAGGTGGTTTTCAGATTCTAGAGTACGTAGATCATACTCAAGGGGGCACGAGCCAGTTTTTTCTGTCGATTACATTGTTCTTTCATAAGAAATACAGCGCATCCGGAACGTATTCACTTTCATCATCATCATCATCTCGATCAGTGGAAAAACGATGTTCCAGAGCTCAATATTGGCAATGAATACTTATGTACGTGTGCTTGTATTTATTTATTTATTTTACTTTGTTTCTAATACATTTGCAAATAATTCAAACTACCTTCTTTCACATTGTCATTATGGAGTATTGTTGGTAGAATTTTGAGGCAAATCATGAATTTAATCCGATTTGGAATAAGGCTGCAACATAAAATGTAGAAAAAGTAAAAAACTATCCCGATGCACTGTAATGAAAAGGTAAAAAAAAATCAAATCAAATGTGTCGCACAAAAAGTGAACTGTGAAACTAACCATAAAACATAATAATACTTATTTTTGCAGACTTTTTAAAATGGTAAATGATTATCTTCATACTGTATATTCAGTTTTTTTGCACTTCTCAAAAATACTATATTTTAGGCCCGTCAATAAATTTTGAAGTCTGATATATGACTGACTGACAATATACGACAAACACAATAACACTACAGCAGGATCAACATAAACGCTTCTAAATGTACAGTATCGTTAAAAAGCGTGGGCTGCAATGAATAGGCAGCAGAATGTGTCTATAATGACTCATACACGTTATTTATTCAACCGTCTACAGCTCAAATCTCATTGTGGGTACAGAAAAATGACTAAAAGCCCCCACTATTACGAAGAAAAAGTTAAAATAGACCCCCAAAATGATTTCAGACTGATAATTTACGTCATGAACTGATAATATAAATAATAATATAAAAATACACAACGACACAAAACCAGAAGATTTACCTGAGACTTTGGACTGTTGACTGGCGTAGCTGGACGTCCGAGAGTGACCACATCCTCCCAAGTCGTCCGAAACAACCGGACATTTCCCCTCTCGACTTTCTGCGCAATCGAAAAGGTAAACAAAAGGACAAAGATGATGCATTATTTGTGTCGTTATTGGCCTTTAAACATGCCACACAGTTGTGCGGCTCGTGATTTAGACGGGGGGAAATGTACAGGACAAGTCTGGAGATGATTTATGGACTTAAAGAACAGCAAGAGATTCTGAAAGTCACGTCACAGATGGAGAAAACGTCCGTTATCGAGGAGATTCAGAACGGAGTGTTTTTGAGGCTCGGAGGGGAGAGGGCTTTCTAAACCAGGATTCATCAAACAAGTGGGAATGAAGCGGAAAAATAGAAATGAAGACTTATTCAAAATGTATTGTTACCTTATTTTTCTAACATTTTCCACATTATTCCAAAAATATTAAAAACTAATCAAGATTTTGCAGTCGCACGTCGACGCCACCAAAAAGGTTACAAAGTGCACCTTTAATGCGCGACCGTTTGCGTACTCACCATCAAAGAACAGAACGTCGTGTAAGAAAAAAATAATGCACGGAGTTGGAGTCGGTTGATGTCATCTCCATAGCAACAGATGGTGAACAAAAGGGACGTGACAAAACACAACAAAAGCTGTCACCACAAAGTCACTCGGATGTGGCTGGAAATGACTGTGAAAGGAGGAAGTGGGTGTTTGAACCGTCACGCGCGGCTGCAACTCGTCCTGAGCGCTCGAGCCGCCAAAGGTCTTGTATCATTTACCCAAAAATGTAAGCGCTGCGCCTTGAAATGAAAACGCAGATACAATTTGACAGAAGTGGCAAAAAATACAATTACTTGCAATTACAAATGACTCTGAAACTCCTTTTTAGTCGAGTAAAAATATAAAATCACGCCATAGTAAATGTACTCAAGTAAAAAATAAAAACACAGTTGATTTAAAAATGTAATTGATGGAATTATGGGCTTTATAATGAATTAATTCCAATTAATTTGACTTAAATCAAGTGGTAAAAAGGAATGTTAGAGATAAGGCACTTTTCTGACACTTGGGAGAATGCTGGCTTTGGATACGAGGGCGTGGATGTAAAGAAAGGTTACGAGTCTGTTTTTATGTAGTAAAGGAGTAGAAAGTAACGAGTAGAAGTATAAAGTTGCCAGAAATGTTACTAATCAACTAAAGTACTGATAGCGCCGCAATGAAGCACACAAATAGTACTTTCCACCTCTGCAGATTTACAAGAAAACTAGACTTGACACCAGTAGATACTATTTGAAGAAAGTCACATTAAAATATCACATGAATAGGACAGAATTGGACATTTCCCGACTAGTTTTAGAATGGTTTTGATCTATATCTTAAGACCACATGGTAAAATAAAGACACAACTATTATTTGTGTTAAAAGGTGCATTCTATTGAAAGAAAAAAAAAAAAACGTTTGGAGAAGCAGAGAAGTTCCAGGAGAATAAAGATGACTCAAACATTCATGTAACCGAGTGTGTAAATGAGAAGGGAAAACTACGACGACAGAAAACATCTTTAAGCTTTTCTCATGACATGTGTGAGTCAGAAGTGGCCCACATGCAGAGCAAACGCAGATTGTTGTAGCTCATCTTTAGCGTCGCACAGCCCCCCATCGCACTCGCACACAGCTCTATTTTTATCCTCTCACAAACCAAGGGTCACGGCAGATTGTGGCTAATCTGAGAGCGAGTTTAAATTATACATGAAAGAGCTCGGGCTTTGCCTTCACACATGAACAAGCGGCACATGGGTTACAAAGCGTTACAGCACGTTTGAAACTAGGGCTGGTGGATTTTAGGGCTGCGACAATTCATAAACTCATCCTGACTAGTCGAGTATGAAAAAATAATCTTATTTTGATCGTTGTACTTGTTATTTGGACGATACAGATTCTAAAAACTCACGCGAAAAGATCTTTCATAAAGACAGTGGGAAGAATCAACCGTTTCAGATTTTCAAAGATACACTTTATTTGTAATTATTCTCTATCATCAGTCACCATATTTCGACCTTTATTTGGTAGAAAATGCATTTTATAATTCTCAATTTATAATTTTTTATAGAAATAATAGCTTGACAAGTCAGTTTTCTATGTACTTTTTTTAATGTCCATTTTATGAACTTTGATAACAGTTTTAATTGAACACAAAAATAGTCAGAATCAGAAAAAGGTTTATTGCCATTTTCAATGAACAACATTCACAAACATAGGAACTGGAGACGTACTGGTCCTGCAGAGATGGAAGTCTGCAGCCAATCACCTTCTCAGCAGGACGCACGATGCGCTGTAGTCTCCGTTTGTCCCTGGCTGTGGCTCCAGCGTACCACACTGTGATGGAGGAGGTGAGGATGGACTCAATGATGGCCGTGTAGAACTGCACCATCATCTGCCCTAAGCTTGGCTTTCCTCAGCTGCCGCAGGAAGTACATCCTCTGCTGGGCCTTCTTCTCCCACTTGAGGTCCTGGGTGATGGTGGTGCCAAGGAAGCGTAAGGAGTCCACGGTGGTGATGGGGGAGTCCGTCATGACGAGGGGGGGCTGGGGGGCTGTGACTTTCCTGAAGTCCACAATCACCACTGTCTTCTGGGCGTTGAACTCCAGGTTGTTTCCGCTGCACCAGGACACCAGCCGGTCCACCTCCCTCCTGTAGACAGACTCATCCCCGTCCTTGATGAGCCCGATGAGGGTGGTGTCGTCCGCAAACTTGATCAGTTTTACGGCGTCGTGGCTGGAGGTGCAGCAGTTTGTGTACAGGGAGAAGAGCAGAGGAGAAAGTACACAGCCCTGTGGAGATCCTGTGCTGATAGTACGAGTGTGCTGGAGCAGAGCAGGGAGGATGGTGTTGAAAGCAGAGCTGAAGTCCACAAACAGGATCATAGCGTAGGTTCGCGGGGAGTCCAGATACTGCAAGATGAAGTGGAGTGCCAGGTTGATGGCGTCGTCTACTGTTGGCTCTGTAGGCGAACTGCAGGGGGTCCACCAGGGAGGAGGTGAAGGACTTGAGGTGGGGCAAGACCAGGCGTTCAAATGACTTCATAACTACAGACGTCAGTGCCACAGGCCTGTAGTCATTAAGTCCAGTGATCCAGGGCTTCTTGGGGACAGGGACAATGATGGCAGACTTGAAGCAGGCTGGGACGTGGCATGACCCCAGGGAGGTGTTAAAAATGTCTGAAGACGGGGGACCGCACTCCTGCAGTGTCTTAAGGTGGCGGGAGAAACACCAAAGTCTGAACTCTGCTCCAAACCACCCGCTTTTACTGGAGGACTGACTGAAGACCTCCCAAATTGCAATTCATTTAATCTGAGATTCAGTCATTTTTAAATTGTCTGCTTGTGTGTTTCTAATTGCGAGGTCCACATCCAATCCCCTGTCAGTAAAAACATATAGTTTGGCGCAAAGTTCAGACTGTGGAGGAAGAAATTTGACTTCTTTTGCAAGTCCCTGTGATGTATTTTTGGGGTGTTTGAAGTGTCCGTCGCCCCCTGCTGTCTCTGCAACATTTGCCGACATCGACCCGAAGACAACTCTCCTGAAAAATCCTTGTTTTCTTTTATATTTGGCAACGTGAAATGTTTTTGTATGTGATTATACCGTCTTATTATGACAAATGGGGAAAAAGTGGTTTTCTGACAATTATTTTCACAGGGGACCTGCAGGGGGAGCTCTATTCTGCTTTAAATTTAAACAGAATACTTTTTAACATTGTTCCCTCATCATAAACATACCTCGTTTTGGATTTGGCTTCGTTCACGCTCATTTCTAACACTATTTACAAATTCCCTCGGCTCTGAGCCTCACAAAACACTTAGTTTCAAATTCCCTGATTTGTGACGTCAAAGGTAGAGAGCTGAAGGTCTCACGTGCTGTTTTTTATTTTATTTTTAAATACAGAGATCATCACTTCATTACAACTGTGTGCCTACATTAGTAAGCTAGTTTTTGCACATTTCCCTGTGGTAATTCCCTCTGCTGCCTGTAGATGGAGCGCTAACACCAAATCCTGATGCGAGAATATCAGAGAAAGTCATGTGCTTTCGAATACATGAGCTGCCAAAGTAAAAGGAACGGAAAATTGAGAATTCAACGTTACCCATAAAACCAACATAAATCACAACCATTTTGAAACGAATGGACCCGGATTGGACTGAACTTTATTTAAATGCACACTTTGACGACATTAAAACTGCTCTCACCAGTGGATTTCTGAGAGTCTCCTCCTCGCCGTTCCTCGAGCAGACTTTCCCCGTCGCTCTGCAGACCCACGACTGTAGCTGTGGACGGCGGCCTGGGACACGACAGGGAACCCGTTACCAAGAGCATATCGTGTACTCCAACATCCTAATACTGTGACGTAAACGTCGCCATGTCCGCTTCTTTATAGCGACTTTGAGATGTTTTTTTTTAGCTTGATACACTTGAACGTCATGAAAGAGGTGATATTTTAGCCTTTTTTCCCACAATAATTGATGCAGTAATGACGGAAATGCAGGTTGTGCTCAGTTATTAATGGAAATATGCTTTAAAAAATATGCTTGTTTGTCTCTGAAAATGTGGCAACCCTCTAAATTTGAGTGAGTGATGATGACAACAATGTATATTTAGACTTTAGGTTCATTTTAGGGCTGTTTCTAAAAACTTTTTTTTTTTACGTGTGTTTTAGAGTCTGTAAAGTCCAATTAACAATTATGATTATCAACATAAATGGGACTAAATGGGACTTGGACCTAAACTAGGACAAAACCAGGGCTAGAACAGGACTAAACGGGGCTCAAACCAGGACAAAACCAGGGCTAGAACAGGACTAAACGGGGCTCGGCTCAAAACCAGGACTAGACAGGGCTCAAAACAGGACTAGAACAGGATTAAACAGGACAAGAAAAGGACTAGACCAGGACTAGAAAAAGACAAACCCAGGGCTAGAACAGGACTAAACCAGGTCTAATTCAGGACTAAACCAGGTTTAATCCAGGACTAAACCAGGGCTAGAACAGAGCAAAACCAGGTCTAATCCAGGACTAAACCAGGACTAAACCAAGGCTAGAACAGAGCTAAACCAGGACTAAACCAAGGCTAGAACAGAGCTAAACCAGGACTAAACCAGGTGTAAACCAGGTCTAAACCAGGACTAAACCAAGGTTAGAACAGAGCTAAACCAGGTCTAAACCAGGACTTGATATCGTCCACATTACACGTTAGACTCATTAGGTTCCACCTGGCAGTCGTTGCATGAAAGAGGATTGTCTGGTGACCTCGTTTAGAAGCTACAGAGGAGCCGCGTGTGGGGACTTTGGCATTTCAACTAAATAAAAATGAGTCAGTTTTTGGCAGAAATAACCGGGCCGCCGGCGGTGAATCATTTGTGGGTCACGCTCAGCCTCAGAGTAAGCCTCCTTCTGTCTGCAGTGGGTTTAGCACAAAGCTTTTCCACTCTCTTCAGTCGAGCCGCCATGAAAGTCACACGGCATTCTTATGAAGCGTTTGTACGAGAAGAAAATCAAGGACAAAATATACACGTGGAGTACTGCAGTCATGGGATTGGAAATATATTGACTAAAACCAGAGCATAGATAGAAATATGCAAATGAGGACGATTATTTTTAATGTTTTTCTAAAAGGCCAAAGTGAAAAACTACTATTGATCCGAGAAATGTGATAGTTTCCCAGAAGCAGCATCGTAACGTTCAATTTTCTTTCAATTTTGGATATTGAGTTGATATTTCCACAATAATTACAATTTATGCTTCAATAAATAAGACGGAACAATATTTTTGGGCTCAGATTTTATTGCGTGTACATTTTCTTTGCACTAAAGGGGATTTTGTGTGTTTATTTATTGTAATATGATTTGAGCTGTTCTAATTATTTACTATTTACAAACCAAAGAGTTGAATTGTGATCTATTGTATATTGTACATTTACAAACCCGTTCCCTGGGATTATCCTGCTTTAAAAAGGTTATCGTGACAGTAGTTTTTTTTTAAATATTATCATCATCACTTTATCACACTTGTTATTGTGATTGTGTTATTGCTATTGGTACATTTGCAGAATATTGTGTAGTCATGGTTACATACTGTGGATACACATGCATACGTAAAAGTTTGAAGAATATGGGCCATGTTTTTTCCCATGATTCACTGGTGTTCAGAGAAAACATTTGGCACGATCAAAGGTCATTTTAAACTCTTTATTTTACATCCACTTACGTTTTAAAACAGGGATCTCCGGACATGAGCTGTGTGCTGATGATCACCTGAAACAGATTCAAAACAACAGTGAAGGAGTACGTTCCACAAACCTGGTGTGTCCCAGTTGGCCACCCTGAAGCCCCTCCCTCTCTGCACACTCCACCCTCTTTAGTTCAGAGACATTCAGACACTCGACTCCCTCTCTCCGTACGGCAGGTCATGTGACTCTGGTTTTGGATTTGAATGTGATTTGTATGTTTTGTATTTAAAAACATATAAAGTCCTCTCAATCCGAGCCTCAAAAACACTCTCCTCCATAACGTCTGACGTCTTCTCCATCTGTGACGCGGCTCTGAGAATCTTCTGCTGTTTCTAACTCCACAAATCATCTTCAGACTCGTCTAATTGTGTGGCTTCATTAGCGTCTCAGAGAGAACCTTCCAGTTATTATTAACCTGTATAATTCCCTCCAAAGCCAGTAGATGGCTCCAAAACTCAGTTAGTGCCTTTGGAAAAAAAGCAGAGGTAAAAGTTGAGTTCTAAAACATAAAAAGCCAAACTATACGTTCTCAAGAGCCGGTTTAAAGGCTGACTGCTCACTGTGTTCAAAATAAAGAGATAACATTTGAATAAATGTAATAAATATCAGGGCTGCAACAAGTAACTGACTCATTGTGAATTGTCAACCATAAAAATAATAGTTGTATTTTAATAGTAAAATAATAGTTTTTTCATTGACAATGGATTTTATTAGTTGCAGCTCTATTAAATATCGATCCATTAAATCACACAAGATTTAGTGGAGATGTATCCAACGTTAAGACAGGCAACGTGCAACAGCAAACGACAACCAACAACAACCAACAACAACAACTCCGTATGTTCACACTTCAGACTAGAGAACATGATGGAGCGCGCTCACTTCCTCTGAAAAAGAACAACGTCTGTGGCATCAAGAACGAATGACTGCAGAATGAAACCAACGATGGTCATTTTACTCAAATGTCTCTACAACAACAACAACAACTAGGCTGATTAAATTGGATTAAAAGGACAATTTACACCCATAATCGCATCAGAATTCTGAAAAATCTAATCGTGACTAACAAAACTATGTAAAGATAACTAGTAGTCGTATTTTATAGTCTGAATTGTTATCTAGAGTTGAGTTAATCTATTAATTGCAACAAATCGTCTGCACACAAGTTCTAAAACATGTCAAAAGGCCAGAGAAGGGAAGTTTTAGGACTCAAATCGTGCCGCAATTGTATAAAAATGTGTAAATTCGCATGCATTTGATGAAAACACACTTTGTGCTCCACCAGATCCTCAAACACTTAAAATGTTTAACTTTTGGTGTTCTGAACTAAACTAATCAACTTGCAAAATGATTGACAATACAGACTGTAAAACACAAGAAAAGTGGCAATATTCAATCAGAATGTCACAAAAGGAATAAACAATTTCTGATTTGATCAATAATACACTTCATTTGTTAATATTCGCTCCATCTTGAAGCCTTCAGTCGCCATATTTTTTCAACCTTTATTTGGTGATAAATGTATAAAAAAATCGTCTGACTCGTCAACTACAAAAATAAGTTAGTTGCAGCCCCTTTATACAGTACATTAACGTTATTGGATTATTAAAACTATTTACAACCATACAACCATAATCTGTACAATTCTGCCAAACAACTCAACAAACCATATTTAATTCAGTTTATTGCACATTTCCACGTTTACTGTTTGTTGTAGCGACCCAAACCCTCTTGTCCCGTGTTGGTGGTGTTGACAGTGTGGGTCGGCGGGGGGTAAATAGTACATTTGTGTCCACAACAGCCTGTGGCGTTACCTTCAGAATGGAGTTGTCCTGTCGTGTGTTTTTGGTGTCGTAACCCTCCAGGAGACATCTGCGGGTCGTGTTTCCGGAGCCGGCGAACTCTGCCAAGTTCAGATCTGCAAAACCCAGCTGTGGACACAAATGTATAAATATGTATATATAGAAATAAGTACTGATACTGCAATATTGGTTAACTGAATTCAAAACATGTAAAAGTGTCATATTTGTTCATGATTTTTAATAATAATTGTTGTTTTTAAACCTTGCATATTTACACTGCATTTTTACAGAAATATCACAAACAATAACATTGACACTAGAACTGTAAAGAGATAAATCCCAGTAAACCCTTTTTAAATGTAACATTTTGTTTAAAAAATGAGCTGCGACAAATAAAAAGCAGGATGACACAAAGTGACTTCGACAGCTCACATCTGAAGCGTTCTTCAATAAACAAACAAAAAGTTTCAACCTGTGAAAGGAAAGAAAACTAGAGTGAAACAGTTACATGTGACACAACAGGGCCTGCAACGGAACACAGGCTCTGAACGCGGGCCGACCCGGGCGCTCGCCGAACGCACCGGGCGCTCGCCGAACGCACCGGGCGCTCGCCGAACGCACCGGGCGCTCGCCGAACGCACCGGGCGCTCGCCGAACGCACCGGGCGCTCGCCGAACACACCGGGCGCTCTGGAGCCGTGATGTCACATGTACAAAGCACAAACCTTGGCATAGGCCTTTCCTCCTTTCAGCTCCTGCAAGAGACAAAAGAGACAATTCAGTGTTTTATTTGACTAGAGATGTTTTTTCAGCCCAAAACAATATCCGGAGTCTTGCCGTTGTGGCCAATAACCAATATTTGTCTGTTATTTGTCCACAGATTTGAGTAAAGTTGTAGATGACTTCTTATTTTCTAAAATAATTGTAAAATAAATCCACTGGAATAGGACTGGAACATTTCATCTGAATCATACTCAAATCTTAATCGTGATCATTTTGATCTGGACTGTACACGTTCTAAAACAATTTTGTAATATTAAATAACCAAAAAATTATCGTGCGAACCAAAAAGAGTAATGGTAACAAGTTTAGAAGCAGTCCAAAAACCAGACCTAAATGTAGTATTTTAAAAAAGTATTTATAGTCACAATAACTTTATTTTGTCTTTCAGAAAGTTGAATCGTGATGTTTTTTCGCACAGTGACTAAAATGTGCTTGTGACGTCCCTGTTCTTAATCATCACTGACCGTGGCGTGATAACTTGATTTTTCGCCTTTACCTTTCGCACAGACACTCGGCACACACACGGGTCCAACACTCCCGTCCCGGCGTTGGCGCTCATTTTACACGGGAACGAAAACCTCTTCCTCCAGCGGACACAGTTGGCCTGCACCTGCTCCCTGAAAACACACATGAAACCACACATGGAACCAGGTGTTTTACACACTCCTCTGGACTGGAGGGAGGGGACAGGGGGGAGGGGAGGGGACAGGGGGGAGGAGACGGGACAAGAGTGAGGGGACGGGACAAGAGGGCAGGGAGGGGACAAGAGGGCAGGGAGGGGACAGGAGTGAGGAGACAGGAGTGAGGAGACAGGAGGGAGGAGACAGGAGGGAGGAGACAGGAGGAGAGACAGGAAGGGACCAAGGGGGAAGGGGCAGGAGAGGGCAGGGGACAAGAGGGGGAGGCAGGGGACAAGAGGGGGGAGGGAGGGGACAAGAGGGACAACAGGGAAGGAGGAGACAGGATGGAGGGAGGGGACAAGAGGGAGGGGACAAGTGGGAGGGGGCAGGAGAGAGAGGACGGGACAGAGGGAGGGGACAACATTTGCGCATATTCCTGAAGCTTTGTTTTTGCATTATCTCCTACGGTGTTTTAACAGAGAGATATTAACCCTTACATTATTTACATTTGTTCTTTGTAAACGTCAATATTGATCTGAAACAACGTAAAGCAAGACGAGAAGTGTCGGACGAAGGAGCCGAAACTGTCAGTGGAAGAAGGAAGAAGTTTGTGAACTGATCAATAAACGTGGCGATGAGTCGATTCAGGCAAAAACAGAGGGTTCGTACCACAATCGGGCGGAATTTGAGGAGATGTGAAGGAGTTGGCCGAGCGGGGGATTAAGCGCCCGTGCGAAATGTAAAGAAACTAAAGACATAATTAAAGGAAGTGGCGTGGCCGTAAACACAGTGCGCTGCGCGTGGCGTCGTGTGAGCGTTTGCGCGACACGCCGAGCTGCCATTCCGTTCACACTGACACAAACGCGTCGCTTTGTTTTGTAACGTGAACGACCCGCAGCTTGAACGTAACCATAGCAAACATAAAGAAAGCTCTATCATTTTGTGTTGGATGTTTTGACCCATCGTCTCGAGTAGAAGCTTTGAAAAACACATTGAATTTCTGGTTGAAATAAAGAGATTAGACTTATGTGATTCAATGCTTTTGTTTTGTGATTTAGCATTTATTTGAAGCGTTTTGTTGCCATATGCACCCGTTTTTCCTTGACCCCTTTAATTCTAACCGTTGTGTAACATTTTGCACTGCCCTGAGGACAAACCAATAGCTGGAATGACCCCCGACACATGTTTCCGCCCCGGGCTCGCGAACAGCCCGGGCCCACGAGCTTACCGTGGTTCGCAATTACAGATATTGCCTCACGGTAACGGGGCGCGGGCTTAAATGCTGCGCGCGCCTCTGGTGTCGGGACGCCCAGCAGAAGTCCGGGGGGGTGGGGGGTGGGTTAAGAGTCTGACCGAGCACTGTGTGGTGCGTGGGCTTCGTCGCCAGGGCACAGATGGCCTCGCTCGCACGCCTCCTCCCGCATCGCCGCGCAAGGAAAAAAAAAAACCTCACAAGAAGAGAGACGCACTCTTTTCTACAGCGTTGAAGACGAGTGAAAGTATGAAGAGCAGGTTTATGGGAGGAAATGCCGCTGTATCTGATTCACACATTTCATTTCCTGTAAACAAGTGTGGGCACCTTAACCCCAATTGTCAGACGAGGCGCAGAGCAGACTGGTGCAGGTTTTAGAGAAGCTCGCCTCCTGTTGGCAATAAAGAGGGCAATCTCCCATATTACTAATCAATAAGTCATAAAACACATGTCATTTTCAACCCAAAATAATCATTCTTTCTGTATGTTCTGGCATGTGGTCCAATACTAGATCTGATGAAGCTCAAGATCATTCTAAAACTGCTCAGGAAAGGTCACATTCCTTCCCGGTTTATGTAAAAAAAAATAAAATAACAATAACAATAAAATTAAAAATAATAATAATAATAAAATAAATAATAATAATAATAATATTATAAAAAGAAATAAAATAAATGAAAAAGAGATGGGGGGGTTGAATTATATTAAACAAAATAAATCCCATTAAATAAAAATACAATTAAAATGAAAATAAAATAATAAATAAAAGTAGTACTGTGATATTTGCTGAAATTAGTATCTAGAGTTGGTTTTCGCTCCATTCCCTTTACTGCCCCAGACCCTGCTGCGGTGGGCAGAATGGTCTGTGCCCACGGCCGATCCTTCACCCACACCGACGCGCCACATTCAGAAACAGACAAACTGAAACACGCCTCAGAGATCAGCACAACACTATATGAACTTTAAAAACACAAGAGGAGCCAATACTGTTTGTATCACATCGTCACGTAAGAGCGCGTGCCATTATTGCCTGATCGTTCAGTGCGTTTACATGTTCCGTAACGATACAAAACAAAGCAAGTACTTTTGTATCTGCGCTGTTTACGTGACAATATTTTTTTTAAATTCCGAAAGTTTGATTGACCGTGAACGTTCTGGCAGAGAAAGACAAACATCGACAGCTCGAGCCGCCGGCAAAGATCCACGGCAAGAAGAAATAATAATATAATAATAATAATAATAATAAAATAATAATAATAATAATAATAATAATAATAATAATAATATGAATAATAATAATAATAAACCAGGCCCTCAAGGGGGTCTAATTTGTCCGGTGAAGCGGTGCTGAGGTTTATTAAGCATTTATTTGATTATTTGATTACAGTTTGCGCAGGAAAGACGGTCAGTGGTTGTAAAAGAGAGTCTGGTCCTGTAAAAAGACAATGTAATCCCTTTGAAAATAAAGGTTTTAAATGCGACACTAAATGAGTTCTGGACTCAACGTTCACTCCTCGGCGGTCGTGATAAAAGCGAGTCTTTCCCGCAGTGGGTCGAGGCTGCGTCGTCCCACCAGGGAAAGGGCTTTTACCACACGGTGCAACAGGATGTGAACGGAGCCCGACTCGCATCGTCTTTCAAGTCGAGCTGGAGCTCAGACGTGTCAGGCAGTTCACTTTTACACGATTATCATTAGTGTTCGAGACCAAAACTTTAACCACCGTGATGTTCAAGATTGTCATGTCTAACCCGGTTCTGGTTGTTCCCCGAGCAGTACCAGGTCTCGTTCTAATATAGGTCCAGAACATTACATTAGAGAGTTGCATCTGCTTTCAATACTTGTTTTAGGATCAACAGCTGCAACAATTAATCCACTAATCGAGACTAGTATTAAAAAAACCACTAACTAACGACTAAACGGACTCTAAAACACAAACAAACCGACCTTTATAACGAAGACCACGGCATTATTAAACCAAAAGGACCAGAAGAACCACAGTAAATCACCTTTCAAAAAAACAGCACGTTCTGTATTAAATAATCTTTAAAAAGCTCCTTTAATTAAAGCTTTACTCCATTTACCGCGGCCCTCAGAGTCCTGCAGATGGGATGAGGTGGTTCAAGTAAGAAAATAAACACACTATATTCAAGTGAACATATTTCGCACTCATTTAAAACCAGACTAATTATTGTTAAATGTTATTAAACCTGTTGGTGTTGAAAAGGGTTGCAGCAAAGCGAGAACAGACGGACGGTTACATCATCAGAATGAAATCATCTCACCAACACGGCCTTTTAGTTTCCATTAGTCGGCAAAGGAAGGCATGAATTATGAAGCGCCAAGACGCGGATCAGACGCGGTTCAGGCGCGGTTCAGGGCCAATCGGAGCTTACGTAATGTGCACATGCTCAGATAAGACCCCCCGAATCCACGGGAAACGTTACAGGAAGTTAAAAAGGTGCATTAGGTCATTTCTCTGGGGGGGGGGAAGTCCACCACCTGTTTCTTGTTACCACGGAGATAATATTGTTTGGAATGTTCCACAGGTTTGTCAAAAGTATGGGAAAGAACAGACAAAATGGTTGTGCGCTTGACCCGGATAAAGACCCGGCGCTTTAACAGAGTTCACGCGCTTTAGCTTTGTAATCACGGCGTCTAAAAAGCACATTACGACCTTTAATGTTCCGTTGTCATGACACGGATGTCGTCCAAACGCTAAACGTGAATGTCCCAACGTTTGCAGATGACTCACTCGGCGAAGGAAAACCCGTATTTGAGCTGAAACACGCAGTGAACCCAAAACATGTTTGACTCATTCTTCTCATTTGAACTGTGCGTGAGAGACGCAATACGAGGCGCAGATAAAAGAGACGGAGGAATTCTGTACAAAAGTGGTGCCATTTCTGGAATTGTTGTGGATTTGAGTGGGTTTTTTACCCCTAAAAACAACCCGCTTTTCTTTTTTCACTGCGACGATGGCGGCGGCGGTCGGGAACGTCAATGATTCAGCAAATCAAAAAAGGGAAGAGACAGTTTCAAAAAGGACATTTTTCAAGGCCTTTTCCCCCTCATTTTCTGGAAAACAAGCCAATTATTATCCAGGTTTTCCAGGAGGTGCGGGACCGGTTTAATAAAGAAAGTACTATCGTTTTATAGTATTTTTAAAGAATTTTCCCCCGTGTATCAAAGTTAAATGAGTTAAAAAAAAGTGACGTGTTTGCTTGATTCTAAAGTTTTTCAGTGACAAAAACAGGTCAATTTTGATTCCTACTTTTTATTTTGATATAAATTAAAGCTCTACACAGTCCAAAATGATCAATAAACATAATTAGTTACATATTCATATATTTGTTTTAGTCTTTTAGTCTATTATCACAGGTATCGAGTCAATACAAACGAAGACGGCCACATTCTGATTAATAAACAAATAAAATAAAAAGGGAGTAGGTGAAAGTAGAAGCAGATTGTTCAGTAAATCATATTTTTACATTTTTATGACTTCCGTTTCCTGATAAATTGCGCAAAAAAATTTAAATATATCTGTACAAATCAATCTATTTAAACATAATTCCTTACTCCAAGTCTCACAGTCAGTTCAATACATTATAATTCCATTATAATCACCATTCTCCTGCATTATTCGACATCAATGACACACTCGTATCGCATGAAAACTGTTCTTTTGGTCATTATTTTTGAATTGCTTTTTATTCCTGAGCTGATTTCATAGCCAGAATCCAAGGCTCTCTTTCTTAAGCTCCACAAGTTGAGAAAAAGAGCAGAAAACCACACATAAATTACACTTTTTGCCTGACTCAAGGTTCAATTTAAATCATGAATAATAAATAATAAACTGAAGCTGTAGATTAAAGATGCAAATGTGTTTGTTTTTTTTACGTCATCTGTTCAAAAGTAATGACCAGTTTCTCCAAAGACGCATTCGGACATGACATAAATCTAACATTTCATGACAAACTCAAGTGTTTTCTTTCACTTTCTCAAACCTCACGCCGCAAAGACTTCGCTGACGTCCGACATCCTGTCTTTATCGACGCGCACAGAAGCCGCTCGCGTTTGCAGAACGTCGCGCTCAGAACAGACTTTTTACCAAACCCAGAACGCGAGCAGCTGAAGCGATCGATCGTTTACAGCTGGTTTAAGTGTAGAAACACATACTCGCGCATCACTGAAGCTCTGACGCGACAAAAACGGTCAATTCGTGTCTTAAATGCAAGCGTGAATCAGTGAATTGGACGCTTTTGTTCCCGGCGGTGTTGAACTTTTATTTGACTTCACACCGGACGCGTTCAGAGCAGCTTTTCTCCGATCGATTACACTCTTTGGACGCGATCCGAGCACAAAACAGAAGTATATAATTCATGTTCTCTGAATAAAACGACCACGCTGGACTATAGGACGTCACGATATCAAACGGTTGCGTTACGATTTCAACGACTGTTTGTGATAATTGCGACTTGTGTGACTGAACGACAGTGAAATCTTTCATTCTCGTGGTCTGACATGCGACTGTTCCTCAAGTTTGTGACCGACTTTATGAAACTGAACTGAAAGGAACTTTAAATGTGACAAAAACAGCCAGATTTTAAAAAGTTCTTTACATTTAGCTCTATTTTTTGGACTTAATTTTGCTTCTAAAAGTGTCAGGATTGTTATTTTTTGGTTCTTACGGTTATATTGTGATAGGAATAATCACGATTGTCGATTAACCTGGTGGTCTTGACGTCTCTGCCGGACTATGGACGGTAGAAGAAGACCACAGCAGAACTCAGAACAAATCCCCAGCGCGTTCCACCGCCACATGTTTTTGTGATGTTTTTCTCGTGCGATAAGATTTAAACGGTTAAAAAGCCAAATAAGCAACTTCCATTAACCATAACAAATAAAAGATTACGGTTCAGTTCAGTGTTTCGTTCTGCTATTTGCATTTGCACGTGTTTTTTTAAATGATATTGTACATTTAGATAACAGATTACAGTCGGTGGCGAGACGTAGTTTCAATATTACTGTTTAGGATAAGATTAGAGAACCTTTATCCGTCATTTCCAGTTCTAATTAATGTCATATTTTCTGTATATTGCACTAAAAAAAACAAAACGTACTATTATCGTGACAGGCCAAATCCTAACACGAACCACTCGTCCATCACGTCCAATGTTTAGGGAATAAATCATCATTACAACTTGATTTGAACGCGTTTGTCTCGTATGTCGGGACTCAGATAAGTCGTGTTTATGGGATTTAAAATAAGAAATGTACAAACTGAACGCAAAACCATGACAACCAATTGGAACAAATGAGTTTTTAACTAATTAAACACCAAAAAACAGACATAAATGCCATCAAAGCTACGTATTACCAACATTTAAACCTGTTTTCAATGATCCGGGACCACATGCATTTAATATAGTTCAATATTTATGTTCACGATCGAGTTTTCTTTGTTGAATTGTTGGTTCTTTTCCGGACTCGCGTTCACGCACAGCAGCCGCGTGCAAGTGCGTGAATGCTCCGTGAATGCTCCGGGGGGGAAAAAACGCTGCCAGATGTCGCCCCCAAAACAAAGACCGTCACGGGGACATCGCGCCGCCCATTGTTCCGTTTCCACGCGCGGGTCATTCGCTGTGGGAAAGAATCGGACAAAAGGAAAACGCACCGAATCCGCGCGTAAATAATCACGCTCCAAATATTATTCAGTCATTAAAAAAAAAAAAAAAAAAAAAAAACAAAAAACAATAAAACGAAGCGTGTTAGCAGAGAAGCAGCTAGCGTTAGCCCCGAATCGCGGTTTTGTAACGGTTTCGTGCACAAAACGCGGCCGTTGCACGTCGACACTTTGCATGAAACGGATCGTGTGTGGGCTTTCTGCGTGCTCGTGGTCGTTACCGTGAAGACTCCTCCGAGAAGCCGCCGTCCAGCAGTCGGACTTTGCAGAAGAGAACTCCGTTGACAAAGGGCACGGATGAAAGCTCGTCCAGCTCGAAGTCCACCTTGAATTTGAATTTCTTCTTCTTCATCATCATTAGATCCATGCGCCGCTCAGACGTGGACGGGAGGAGACGCGAGGGACATGTCAGGGTCTGCGCGCATGGGTCTGTGTCGCGCGGAGGCTGGAGATGACAACAGTGGAGAGGACGAAGAAGAACGTGCACACGCGCGCAAGCACGCCCACTTCCGGCTCGGAGCCTTTCACAACAAAACTCAGATGTGGTTAAAGTCTCTTTCTTTCTCTCCTTATTTTTAACATTATAGCGTAAAACACATACTTTGAAGACGTACAACTACAGTAGGTGGCAGTAAATGCACCTTTCAATTGGCTGCCAACCACCATTAAAAGTAACACAACAACAACAACAACAACTTTCCCCCACTCTTTCTCTTCTTTTTATTTTTTATTTTTTTACGGTATAGTGTAAAACACATGCTTTGAAGACGTACAACTACAATAGGTGGCAATAAAAATGGCCAAACTGGGATCAAATCTGTAAACGTTTTAGCAAAATCTTAAAATACAATGATCTTCACTGTGTTTTAGTCAAATGAGTTGTTGAACCTGTTGGCGCAAAGAAATTGTACTTTTCAAATTAGAGTAAGTAAATCTGTTTTTAAATGCATTTTACGTCCAAACTGTGACTCAGAATTCTCCACATGTGTTTTTATTCTTACTTGAGTATTCATTTGGGCAACTACTTTTTATTTCTACTTGAGCAATATTATTATTATTATTATTATTATTATTATTATTAAGTAACATTAATCATAACCCCTGAGAAAATCCACAGTTCTAAACTGCAGGGTGTAAACCGGGTCTATAATAGGACCAAAACACCATTACAGACGTTCTAAATAAGGACTAACCCAAAGGAGGAGAAACATGTGTTGAGCCTAATTTAAGTTCACTCTAGAACTGAAGAGAAGTTTGTGTTCCACCAGTGGCACAAACCTAAATATGAGAAGAACTATGGACCAGTGGTACAAGTACTATGGACCAGTAGAACTATGGACCAGTAGAACTATGGACCAGTAGAACTATGGACCAGTGGTACAAGAACTATGGACCAGTAGAACTATGGACCAGTAGAACTATGGACCAGTAGTAAAAGTACTATGGACCAGTAGTAAAAACTAGAACTATTGACCAGTGGTAAAAGAACTATGGACCAGTGGTAAAAGAACTATGGACCAGTGGTAAAAGTACTATGGACCAGTAGAACTATGGACGAGTAGTAAAAAGTACTAGTGACCAGTGGTAAAAGAACTATGGACCAGTGGTAAAAGTACTATGGACCAGTAGTAAAAGAACTATGGACCAGTGTAAAAGTACTATGGACCAGTAGTAAAACTATGGACGAGGACCAGTAGAACTATGGACGAGTAGTAAAAGTACTAGTGACCAGTGGTAAAAGAACTATGGACCAGTGGTAAAAGTACTATGGACCAGTAGTAAAAGAACTATGGACCAGTGGTAAAAGAACTATGGACCAGTGGTAAAAGAACTAGTGACCAGTAGTAAAAGAACTAGTGACCAGTAGTAAAAGAACTAGTGACCAGTATTAAAGCTGACACCAGTTACAGTCGACTTGTCAGCGGTCATTTGTATCGTATGTATTGAGCTTCTTTAAATAGGCCTAAACTTTAACCAGATCAAGGAGAAGAAAACTGACTAAAGTCTTCCAGTTAGAGAATTATGATTTATTAGACCAATAAATCAGTTTGCAGATATTTACTCTTTTGAAATCGATATTGATCCATAATGGGTCAGTGGATTTATGCAGTTATTCTTTATATATATTTATTTTCCCCTTCATATTTTTTGCATTTGTTTTACGTAGCCCGAAGCAGTGGTTCTCAATATGTGGGTCACGAAAAGCGGAGAGATTGAAAAAGATTTACAGATTATTTTGTCTTGAATTATGACTTTATTTATGTATTTATTGGCCCACGGGAGGATGTGCGAACCGTGCTTCCAAACGTACATCGCAAACTCTTCTCGCGCCCGTGTGTGTGTGTGTGTGTCTGCCTCCCTCTAGTGGTCAAAGCGGTATTCTACATTGCACAGATTTCACACATTTTGTACTCGAGTAACCCCCATAGCAAAGGAAGTGGCTGTCATTCATGTTTAACCTAGATTTTTTTTTTTTCAAACACTTTCCCAAATGTCACGTCACAATTCCTCTCAAGAAACGACCAAAAAAAAGCATGTTAAAAAAATCTAGAGCGACTTCTTCTCGGACGTATTCATCCATCTGATTTAGAATTTAGAACTCAAACTGGCAAAACGGTGCTAATTTAGACGTGTTCTTTAAAAATAGAGCGTCCCGCCGGATTAAAACTCATTGGGAGCAGCTGTTGCCAGATTCTTGTGAGCGTGAGTCATCAAACGGCGCTGAGTGTAGTTTGTGGTCAGCGCCCAAAGTCAGAGCAACGAGCTGGCAAAAGACACAGGGCACAACGAAACGAACAGAACATGAACATCGACACCATCTCGTCGCTTGTTTGGCTAATTTTGCGTCTCTCTTTGTTGATTTGGGATTAAGATCGATATTAAATAGGCCTTAAAGGGGACATATGCTCTAAAATGGACTTTTATGAGCGTTTGACCGCGTTACAAAAGTGTTTCCTCATCATAAACCGTATTTTGAGTCATGTCTGTTTGCGTTAATCCGGTTTTGTCCTGCATTTGAGGCTTCGGAGCGCAGAACATTTCTATTTTCACCTACCCCCTGTCCCCGCCCACAGCTCTGTACTTGGATATTATTATTATTTATCTAAATCAGACTCCGAGTGACATATTTCAGGTTCACAACTATTACGAAGCCATTGTTCAGCAGTAAAAACACCCCAAATCCAAATCTTCTCCTTGTGTCACTATGAAGAGGCGGGGCTTATCACTATAAAGAGGCGGGGCTGATCAGATCTGCGGTTTTAAACAGGAAGTCAGTGCCGCAGTTTATCTTCTTATTATTTTAGACCAAAATCGCGCTTTTACAATGAACAAAATGTAAAATAATGAACTTATGTATGTTATAGTTTCATACAAAATACTCCCTCAACACGTCTCCTTTAAACTTCAAACTATTTTAATGCACTCAGGATGATTATACCTTTGAGTGTTTACTTTGCCGAACAGTAACGACGACGCCCGAAGAGGGAAGAACGTGCCGCGCGTAAAAGTGCGTAAAAAGAACCGACGCGTAACGGCACGAGATCCAAGTGCGCTCGCGCTGGAGACGCGCACGGGGGGCGAGCAGTGAGAGGAGAAGGTTTCCTGCTGCAATGTTGCACTTGGAAAAAAGAAAAAAAGAGAAAAAAAGGGTGTGTCGTGTCGCTAATGTTCGTGGAGAAGAAGAAGAGGCGGGACTCGACCTGACGCGAACCGTTTCCTCCGCTTCATCCGCATTCAAGTGCCAGTTTACGACAAATTCACTCACTGCGTCTGTTTCACGCCGGATACAGACCTATGAAGACGTGTGCGTCACGCTCTCACCACGGCAGACTTGAGAACGAGCAGCAGCAGCAGCTTTGGGGTCGCGTGCTTTGCGTCTTTCCTCCTCCTCTTCTCCTTCTTCTTCTTTTCCCCGCAGCGCTGTAGGTTTCATTCCGTCATTTGATTTGTTTCCCTTGAACATGTATCGATCCGCGAGGAAGTTGTTTTTCACGCACTGCCAATGCGCGGCCCCAGAAGATGAGGCCAGATCGTACGAGGAGCTTTTCGCCAAACTGGACACGAACAAGGATGGGAAAGTGGATGTGTCCGAGCTGCGCCGAGGCCTGGCCGCGATGGGCTTCAAGACGGGCAAAGGGGGCGCGCAGGTACGACCCGGTGCGGAATGTGGGCAAAAAGTGGGCAAAATGTGGCCAAGTGTGTGCAAAAAGTGGCGAAACTTGTGCAAAATGTGTCTAAATGTGTCCAAACGTGTGCTAAATGTGTCCAAACGTGTGCTAAATGTGTCCAAACGTGTGCTAAATGTGTCTAAATGTGTGCTAAATGGGTCAAATTTACAAGTGTGGAGTTTGAAATGAAGTTATTTTGGAAACTAACAAGTCCAGGAATCTTAAGAACTCGCCGAGAGCAGTAGAAACTTGCACAAACCTGTTCCTTTTAATGCAGATTTAATTTAATGTATGCGCGCAGTTTTCTTTGCATAAATGGTGCACATTGTTTGACTGGTTTAGCACAAGCTGCAGAGTTGTCAGGAATTGAGGCCGAACTCTCCGTGACAACAATGTTAAAGCGTAAATCAACAATATGGTATTAGTTCCTGGTTTTAATTCAACATCATTGGAACTAAAGAAAAGTAAGTAAAAGTACAATTCCAAAGTAAAAGTGTAGACTACTTATATTTGTATGGCACATTTTAAAAATACAAGATAGTTTCCAAAGCGATGGCTGCAACAGGTCAATGACAAAGATGATGGAATATAAAATACATCAAATAAAAATGAATAAAAGACACAAAGGACGAGCCGAGTGTGAAAAGCATGAGAATAAAACTGCTTACTACTACTACTACTAGTTAGACTTAAACAGTGTTCTCTTTCCAGTCGAGCGTTCGATGAACTTTGTGCTCAGTTTTATGTCACATTTTTATTTTTAAATCCGCTCTTTTTGTTTCATTTTTACTCCCAAACGACAAACTCGATATTCTTGAACAACATTCATAACATTGTCTACATTTGGATGTATTGCAAAGCTCAAACTTTTTCTTTTTTGCCACGAACAGTGATTGGATTTGTGGCTCAAACCCATCACATGTGGAACTTCACAAACCTCACATTTATAGTTTAAGCTTTGATGAAGTATAAAACGCGGTTATAAAGTTCGGAGTAACTTTTGCAGTAAACGACAAAACGATTCGGAACCAGAACGACGGCAAAAACGACCTCTTTTTGACTGTTCGCTGCATCATTTATTCACGTGCATTACCACAAATCTCCAGTAGTTTGCGCTCTGGCTACATCTGCAGGGCGGAGCCTCGGTTCAACACAAACGCAGTCATCGCGTGGTTCAACTTAAAAATCGTATCATTTAACGCCTTTTTTTTGTTTTGTTTTTAGCACAGTTCATCAAAATTGCAATTTCAAATGTTTTTCCTATTTATTTTCTAAACATAAAACGACTAAAACAGACAAACAAACACACAAAAACCCCCAGAGCGAACACAAAATAAGTGTAATAATCACTAAATCGACACCAAATCGATTTAATAATCACTAAATCCGTGACGTGAAGTCGTTTTCATATCATCACACTCCAAAGCGCGTTACCGTGACATCGCAAGTCGTCGATATCGAGCTAATCGTTGGCTAATTGGCTAATATTCTGGACGATGCGCTTTCCAGAATGAAAAAGTGATGATATCGTCACAGAAAGCGGCAGTTTGACTTCTTTGGAGACTATATCGAACAGAAATTACTCGCTGTTGCTGCCGATTATCGATATATTTTTTTTAACTGAATAACCTCGACGTCCCCTGCAGAGAGAAGATGTTTCGTGACTCGAAAACCAAACGAGAAGTGGATCCAAATGACGCGGGGGGGGAACGTGAACATTTGTGTCCTCAAGCCGCAAAACGTTGAACCCTCATGTCGCTAACCGATTTTAGTCGAGCGATTATTCTTTCGATTTAACGCGAGGAAAAGACGCAGACGAAGCCGAAGCTGAAGCGAAGCCGTTGGAGGGTCCCGAAAGTGCGTTTTCCGCGTCATTTTCACAGAATCGCGTCTCAGTTTGAGTCATAAAACGTCAACAATCTTCTTCCACCCGCAGCGAATCGATGTGACTCAAAAGCACACTGATGGACTGGCCAGCGTTTGTGTCACTTGCAGCCCTGAATTCCTCCTATGAATGCGTCTCAAAGTTCACGCTGGGATGGTCACACGCGCTTTGCAAACACCGGTTTTTCCAACGCGTCGACTGGAGCGCTACGTTTGCGCGATGAACTCTGACACACAAAGTCGTAAAAGTGTCGGAATTTTTTACGACTCGCGCTTTCGATAATGACCACGCTGTAATCGGCTTCGCCCTGTAGCACGCGCGGCGGAGGCTCCGCGGACGTCACCCTGAACGGTTTACGGTGATTGTATTGGGCTGTCACTAGCGATGTCACGATGTCAAATGTGAGTGGGACGACTATTGTGAGAATAAACGTCGCGGTTTTAACGATTATTCGCGGTTATTGACGTCGAGACCAAAACGATGACAAAATCCTACATTTTCTTCACACGTTTACCACTCTCCAATACGTGACCAATACGTGAAAACACACTTTACATTATGTTTTTGAGGAAAGGCTGAGCAGAAAGGACTTCGTTTTGCTTCTAAAATTATATACATTTATTTTAATTAAATGGAAAAAAATACCTAATTTAGTTTAAAAAAAAAAAATCACTTTTCTATAAATTAAAAAAAAATAAAAACATAATTTATCTTCAAAAATTATGATGATTAAATTTTTTTTTTGTCTTTTATGATTATATTGTGACCTAAATAATCACGTTTATCGATTCAACTAATAATCCTGACGTCCCTAGCTGCAACAGGTTAATCGATTTAATTGCAATTTATTGATGATAGAATTTGTTGTCGACTAATTAAATCTCCTAGTAATGGTTAAGTGGTGAATACACGGACTCCAAAACCCCCCACGATCGGACGAACTCAGACAGAGCAACAATCGCATGAAATGAGGAGGAAATGTGTGAATTTATTGTTTTTGACGTGAATAATCTGCACCAGGACGTTCATTATTGAATCATTTTTACAGTTTAAATGCTTTTGTGTGTGTGAGGTTGTTTTTTAAAATGTGCTTTAAAACTAATGCACTATTTAACTAAATAAAATAAATAATACATTAAAAAATAATAATTTAAAATTAAATAATTAAATAAATTCAAATAAATTCAAATAAATTCAAAATAAAAATTAAATGTGATTGTGAGAAGAAATGTCACGATTATTTACCATTACTGACACCAAAAAAAAACTGTAAAATACCACATTTTCTCTCATTCATTTCAGGTCTGTTTTAGAGCTGCATGATTTGGGGGGGAAAAAAAACACTTTTCGATTTTATATTTTAGGATGTTCACATTTTAAACACAGAATCTGAACTTAAACCAATAAAAGAATCACATGTGTTTCAGAGCGCGTTTTGTACAGATCTAAACTACAGCGTTTGCAGTTTTTATGCAGGAATTAGATGAGATATTTTATGTTTGTGGAGGAAATTATGGCACTTCAAAAATGTAATAATCTCGACATTTCTTGTGATTGTTTCTGTTGTACATTTTAAATAAACCAGATTTATGTTGATTGAAGACTTCTAGATAGAGAACATTCATGATTAAAGTGGATTGTTGGACGTTTTGGTTAAATCATGTGTTTTAGAGTCAGATTATAATTATTTTAAGATGATTAACTGTTGCAAACTTAGTCAAGTGTAGTTAAAATGTACAATAAAGTGCACAGTTCCTTTTCTCAAACACACCATGAAACACGTACAACAGAACGTGATAAAGTTGTAGATAAAATAATCCGTTTTTTTTTGTCTACGTTTAGAAAATCGTGTCCTCCGGGGACAAGGACGAAGACGAGGGCCTGGACTTCGCCGAGTTTTCCAAATATCTGAGGGAACACGAGAAGAAACTGCGCCTCACCTTCAAGAGTCTGGACAAAAACAATGATGGTAAAACATGGTGGCGTTGTGTGATGTTCAGAGCGTTGGATCTGTTTCTTTAAGGTTCAATCGACCCAAAACATGCACAAATATCACAAGTACAAGAACAGCAGCAGTGGGAAAGTACAGATAAAAACAGTACAAGAAACAGCAGCAGTGGGAAAAGTACAGATAAAAACATGCACAAATACACAAGACGAGAAGCAGCAGTGGGAAAAGTACAAGATAAAAACATGCACAAATATCACAAGTACGAGAACAGCAGCAGTGGAAAAGTAACAAGATAAAAACATGCACAATATTCACAGTACGAAGCAGCAGCAGTGGGAAAAGTACAAGATAAAAACATGCACCAATATCACAAGTACGAGAACAGCACAGAGTGGGAAAGTACAAGATAAAACATGCGCAATATCACAAGTACGAGAACAGCAGTGGGACAGTACAAGTAAAAAACATGGCGCAAATATCACAAGTACGGGAACAGCAGCAGTGGGAAAAGTACAAGATAAAAACATGCGCCAAATATCACAAGTACGGGAACAGCAGCAGTGGGAAAAGTACAAGATAAAAACATGCGCAAATATCACAAGTACGGAACAGCAGCAGTGGGAAAAGTACAAGATAAAAACATGCGCAAATATCACAAGTACGAGAACAGCAGCAGTGGGAAAAGTACAAGATAAAAACATGCGCAAAATATCACAAGTACGAGAACAGCAGCAGTGGGAAAAGTACAAGATAAAAAACATGGCACACAAATATCACAAGTACGAGAACAGCAGCAGTGGGAAAAGTACAAGATAAAAACATGCGCAAATATCACAAGTACGAGAACAGCAGCAGTGGGAAAAGTACAAGATAAAACATGCGCAAATATCACAAGTACGAGAACAGCAGCAGTGGGAAAGTACAAGATAAAAACATACGCAAATATCACAAGTACAAAGAGAACAGCAAGCAGTGGGAAAAGTACAAGATAAAAACATACGCAAATATCACAAGTACGAGAACAGCAGCAGTGGGAAAAGTACAAGATAAAAACATACGCAAATATCACAAGTACCGAGAACAGCAGCAGTGGGAAAAGTACACGATAAAAACATGCGCAAATATCACAAGTACGAGAACGGCAGCAGTGGGAAAAGTACAAGATAAAAACGATGCACAAAATATCACAAGTACGGTTTAAACAAGCAGCAGTGGGAAAAAGTACACGATGAAAACAAAACATACAAATATCACAAGTACGGAGAACGGCAGCAGTGGGAAAAGTACAAGATAAAAAGAGATTTGAAATGGGACAATTAAATATCCTCAAACACGTTTAACTTAAACTTCAAAACTACAAACAGTCTTTGGACCGCTTTGGAACCCGCTTTGGACCCGCTTTGGACCCGCTTTGGACCCGCTTTGGACCCGCTTTGGACCCGCTTTGACCCGCTTTAGTCTCGATTTAGTCCCGCTTCGCTTTAGACCCACTTTAGTCCCCGTTTGGACCCAGTTTAGACTCACTTTAGTCCCGCTTTGGACCCTGTTTGGAACCGCTTTTCTTTTCTTTAGTCCCGCTTTTTTTAGTCCCGCTTTGGTCCCTGTTGGACCCGCTTTGGTCCCTGTTTGGACCCGCCTTCTTTTAGCCCCGCTTTAGACCCACTTTAGCCCCGCTTTAGTCCCTGTTTGGCCCCACTTTAAGCCCCACTTTAGCCCCGCTTTAAGCCCCGCTTTAAGCCCCGCTTTTAAGCCCCGCTTTAAGCCCGCTTTAAGCCCCGCTTTAAGCCCCGCTTTAAGCCCCGCTTTAAGCCCCGCTTTAAGCCCCGCTTTAAGCCCCGCTTTAAGCCCCCGTTTAACCCCGCTTTAAGCCCCCGCTTTAGCCCCCGTTTGGACCCGCTTTAGCCCCGTTTGGACGCCGCTTTGCCCGACCCGCTTTAGCCCCCGTTTGGACCCCGCTTTAGCCCCTGTTTAGTTAGCCCGCTTTAGCCCGTTTAGTTGCCCCTTTTAGTTAGCCCCGCTTTAGCCCCTGTTAGTTAGCCCCATGTGGACTTTATCGTGTGTGTTTCCCGCAGGTCGTATAGATTTCCTGGAGATAAAGCAGTCGTTGTCTGACCTGGGTTTGGACATCAGCAAAGAAGAGGCTCAGAAGATTCTGCAGAGGTTTGTTCTGGAAACGTCTGATTTTATTTATTCATAAGGACCACGGCAGCCGCAGTTTAGCTCAGTTCTGCTCTTTTAGACGGGATTTTGCACCGCTCTAGTGTGCGTAGGACTGGACTGGATTCTAGATTTAAAATGGACTTTTGAATGATGCTGAACGACTGAAAAGGAACAAAGTGAAGTCAAATGCGAGCGTGAATCAAAATATAGACATTTTAACCACAGTTTTAGTTCTACTTTTTGCCCGTGAAATGTTGTCAGTGAAAATATGATGTGGGGGAAGAATATTATAGTCTAAATTAAAGGGAAAAGTCTTTTGAGTTACGTATACAAAAACCATAAACTTTAAAGTTTTGGGGCGTGGACGTGTGTGTCGGACTGATAACACACACACACACACACGTTTAAGACTCCAGTTTGTGTACACAGTAGAGCTACAGTTTCATACAGTGCACATGTTGTAAAATAGTTATAGTTGAGTCCAGCTTCAACGTCTCCCATCAGGTAAGTCTTTACGAGCGTTCTCATCTTCTTAATCAGTATCGTAACATATCAAATACCAGAGCCTTTCATTTGATTAACTCTATTCAGGTGTTATTAGTTGATCAATTATTTAGTTGCGTTTCAAAGTCTTTTCCCGCTGAGCTTTTAATTGCCGTGTTTTTGTTTTCGTTGTTTTTGTTCCTGTTTGTGACGACGCTCCTTTTACTGTCAGATAAATGGTAAAAACACTATATCTGAGCAAACATCACATTTACATTTTCCACCCGCAGCGTCAAGCGCTTGTTTATTTTAGCGCTGCTCTTGAGAAGGCATTTGTTTTAAACATGTTTTCTTTCTTCGTACACTTTATGAACGATTCTAGATTCTTAAATGGCAAATGTTGGATCATAAATGTCACTTATTGCCTCTATTCGATCTTTAAACAGTTCCTTTTCATGCTTTTTAAGGTGATAAAACAGGACATAAGTAGTATTTTTGTCTTACTAGTGGATTGTTTAGTTTGTCAAGTAAATGCTAAAATTGGTCAGTGATTCGGAGCCCTAAAGTAACGCCTGTGTGTGTGTGTCTGCCTGTGTCTGCCTGTGTCTGCCTGTGTCTGCCTGTGTCTGCCTGTGTCTGCCTGTGTCTGTCTGTGTGTGTGTGTCTGCCTGTGTTGTCTGTGTCTGCCTCGCTGTCTGCTGTGTCCTGTGCTGCGTGTCTGCGTGTGTCTGTGTGTGTGCTGTGTCGTGTCTGCCTGTGTCTGCGTGTGTGTCGCTGTGCGTGTGTCGGTGTCTGCTTGTTGTGTGTGTGTCTGCCTGTGTGTGTCTGCCTGTGTTTGCTTGTCTGTCTGTGTGTGTCTGCCTGGTGGTGTGTCTGCTGTCGTGTGTCTGTCTCTGTCTGTGTGTGTGTGTGTGTGTGTGTGTGTGTGGTGTGTGGGTGGTGGTGTGTGTGTGTGTGTGTGTGTGTGTGTGTGTGTGTGTGTGTTGTGTGTGTGTGTGTGTGTGTGTGTGTGTTTGCGTAGCATCGATGTGGACGGCACCATGACGGTCGACTGGTCCGACGTCGACTGGTCGAGTGGAGAGAGCACTTCCTGTTTAACCCGGCCACAAACCTGCAGGAAATCATCCGCTACTGGAAACACTCCACGGTAAGAGACGGGCCACTGTTTTTTTGGGTTTTTAAAAAAATGTATTTTACTTTTACTTTACTTTTACTTTACTTGCAAATCGGGATGTTTTTTTCTCACAAAAGTGAAGAAAAATTTTAATTTGTGCCAAATCCATATTCATTCAGTTTTTTAATCAGAAAAGGTTTATTGTCGTTGTCAATGAACAGAATTCAAAAACATGGGAACTTGTTTCAGCGTCAAGGTGCAACATAAAACACTGATCAATAATACAAACAACATATATGAAATCAAAAGGGCGTGCATTAAGGAAAACTATTTACATTTACTATAGTATAAAATAAAAATAGACTTACTATGTACACAAGCATTTGTAATTGCCCACAGAGGGCGCCGAAGACGATGAGAATGGCCTGTGCACCAGGTTCTAGTCCAACAGAGTCTTTTTTTGGTGCACAGACCCCACGCAGTATCAAAGACCCCCTGGCTACACACAAACTCATATCATTACGTAAACAGAACTCGCCCCACTGCCGGTGGGAGCAGAATATTTGTTTCTGTGCTACGGTTGCTACGGAAACCAGACTTCCCTATCTCTTATTGACGCATGTTGGAGCTGTGTGACATCATCGTCGGAGTCATCATGTCCTGAATATGGCCACGTATACTCGCATCGGCGCGGAGTCTGTTGTTATGGTTCACGCGGGCGCAGATAGAGGGCGACAGCAGACGTTTACAGTGTTTTGAGGGAACGAGAGAAATCGTAAGTTCGAGATGTTTGTAAAGTTATCGAAATCCATGGCTTTAAAAAAAATGAACACTAGAACTCTTAGGATTTTAGAACTACTGGAACTCCTAAGCGTCCTGGTGATGACGTAATCAAAAGAATGATCAGGATTTGTAAATACTTTGAATATTGTCGCCATGGCCAAGAATATGCCGCAATGTTACCGGGGCAGCTGAAGCAACAGGCGCTTCGTTTATCAGCCTGAAATGCCATAACTATATGATAGTTCTTTTTGTGGGGGCTTGTTCTTCGTCCTCCGACTCTCTTCCTGTTTCGTCTGAGCTGCGCAAAACCCACAAGTCCTGGAGTCTGATCGCCTTCAACTCACGATCAATGTTTTGAAGCATTGCCAGTTACTCTGAATCTGAAAAGCGCAACGTAACCAGAGTAACCAGACGTACAATTCTGAAAACCGCCAAATTGACGGCCTTGGGAGTTCTAGTATTAAATGTTTGCGTTATTATGTTTGAAAGAGGCCGGACATTGACTTTTAGGACCTGTGGAGGTGTAACTGACGGCTAATGCGAGTAGCTAACGTTCATGAGTTGTTGTAAGTACCGTACGCGCAGAAGTGGCGATTTGGTCAGAACTGTTCATTTGAAGGTGGGTTTACACAAAATATCTAACGTTTGTGTGGTGCGGTGCGTTGGTGTGGTTATATTAATTATTATTTTATTTTAAATTGTTAGCATTTTGCAGCGGAGGTACGAGCATTTTAGCAGGAGCGCCCGCCACCGTTTTATTGCTTTTTTTCCCAACAAATGTTCACGAATTTCTGTCCACGGAGCTTTTGTTTCCCTCAAATAACCTTTTTACGGAGCAAAATGTAGAGGAAAAGTAGTTTCTAGTTGCTACGACCGTGCAGCGCTTTATTAGCTTGTTTGCTAATGACAGTTGTAGATTTGGGACACTTCAACTGCTGCATAACAATTCATTTCCTCAACAAACAGACTCAGAAAAATCTTATTTAAGGGAGGAAATTAGTTAATCTTATGTGCGATCACAAAGTCTCTGTGTTCCTGTTGTTTATCTGCTTTTTTAATGTCTAACTTGTTTATTCGAGGCGGGTTTAGAAAGGTCACTGGACATAAACCGCTGCGTCGCGCCTAAGCTTAATGGTGACTTCCTGGTGCAGGTGCTGGACATCGGCGACAGTCTCACGATCCCTGACGAGTTCACGGAGGAGGAGAAGACAACGGGAATCTGGTGGAAGCAGCTTTCTGCAGGTGCCATGGCCGGAGCCGTGTCCAGGACTGGAACGGCCCCCCTGGACAGAATGAAGGTCTTCATGCAGGTCAGAGCTACTTTTATGGAAGTATTGGAATGTTTAGTTCCTGGATTCTGTGCAAGTCGTACTAGAGGATCTCAGGAGTTATGGCTATAGTTTTTTTATCAGTATCAAATGTAGAAAAAGATTGAGGTGTAGTTATCTGGACTCTCATCCAAGAGTCATTCTCAATCTGTGAATCGAGTCTGGGAACTCAGGTTTTATGTCCTCCTCTGTGTAAGTCCTGCCCACAGGGCGGGCCCTCCTGATAAAGGGGGGGAGTTTTTGGTTTCACTTGAGACTAATCCTATTGTTTTACTAACAGCCCTGAGATGGGCCATCTACATCCTATTGTACAGACTTTCGCTTCCTCCTCATTGAGTACCTGATTAGCATCAGAATGTCTCGGTCGTACCCGGAGGATATAAAACCCAGGTTCCCAGATTCAATCCACAGATTGAGAATGACACTTGGGCGAGTCGAAACGTTGTTTTTCTAAAAACAAAGTCCAGATGACTACAACTGAATCTTCTTCTACAATGGAACACTCCTGGACAGATGAGGGATTACACCGACATCAGTCTCAAATGCAAACATGAGTTATTTATCAATTAAAAGCCACAATAATACACAAGAACACTAAAATATACAAAAAAAAAAGCCTGGTAAAGTCTCAAAAGCACAACAACCTGAATTTTTAAAATACTTATTATTTTTGCGTTCACAATCACAGCCTGGAGAGGAATCGTTAACTAGACTGTGTTATTACATCAAAATGTAAAAAAAAGAATAAATGATTGCTGATTTTTTTACCAGGTCCACGCGTCCAAAAGCAACAAGATCAGCCTGGTCGGGGGCTTCAAGCAGATGCTGAAGGAGGGAGGAGTGACGTCTCTGTGGAGAGGAAACGGCATCAACGTCCTCAAGATCGCTCCCGAGACGGCCATCAAGTTCATGGCCTACGAACAGGTTTGGGGAACGTGCTCTCCTTATTTACGCCTTCTTAAAGCTTTTTATAGGCACTTTTTATAGGCAAAAATGTCCTTGAAAAAAGTGAAATTATCTGCCAGGAAGTTAATTTTACAAGTTTAATATTAGTATTTAGTGTTTATTTAGTAGAAATGTCTTAAATCTAGACCAAAAAATCTTGTTTTAGGTGAATAAATCTGCAGATATTTAGTTTAAATTTTTGTTTTACACAGTGTAAATCCAAATAATTGCATCGATTTTTGAGTCATGTTTCCTTTTATGAGAATTGCGTCATGAACTATGATTAAGAAAATATTATGTCCTTAGTTGTTTTGTCGATTGATCGTGTTGTTTAACCAATTATTTTATAAGGATTTATATGGAACAGCAGCAGAAAGGAGGTTTGAAGTGAGCCAGCGGGAGATTCAGGAGGGAATTATTGAGTTTAATTTGCCGTTTTACGTATAAAGACACCGTTTCCTTGTACTTTTCCGTCCAAACACTGGTTTTTGCGCGTTTTCTGGTGCAATGGTGGACTTGAGAAAGTAGATTCATGGTCAGAAATGTAGAGATTATGTGTCCACGCACCCATATGAATCGAATGAAGAAGAAAAAAGAACAAAATATCCCGTAACACTTTGTAAAGGATACGCTCAATAGACAAGGCAAGGCAAGGCAAGTTTATTTGTAGTGCACAATTCGTACACAAGGCAATTCAAAGTGCTTCACACAACAGGAAAAATGACAGAAATCACAAAACCTTTATTTCTATTCATTCAATTTAACAATTTTGCTGACATGGATCATACATTTTGTCCATGCTTAGTGATCCGCCAGATGGAAAACCAAATCGATTGGACTGCACCGGCAGACACTCCAGACACTTTCCCGTATTCATTTGACATTTCCAGCGTAACAGGTGTCTCCAGGATAAATAAAGCATGAACAACTACAGTTTTATCAAGACTGATTCATGCTTAGTAACGACTTAATAACCTAACCTCTAACTCCTGACCCTCTACAATATTCTAAACAGCAGTACGATCGAATGCGTTTCCATTTTTCACGTCATTGTTGCGTTAAGACGTTCTCTCTGTAAAGTTGACCCTGCCCTTGTCGTTTGCCGTCTCTTCAGTACAAGAAGCTGCTCTCCAGTGAACCGGGCAAAGTCAAGACTCACGAGAGGTTCATGGCCGGGTCGTTGGCCGGAGCCTCGGCACAGACTGCGATTTACCCCATGGAGGTGAGCGTTTGTGAGGCGCACCGGGCCGAACCGGGACAAATGTGGGATACGAGGCGAGACGAGGCATTTTATTCAGTTTTTATTGGTAGCTCAGGACCAATATCGATGTCTTGCAGCACAATCACATTTTTATGCAACACCCAGTATCTCAATATTTTGCGCAACACAAAACTTGATCTGAAACGGGGGTTTTAAAGGGCGTATGACAGGTTTTTATCATTTTCTAATTTCGACTTTGGTGTATTTATCCCTGTTGTACATATAAATTATAGTTTTACACCAATCGAGTTGGTATTTGCGGAGAAAACGTATAAAAATATGTAAAAAATAATAGTAAGTGACATCACACTAGGGACACTCACACTAGGGACAAAGTTTATGCATAATTTACCCAAAAGAAACAACTTTTCTGACCCTCTAAACATCATTTCAACAAAATCTCTTATATTTTCAATATTGTCAAATAAAATAAATTGT
This sequence comes from Chaenogobius annularis, assembly GCA_015082035.1. Taxonomy (NCBI): domain Eukaryota; kingdom Metazoa; phylum Chordata; class Actinopteri; order Gobiiformes; family Gobiidae; genus Chaenogobius; species Chaenogobius annularis. The sequence continues at coordinate 299,544 of BJKM01000367.1, forward strand.
GACATTAGACCACATCCTAGTGTGATGTCATCAATTACAAACGGGAAGTGAAATTATAAACCTAAAAAATGTGCTATTCTGTGTTAAGATATTTAGAATTTTGCTGGAAATTATAAAAATGTTAACTGCATTTCAGTTCAATGAGTCGTCCGACCTGTAGGGGGCACTTGAACTGCCAATAACGCTCCAAAGGCATTTTTAAAGAGCGTCATGCTGCACATGTTTATCTTTTAAAAATGTCGATGACGTGAGACTTTTTTGAGGCCGTACACCACTGGACCTCTGCTCTTTCCCGTTCTTAGGTGATGAAGACCCGTCTGACACTGAGGAAGACCGGGCAGTACTCTGGGATGTTCGACTGCGCCAAGAAGATCCTGAAGCGAGAAGGAGTCAAGGCCTTTTACAAAGGATACATCCCCAACATCCTGGGCATCATCCCCTACGCCGGCATCGACCTGGCCGTGTACGAGGTTCGGCTTCCCTTACTTTTGTCTCTTGTCTTACTTTCAAGTATTTATTTAAAATACTTCATGTTTCCAAACATTTTTAAATTAGTAAGAGTATCAAAGGTCCCCCGTCTAAGGTCCCCCGTCTAAGGTCCCCGTCTAAGGTCCCCCGTCTAAGGTCCCCCGTCTAAGGTCCCCCGTCTAAGGTCCCCCGTCTAAGGTCCCCCGTCTAAGGTCCCCCGTCTAAGGTCCCTCGAGGGTCTAAGGCCCCTCGAGGGTCTAAGGTCCCGTCATCGTTACAAAGTACCGTCAAAACAATCAGTGAACATGAACTACAATTTTTTTAAGTCTTAAAGATGCACTATGTAACTTTTCCGGCAGAAGGAGGTGTTATTGCTTGCTCTTTTATCTCCTTCTCTGTATGCTCTCACTGTTTTCTCCGCGCTCCAGAGTTTGAAGAACATGTGGTTGGCCCGTTACGCCAAAGACACGGCGAACCCCGGCATCCTGGTGCTGCTCGGCTGTGGCACCATCTCCAGCTCCTGTGGGCAGATCGCCAGTTACCCGCTCGCCCTCGTACGCACGCGGATGCAGGCGCAAGGTACTTTCACCTCCACCGTGTCCTGAGAGTAAGCGGGCTGTTTCGTAGCCTCTCATTTCGCCCCGGAAATGAGAGTAAGGACTCGTACGCAGAGGGCGCTATCGAGCTGGTGTTCTTATTCTGTCACCTTTTTAAAGTGCCCATGACAGGTTTTTTACGATTTTCTCAATATTGACTTTATCTGGTGTATTTGTACCTGTTGTACATATAAATGATAGTTTTACACCAATCGAGCGGGTATTTGTGGAGAAAAGTCAAAACAAATCTGTAGAAAATGACAGGAAGTGACATCACAAAAGGGACACTCATTTCCAGTCAAAGTTTGTGCATATATTACACACAACTTTTTTGACTCTCTAAACATGAATTCAACAAAATAAAGTTATCTAACATTCAGTGAGTTTTGGCCCAGTGTTTGCTGGATGATTTCCTACTGTGATGTCATCAATTACAAACAGGAAGTGAAATTATAAAGCTAAATAAAGTGCTATTCTGTGATAACATTTTTACAGTTTTTAGCAAAATTCAAACTATATTTATCTCAACTGCGTTCTAGTTCAATGAGTCGTCCGACCTGTAGGGGGCGCTTTAAAGAGTGTGAGCTTCAGCGAGACATGTAAACGAAGAGCGCCGCGTGATGATGTCACCGCGGCTCGGTTCATTTGCGCAGGCGTGAGCGACAGGTGTAGTTAGTATATCTCCAGGTCAACTCTTACGATAGAATTATTAACAAAACAACAACAAAAACAACAACAAATAACTTAAAAGTAACTTATTAAGACTGTCAAATTTAATGATACTTTAACATTTTACTTCTTGCATTACGACAGCTCTGCAACACAGCCTCTTAAAAACTCTTAATTGTATTAGTGTTGAGAAATATAACACGTTAACGCCTGAAAATGTCATCGAATATTAGTCTTAATGTACTGAACTCCTCCCCTTCATCTGAGAGGGAGTGATGCATTCTGGGACATTCTAAACTCCGCCTTCAGAAGTGGCGTTCAAGACAATCAGGAGGAGCGTCGTCGTTGGTGATCTGTGTCTTAGGAATCGTGTAAACTGTAAATATTTAAATGCGGGAATTTCTATCGGTTAATGGTGCTCCCCCTGCTGGTCATTGGTTGCCTGTGTTAGTCTTTTTTTTTTCTTTTTTAGCTAAATTTTAAATGTTTTTTATGCTTTTTTTTTTTTTAATGGATGACTTTTCTGTGTTACTATGGTCACGTTGCCTCTGCGCAAGACGACACACGAAGATGAACTCTTAGCTAATCCCCTTTTTTTAAAACTGTCGCTGCATGTCTCGTCTTCATCGACTCACAACGCACACACTTTATCTGTCGCTGTTGTAGACGTACTAAAATGTGCCGTTCTTACCGTTTGGCCCCAGCGTCGGTGGAGGGCTCGGAGCAGCTGCCCATGGGTCGCATGGTGAAGAAGATCGTGGAGAAAGAGGGCTTTTTCGGACTTTACCGGGGCATTCTACCCAACTTCATGAAGGTCATCCCCGCCGTCAGCATCAGCTACGTGGTTTACGAGTACATGCGCTCGGGCCTGGGCATCCAGAAGTAACCGGGCGACCAGCAGCAGAGACACGACGCAAGTTTACTCTTCCCCCCCGTCACCAGGTTTCTGTCCAGTTCTCTCCGCGTCCGGGTTCTACGTTCCAGGTTCTACGTTCCGGGTTCTACGTCTCGTTTACAAAGAGTAGCTTTAAAATACAAATCTTTGCGAGGTCGGACTTTTCTGTTGTCGGTGTATTACTTCATATTTGTGCCTTTTTACTTCAAATCATGAATACTTTGAGGACGACAGTTGAAGTAATGTTGCAGAGGAAATGTCAATATGATCATGATTGTTCAGGTCCCAATATAATCAATAAATAATGATGATAAGCGTGACAATTTTAGAAGCCAAATTTAGACTTTTTAGTTCAATTTATAGTGGAAAAAATAACTGGTTTTGTCATATTTTGTCTTTCAGAACATTAACATTTCACTGTTGTACACATAATCATAATAATAATAATAAATCATAATATAGATAATAATATAAATCATAATATAAATAATACACACTGAAATAATGAAAATAATAAAAAATAAAAATATATAAATAATAATAAAACTGGTCATTTTGACAGATTTTAGATTTCACGGCGGTTAAGTTAAGCAGCAGATTACTAAATAAATACCAGAAGTTATGACATTTTGGTTGTTGTTGCTGCTCTTGTCATCGTTTCAGTACATTTATGGTTTACATTCTAGAAGTGTTCATTTTCTGTTTTGGGCCGTTAGAAGAAGCTGGGGAAACGCACGGTTCTGCACACGATCGCCGTATGTGAAAGGATGCAGGAAGAGGGGGAAATGCAAAATTGTAGTGAAAAAACGCCTTTTACTGAAGACGTTCTTGGTCAATTTAAGATTTAAAATGTACAAAACGTACAATATTTAGCTGGAAAAACTCCCAAATCTCAAAAGACCAGTAAAAAACACACCGAAAAACTTGTAGAGGTGTAAATGACAGCGGTTTAAAAGCTGAAAAAACCTGCACAGCACACTGAGATGACAAGTTTTAGTTCTTATTTTACGTATAAAATTTAAAAATGTATATTAAGTTGAGTGCGTTTTTGTCATTTTCGATGCATTTGACCAAAAACTGCTCTGAAAAGGCAGGAGTCACAGGAGTTCACACAATTACACACGTTTACACTGAAAACGTCGGCGCATTTGTCTGTAAAACGACGGCTTAAACTCACAATTCACTCTCGGAACTCAAAGTAAATCACTCCAAACGTTCTCTTTGCTGCTGTGAACCATTAAAACTCCTTTTTGTTCCTGATTAAATATACAGTCAATTAATACAAAAAATAAGACTCCATCGACCAAGACTTTCAGACCTTCAACAATATTGGAGAACTATATTTATTTTAGTGATATTTTAAGACACTTTTTTAACACAATAAGTTAAGTAAATGTCAATTATTACGTAATTCTAACTTCATAGTCCAATTTCATCTTTAAAATAAGACTTTAATAAGTAAAATCATGACTAAAATGTGCCTTTTTTAATACATAAATGTCTGTCATATTGAGATCTTTAGTGCAAATGTGATAAACGTATGAATTATTGTCCAGTTTTGATATTTCTGACATATCGTGCCGCTTTTAAACGTCTCACCGCGACAGAGTAATGCACCGACTGTGGAAAAGTACGCACAAACTTGCGCCGTTCAGTTTACACATTCGCACACCGTTTACCAAAAAGCACTTTTGGGCGTGCGTTCAAAGCAGACGCAGGGAAAACGTCAAAATGCAACGTGTTTTCATGTGTTTTAACGGAATCCGCAAATGTCCCAAGTTTAAGATGTTTTTTTTAAAAAGCAATGCAATATTTAGTGGATTAAATCAAGGCAGAGCGCGTGCAATACCGTTATTATTTCCATCTGAAATGCTGTTGTTTTGGGTCCATTTTCTTGTGCCTTTCTCTGCGATTATTATTATTATTATATGCCTTTTATTTTCAATGTTTGGTTTGTTAGAAAGTAATGTTCACTTTTTAATAAAAATATGGACGCACTTGAAGACATTTGTTCATTTTACTTGAATACTTTTGTCAGATTTAAATTGTGTCTCTTTCTTTGAGATGCAGAATTGACTTTTCAACAAAAAAAAGCAGAAATGTTTAAGTTTTAAATCGAGAAATGAACGGACCTGGAGTAATAAAGGATTCAGTGTCTTTTTGAATAGTTTTAGACAAATTTGTAGCTTTGTTTTTTCATCATTTTAGGATGAGGATTTGAAAGATTTAAATATGAAGTGTTTACATTTACTGTCCCGACCAAATAAACACGTGTCCAAACTACGGTCTGTGTCGGCGCGTGAGCTTCCAGTTGGATTGATGAGACTAAATCCTGTCCGTAAATACTGTGATAAACTAGACTCGTATGCGTTTCAGAACACGTTTGTAGAGTTTGAGTGAAGCAGAATCTTCTTCTCACCTAAACGATTGCGTCTGTCGAAATGGAGATTCTGATTTGATCCTGATAAATGTTGCCGCCCTAATTAGGCACGTCAATATTATCAGTTTAAATCGATAATCGTGATTATTCAGGTCACAATATAAATCGTAAGGACCAAAAAATAGACAATTTTAGAAGCAAAATTAAGTCTTTTTAGTTCAATCTAGCGTCCATGAAACATTTAAGTCTATTTTTTGGACGATCGATTGAACTAAAAAGACTTAATTTTGCTTCTAAAATTGTCACGATTGTTGTTTTTTCTTTGTTACGATTATATTGTGGCCTGAATAATCACAATTGTGAAACAACCTAATAATCTTGACATCGCTATTATACATTATGTCTTCGTCCTAAAGCAGGAGACATTCTAACGTATCAGACGTAAGTTAATGGAGTTAAAACTGACAAATGCTCTCGGCATGAATGTAAAGCAGACGCCACACAAGCAAGTTCAACACCGTTTAATTTAACCGTCATCTTTGGAGAAACAGCCTTTTCTCCGGGCAGACCGCGGACACCAGGATCATCCCGAGCAGAGACGAGGCGGCCACCACGGTCAGGACGGCGCGCAGAGCTTTGAACCAGCTCGGGTACGTCGGCAACAGCGCCAGGTCGTAGTGCAGCGCGATGCCCAGTCCCATGATCACCATGGTCGCGGCCGGGACGATGGCGTCGCTCATCAGCATCGCCGCCCAAGCCAGAAGCGACGGCACCACGCTGTTCGCCAAGTTCATCCAGTCGGGTTTGGCCGGGCTGCTGGGAGGGAGCGCGAAACCCCAGCGGACGCCCCCCAGAAACGACAAGATGGAGGCCCCGTAGGCGACCTGCGCGTACGCGAGCTCCGGCACGAAGGTCTCGGTCATCGCCATGAACAGAGTCGGGCAGGCGAACGGGAGGAGCCCGGAGAGACCCAAATACAGCGCCGGTTTGGGGCTTTTGGGCAGGTCTTTCATGTCGTAGCGGAGCAAGTCGAGTTCCCGAGGAGGAGGCTCGGGCTGGGGGCGTATCTTGAGGCGCGCCGCGGACGAGTGGACGGACCGGGCGGACGCTGTGGGGGGGGCGGGGGCGGGGAGGAGGTGGAGGAGGCGAGGGGCGGAGCTCGGCGATGCAGAGGTCCGTCCCGCGGGTCTGTGATCGGAGGAGATGTAGGAGGCGGTGCCGTGTTGGGACAGAGGAGAAAGTGAGGTGGTCCAGCATCTTTGCGAGGGGCTGACGGAGTGGACGAGCTGCGAGGGAGAAAGGAACGTTAACAATATATTTGTGTATCTGTTATTTGTTGTTTATTCGACCAGACTATGACAAAATGGTAGATAAATAAAACGGCAGCAACTCAAAATGGTAATATTACATGTACCTTGTGGGAAATGAAAGCCCCTCTCCTGAAAGCAAAAGAGAACATCTGCAAAAGAACAAGGAACGAACTTTAAAAACCAAATAACGGGCAGAGCTTCTAAGTCCAGTGATTATGGATGGACGATATATCGGTTCCGGTATCGGTATCGACTGATATTAAACAATTTCCCCTGATATCGAACAGACAGCCGATATGTGGCGTTCGATATGTGCGTTTGTGTGTCATTCTCAGTTTGTCCTCTTGTTCAATAGTTCAAAAAGGCACGTCTGATGCTCTAAGGCTGAAAATATGGCTGTATTTTTAAGTATTATCACTTTAGTAAATCTAATAGCAATAATAAAGTGAAAAGTTAATTTGTGAACTTTTAACTTAAGAATAAAACAAATCTCTTTAAAGATGTGCACATTTGCGCTGAAAGACGATAAACCCTGCAGAAACACCGGTGTCCCAGCCTGGGCAATGTTACACACCGTTTTAAAGCTTTAGATTCTCTACTATACAATCATTTAACCAATTTACTGACAAATGAATGCCCCAATATTTAGCGCAGCTCCATGTCTCTGTGCGGTAGTGTTTGTGTGCAGTAGTGTACTTGTAAGGTGCAAGTTGCATGCAAATCTTAGCATTTTTGATCGAATGGCGCTTTCCGATGACATAGATGGAGGTATTCTTTTGAACTCAGCACTACTTCCTGCTATTTTCTACTTTTAATTGTCTCATTTTCTTCACAAACTACAACTTGACGGATGTAAAACGCTGATAATTATTTACCACAGGGACAAACTCGCCAAAAAACGTCATAATTAGAAAAAAATGAGAACCTGGCATAGAGACTTTAAGCCCTGAATACGAGCTGTGCAAAAGTGTGTTCAGACTTTTGCAGATTCGGGACAGTTTTTCAATAACACGCCAACACTGCATTACGTGTCCTTTTAAGACATGATTAACAACATACTTATATATTTAATGCACTCACCTCGTCCTCAATTAGACATTTACAGTCCTTTTAATTTGAGTCTCTTATTGCGGAGGTCATCTTCATCATCGCACAGACGTCCATTTTGTGCGTCAGCGAATTCACTCCGTGTTTGCGACGCGTCTTAAAACTTTGGTTCCGTTCCGTCAGTAAATTAAAGAAGACCCCTCAATGAAGCTATAAATCATACTGTTTTAGTTTTATCACGTCACAGTTTTAATATCATCCGTGTTGAGTACAACGCGGGCGTCCGTTACGTTTTAAAATGGCCTATTAGGATGTGCTACTTCACCGCGTTTCCACTAGAGGTCAGTGTCGTCGTGAGAGTGAATCGTTGAGGCACATTTAATTGGAAAATGTAATTGTCATTTCTTCACACCACCACTACACAAACCAACAGGGCCCACTATGAGGAAGTTTGTATGGGAAATAAATTGCTTACACTTTATGATATCTACACCTTAACTAGCCCTAATAAAGCATAAACAGAGGGTTAATTCACAAAACGAATAGTATTATGACTGAATGAGTTGGGAGTGTCTTATTTAAAGTCTATATGAATGTTCTCCTGTTTTTCTAATTATAGGTAGTTGGTTTGGTAGGATAGAACTTACTCCAGTTAAGTTGTTGTCGTGTTACTTTTAATGGCATTGGCAGCCAACTGGAAAGGTGCATTTACCGCCACCTACGACTTCAAAGTATATGTTTTAATGGCTATACCATTAAAAAAAAAAAAAAAAAAAAGAGCGAACGAGAGATTGTGGAGAAATGTGTAGGAAGTAGAACTGGTTCTAAAACGGAATCCCCCTGTGATGTCATCAATGTGCGACATGCCGTTGAAAACAGACAGACGGTTTACACTTAACTGACACACTTTTCTGACCGTTTAAACCATTGTTTGACAAAATAAATATGATTTGACACACAATAATACCATATAAACACAACTGTTGATGGATTTTGGCTCTTGTTTACAGTCTGGTTGCTAGGTAACTGTTGTGGAATTACCTCTACCTATGCCTGTGCTCATGTCTAACTAGGAAGTACAAAAATGGTCAAACTGAGGACAAATGTGTAGTAAAATCTGAAATGGTGTAGTAGTTACTAACCCTGAATCTAACTATTTCTTTATGAATGAAGTCTTTTTTTCGGGTTTTGTCGAGGCTAATAGAAGGTATCTTAAAATGTCACCATAATTCTCATGCACCTCTTACACTCAAATGTGGATTATAACTTTTTCTGGTCTTAAAAATCCACACAAAAATCGATTATGAATAAAAAACAGAATCCGAGCATTGTTTTTCGGATTACAAAAACTCAAGAAAAAGAAGTATTTTCGACAAATACCTTTTTTAAACCTCTAACAAACTCTCTTTCTGGCCCTTTTTAACATCCTTTTTCCAAGTGTAAGTAATCAATGCAACAGTCGCTCTACTTTTAGGCCTGTGTTGATTAGAGAGATGCACATTTAGGCTGGATATGTACATTTTATATCGCTTTGCTTTCACGTTTGCAGCACTTTACAACCAAAAACACTTGACACGTCTCGGTCATGTCGGAGGGGAGCCATTTTTATTTGTAACTTTCAGAAACAGCAGAGTCGTAAAAGAGCGCTGTCATTTCCAGCGTCGCTCCGGATTAAAACGCGTGAATCAATGCGCTCTTTGCACGGGTAAATACAGCGTAAGGTGAGCAGAACGTGCCACGGTTCTTCTGTGGAACTTGGAATGAATACAGGACGAGCAGAAGATCCACTCAAACGGCGCCGTCGCTCTGAAACGGACAACGGCACGGGTCAAAACAGCGTTACTTATTTGCAGTATTAATATCTTTTATAACTATATATAAATACTCAGGGCTGGGTACCAAGTTCTGGGGTCAGCTTTTGTTTACAGCGGTGCAAAGGGTGAGACGAGACCACGTTTAGACATAATTACATACTTTTCTATCTAATACGTAACCTGACATCGACTGCAGATTGGTGGCAAATAATGCATAAAAAAACAAGAGAAATTAGCGCAAGATCACGATAATCTTGCAGTACAAATCACTCCTGGGCTCGATCTGAAAAGTAAAAACAAATTTGACAGAAAAAATGGACAAAATGAGATGTTTATTTTGGATTGAATAGGCTTTAACCTTTCTTTTCTTTGGCTGCCACGCCTTTTTATTTTCTCATTTTATTCATTACCGTACTTATGCTGTGTTCTCTTTGGTCCTGCACGGCTCTGTTTTTGTTGTTTTTATGTTTTTATGTTTGTTTTTTGTTGTTTTATTTTTTTATGTTTAAAATACAGATGGATTCAGTTGAGAATGAGTGACGTTTGGCAGAAACCCCCCCAAAAATGTGGCTCTGGTGCTATTTTTGAGCTGCCCAATTGTCACCATCCTCCCCAAAATACAGTATTTGAAGAGCTTAATAAAAATATAATAATGAAAAATATTATTGATAGAATTGTTATGATTTTTTTTGACATCCAGTCCTGTTTTACTTCGATCCCATAATGGAGCAGGTTAATCAGTTTGTGCAGTGCTTCTTCACATTATGCTCTTAAAATGAAGCTGTATTTCACCAACACAAACCAAGTATCGGCTGGAGATTTGAGGCTGACACAGAACAAACACCGCCCTGCAGCCGCACCTTTGACCCGGGACTCACCCCTCCGCAGCAGCCGCAGCAGTCCCCGCACAGCGCCCCCAGCAGGCCGTTCACCACCTGCACGGCGCACAGAGCCACCTGCACCAGCCCCATCACCAGCAGCACCGAGAACAGCGACAGGTGCCAGTGCACGATGTCTTTGGGCCCCGAGCACTCGCTCCACAGGTTCTTGTCCTTCAGGTAGTCACTGTGGGCACATGAAGGGCGTGGCAAGCATCGGGTTTAGTTTAGTCTGAGAACGGCAAGATTGACCTGATGGTTGTGTTTAAGCTGGTCTTGACTTTCAGGTAGACAAAGATGTATTGATTGAATTCTAGAGTTCTAAGGATCTACTCAAGTACCTCATAATAAATAATAATAATAATAATAATAATAATAATAATAATAATACAATAATAATAATAATATAATTTAATAACAATAACAATAATAATAATAATCAATATTATTATTGAACTAATCAAGTAAATACTACCAGTGCTCCTAACTCGATAATGATAGAAATAATACAATAAATGTAAAATAATTAAAAAAAAAAAAAAAAAAAAAAAAATGTATATAAATAATCTAAAATAATAAAATAGTGGTTAAAAACAACAAATGAATTTAAAAAATAAAAAAAATAATACAAAAATAAATACAAATATAAAAAGACAAAATAAATGAAAATAAAAACAATAATTATATATTTTTTCAAGACACAGAGGACCAACAACTCGCACAGTGGTAAAAGCATAGAATAAAACTGGGCTTAAATAGAGATTTAAACATTCCACTGTGGGGGCCGGTTGGACGTGGGGGCCGGTTGGACGTGGGGGCCGGTTGGACGTGGGGGCCGGTTGGACGGGGGGGTGGACGGGCCGGTTTGACGTGTTGTTTTTTCATCCCCAAAACAACAGGTTGAAAGAGATTTGGAAAAAGCCACAACAGAATAACAAATCTATTTTTATACATATTAAAAGACCGTGACTGCTTTGTTGGGAGGGAAAGGGCTGAAGGGGCTTTTAATCTGAGCAACAGATTAACTTTAAATCAATGAGTTTGCAAACAACTGCGAAACGCTTTTGTGCTTCAGTTTGTGGACTACAATTATGGAACAGTTTTCTGCCAGCGGAATGAAAAGAAAGTGCAATTATAATATATATATAATAATGACAAAAAAAACAGTTTTCATGTGATATGAGTGACTTGAGTCTTTGTAGTAATGAATAGAGATTTTTATTTTTTATTGTATACATGTTTAATTATTTTTTTTGGTTCATATAACTGAAGGTATAGAAATATGACTTATTGAACACTGAGGAAAATGGGTGGAATTAAATACGTTTTTTACTTTTACCCACTCTTTTTCAAACATGTATTTATTAATTATGTCATGAGTGTTATAAAGTAATATTATTATTATTATTATTATTATTATTATTATTATTATTATTATTGGTTTTCTTTTAGATGCCAAATGTCTGAGGGGAGAATCTGATCAGAATGTTGTGTTTATTTGTTTTGACTTGATACTTATAAAGCATGTTTAAAATAAAATGTATAAATAAAATAAATTGAATAAATTAAATAGATTAAATAAATCATGTACACATTCATATTTACAGCACGCAAAACTTTAAAAGAGACGTATGGTTTGTTTTTCAGGTACTTGATATTGAAGTATACATCAGTAGATAATCATTTTACATTTTGTTCATTGTAAACGGCAATATTAATATAAAAACGGCTTGATAATAGAAGAACTGCTAAGCCCCGCCTCTTCATAGTGACATTTCACCGTAACAAGCAGCAGATTGTCATGTACGTGTTGTTATTTGTGTAAAGTGTGGCTACGTGACATTTTGCGATCTCTGCGCGTGTCACTCAGAGTCTTAACCTTTCAAATAATCACAGCAAGTACGGCATGTGGGCGGGGATAGGTGGAAACAGGACTTTTCTGAGTAAACGACATGGAGTAAACTGATGATGAGGAAACACATACACACATAACATTTATCTTGATACTTCCTGTTTAAGTTCTCACCCGTCTTTGAAGGGAAAGCTCCATGTGCCGCTTGCGTTTTGACACTTCGGCCCGTGGTTGATGGCCACCGCAGAGACGATGACGGAGTAACCGGCTCCGACGACGCCCACGGCAGCGAACAGGATGGAGCTCAGCATCTGCGCGGGCGAACGCAAAAGGGCACAAACGGCGATCAATACTCGTACGCCACGTGGCACAGCGGCGCGACTGTTCCGCGCACACCTACGCATTCCCCAGCTAACGATCGCAGGCAGACAAATGGGAGCCCTGTGTAAAAGTCGTGAGATGTGCGTCGGTTTGTAGCGGTAGCGTAGGGCACTCATGCTATGGAAACTTGGTAACATTTATTCATGTTACACTAACTTATCAGCCTCAAACTAGTTGCCAACGTTCACTTTTTTATGTTGATTTGTCCCTTTTATTAATGTCTTATTTTTGCTTAACCTTTGAGCAGGTGGCTAAGCTAACCGTTTCTCACGCTAGCTAATGCTAACTTTTATTCAAATGTAAAAAATTTAAAATAAGCACCCAATTACATTTTAAAGAAAAGACTCGGATTGTTTTTATGTGAAGATTATTTCAGTTTGTTGTTTTAATGTTTTATTTTTTAACGTTTTGTGCCGCAACTGTAGAATTAGCGTTAGCATTGACACACAAACGCTCCTATTTGTAAACCGTTTTGTTTTGTAAAGTCTATAACATGTTCACTGCTTGGTTTTACAGTATTTATTGATTCTGAACGGACTTTTCTTTCGCCTTATCGCTCAGCCTTTAATGTAGACGGTGATTTACGACGCCGCTGTGTTTGTTTTTAGCGATGGCAGTTTTCCGTTCGCGGGCAACACACACGGAAGCAAACGAGGCATCTGACGGTTTTTCACATGGTCGCTGTGCCGTGCCAACGAAAGCGTGAAAGAAGGATCAGAACAAATATGATTCACAACTGTTTCACTTGTGATTCTGACAAGAAATGTAGTTTTTTTTTTTAGTCTTTTGTCTAAAATGATTATTCGATTTAGTCTAGATTTTGTCAAACAATGGAAAATACATGTTTCCATTTAAACTCGTATCTGTGTTTCATGTTTTAGATGTGCATTTTTGCAGTTTGTATTTTACACTTTTTATGTTTAGTTTTTATTGTTCGCCAAAAAAATCAGTACTTTTAAGTCGACAAAAATAAATTAGTCATCTTTTTAGTCCCGATTATGTTTGTTTGTTATGTTTTTATTTAGTTTTAGACAGTGAAAATAGGACGAAATAATTATTATATTCAATGTATTTATAACGCGATTTAATAAAAAGATCCTGCTCTTTCCACATACGACAGAGGGAGATTTTACAGTTAGAATGAAATAAAAAACAATAATGAGGATATATAGACATATACATATTATAATTCTCTCATGGGTCGATTGGCTTGAGTTTATGAACTGTTCACACCAAACCAAGACCAAATCCAGACCAAACCTGACCTGGACATGTGTGTTTTTTATTTATTTTAATGGTGTTACCTTTTTATTTAATGATAAGTTTTGCTTTTATTAGGTTTTACTAGTTTTATTGCTTTAAATGAGCACTAGTAGAGTTAAATACAGCTTTATTTTATATTTATAGTGCATTTTTTAGCGTGTTTTAAGCAGCACTTTGGAAACAGTTTTTGTTTTTGAACGGTAACATCGTTCACTCACCGCGAATCTCCGCCCACAGCTCTCGTTCCCGCAGCAACCGCAGCAGTCGTTGTTCTTCAGGCCGAGGAACACGAGCGCGGGAAAGATCATCTGAAGCAAACATGGAAGACCGTAAAACCATAAAGTCTCTCTTCCTCTATTTGCGGCAGGAGGAAGAGCGCGAGATGCAGCGATAACGTTTGAAACAAAATACTCGCGTTTAGTCATTTCATACCATTATTTTATCTGTTTATGGACATCAGACTGACATTACGCTTCAATTTAGCCCTTTCCTTCTCAAAATACATCATATATATTTGCCATTTTACACTATAAACACCATAAATACACATTTCTACATCTGTTTTTACAAATTAATCCATGTTTTTTCTCTTAAAAGCATAAATAACGTAATGAAATGGGTGCGTTCACACTCAAATTGGGACTAAAGCTAAAACTAAGCTTGGACTAGATCAGGACCAAACAAAGTCCATATCAGGGCTAAAATGGGCTAAATTTAGGATTTGAACTTTGGACTTAACCTTTTTGTCAAATCTGTATCGCCATTGCAAAATATGAACTTTAACTGAGTCAGAAAAGCTGAAAAAGAAATAAATACAATACAACAGTTTAATAATAATAATAAAAATAAAAAAAATAAAAATAGAATAAATAAATTAAATGAATAAAATGAATAAAATGAATAAAATGAATAAAATGAATAAAATGAACAGTTAAACTTTAAATAATTATACATAGCCATAATATTTGGCAGTTCTTTCTTTTTGTAACCATCCATATCCAGTGTGATTGAAGTGAGTGTGGGTTTAGTGTCTTGCCCAATGACACAATGACAAGATTTGGACCAGCGAGCCTCTGGTGGATATGCAAGTGCTTAACCTTCTCCAAATAATAAACACTAAAGCAAATATAATTGTTAATATAACTCAACCCTCACAGTATAGTTCAAATTGAATGCTTCACAGTGAAACATTATCTTCATGGAGACGACCTTTATAGCGTCATTACAATGCAGTTTATTCCAATTGTAGTATTTTTACTGACCAGAACTCCAGATCCCACGAGGCCTCCTAAGTAGAAGGCTTGATCCGTGATTTTGTCCGAGTCCTGGATAGTTCCTCCGGGAAAAAACAGTAAAATGTTGCACAGAATGCTCACGATGGCCAGAGGGATGAGGCAGATACCCAGGCACTTCGCGAAACCGCCCGAACACATCTTTATCGCTTAGAGTTCGACCGCAATCTGACTGCAAAGACGTGAAGAAGGCGGCGGGAAAGGATGCGAGAACGATGCCAAATGTTCTGCGGCGTTTGAGGATGTTCTCTGCTCCGGGTGTGGTTTTATACCTGGGCTCCAGCGTCACGCCTCTTCGCTCGCAGCAGCGGCAGCGGCAGCAGCAGCAGCAGCAGCTCACTCTTGAACAAACATGACGTGCACACAGAGGCATTATTGAGAGTCATATCTGCCCTGGAACAGAAGACAGGCCGGTTAATGATCCACCGTGTGTTTTGTGTTCATGGAGACGCAGGAGGAAGTGACAGACCGGACTCAAAACGAGACGGGAGGTCCCGACGGTGGCGGGGGGATGTAGAAATACTGCAGGAATCGCATTTCATCCATTCGTGTGATGACCGTCACTTCATGTTCTCGACTGATCGTTCCCTGGACTGAACGGGGACTAAAACATGCCTCGTGCTCTGAAAAGAGGTGTTGATGATATTGGAATGAACATTTTGTGTTTTTGATTCAAAAACGTATTTTGTCTCGATCACGGTGTTTTCAGGCGTCATCGCTTTAGTTTTATCTGGGTCGAATTTGGTTTAAAGTCTCATTCGCAGGCCAATCCAAACAACTCGTCAGTCAATCAAAAGATCAATTACTAGATTAATTGAATAGAAAATAATTGTTCGCTGCAGCCCTGAATTACCGACAATATCGTGCTTAAGGATGTATGACCTCATAGTTCACAATAAATATCTAACTTGGTGATAAAACCATCGGTCTCAGTGATATCAGGAGATGTTTTCACTATGTAACAATATGCAAATCTCTGTGCGATAGTGTCACATCATATGCCTCACACTCGGCTGAAGACCAGTGCATGAGGCAGGTCTTCAGGACATCATCATCTGCAAACAGCAGAGATGTGATCCTGTGGTCCCCAATCCGGACCCCCCCTCCGACCCCCTCCGACCCCTGACTGCGCCTAGAAACTCTTACCATGAAAACAATGAATAGAACCGGTGACAAAGGGCAGCCCTGAGGAGTCCAACACGCACTGGGAACAGGTCTGACTTGCCGGCAATGCGAACACAGGGACCGGACAGCCCTGAGCGAAGGGCCCCGGACCCCATACTCCCGGAGTACCCCCCCCAAAAGACACCACGATGGAGAGTATAGAGCTGGAGATGAAAACCACACCGCTCGGTCGATTCTCCTCTCCGGTACCCTAGAATAGACCTCACCGGGGAGGCTGAGGAGTGGAGGAAGGAACCACCACCCCGGTCTGCCAATCCCGAGTCCCAGACCGCCACGAGA
Source organism: Chaenogobius annularis (assembly GCA_015082035.1). NCBI lineage: Eukaryota > Metazoa > Chordata > Actinopteri > Gobiiformes > Gobiidae > Chaenogobius > Chaenogobius annularis. The sequence continues at coordinate 315,853 of BJKM01000367.1, forward strand.
TGTTGCAGAGATGTGCCAAGACGGCCCTTCCATGACCTTCAGCTCGGGCGACGGACGACGGACGATCCTCCCCTCATCACTGATGGTCTGGCGTGGTCATTTGGACTCTCCGTCACATGACACACTCCGGCGTGAACAAACCATCTAAAGTCACTGGCCACTCTCTCCCTTCTATAGACACATTGTACCACCAGCCATCACACACGCCTCACCTTTGACCTCACACACCCTGCTCAGCATCTGGAACCTCTGTATTTACTCTTTTGTACGTGAACATTCTTTGCTGTATCGAAAACAAATTCCACCGACGTGTTGTGTGGCCACTAATAAATGATTCTGCGTGTTCAGCCTCCGCTTCATCTTCAGAAGACGTGATGGTGGGATTGGGAAGACCCTTAGCAGTATTCCTTCCTCCGGTCACATCCCCAGTCACGGGCAGCAGCTCCCCACCCGCGCTGCAGACTCGCGTTGGTGAAGCCCCTCCTGAGGCGCCTCCTCCACGGCCTCTCGGAACCCGACATCTTTGTGCTATGATATTTACTGTGATACTTTGAAGAGTAGAGATTCTATTTTGTCCTTTTTCAAATGCCATGTCAAGCTTTTCCCTGAGTCAGATTCCAAAGGCTGAAATATAAAAGTGAAATAAGTTATTTCTTCATGTTTTCTGCTCTGAACTGGAGCAAAGATCATGGTCTATGTTTTCCACTGTTTCTTTTGCTGCTGCAACAAAGCAATGCAAAGAAGCTTGTGAGACAATAGTTTATGGTTATTATTGCGTCCAAAATGTTCACATTTCCAGATGAAACTTGTCAATATATCTGGGGAATATCCTGGAAACAAAATAAAAGAGGAAGAAGCAACAAGAGCAATGATAAATTAGACTGTTAAACTCAATTAAGTTGCTTTAAAGGTCAGTCTGCATATTTGAGCTCTGGCCAATCAGAGCAGGCGACGTGCAGTTATGTGTGTTAAGAAAAGAGCAGAGATTGTCCTATGTCTATGATTTGAAATGTTATGAAGTACAATTACATGGCAAAAGTATATACTCAATTACAAGTACATGTTTAAAAATGTACAACGAGCCAAAAGCTTGAAATGAAAAGATGTCGATTTCAGTCAAAATGAGAGCTCTGTATTTGTGAAAAGACTTCCTTTATTTGATTGTGAGAGCAGCAGCTGAAAGAAGCACTCACCACTGTCACCATGGAGACAAGCAGATGGCACTCCACCAGGAAAGTGACATAGCGCACCTTTAAATAGCCCAAACATGACCCAGCTTACAGTATGTGTACAGCATGTACAGTATGTGTACAGTATGTGTACATGCATGTACAGTATGTGTGCAGCATGTACAGTATGTGTACAGTATCTGTACTGCATGTGTACTTTAAAGTGTGTTTGTGTGTATATATATATATATATATATAATATATACATACATACATACATACACGGATATATCTATATATGGGTATATATATACGGGTGTGTATATATATATATACATACACATACATATACGGGTATATATGTGTGTGTGTATATGTATATATATGTGTGTGTGTGTGTATATATGTATATGTGTGTATGTGTGTATATATGTATGTGTGTGTATATATGTATGTGTATATGTATGTATGTGTATATGTATATATATGTATGTATGTATACATACATACATACATACATACATTTTGGTTAACAGGAACTAAAAGAAGAGAGCACATTACGCCGGTGCTCGAATCTCTTCACTGGAGTTTAGAATCAAACTCCTCCTCCTGACTTACAAAGCCATAAATGACCTGGCCCCTCCTACCTCAAAGAGGCTATAGGACCTTATCATCCAAACGGAGCACTTCGCTCTCAAAATGCTGGACTTCTGGTGGTCCCAAGAGTCTTTAAAAGCACAGCAGGAGGTAGAGCGTTTAGCTCCCAAGCTCCTGTGTTGTGGAATCAGCTCCTGTCCATGTTAAAGAGGCCGACACAGTCTCCGACACAGTCTCCGACACAGTCTCCGACACAGTCTCCGACACAGTCTCTTCATTTAAGACCAGGCTTAAAACGTTCCTCTTTGAAATGGCTTATGGTCAGGCCAGTTAGGAACAGAAATAAACCCTACAGTTCCCAGCTCTGCCGCCCTAGGAGCAACTATACTGGGGGAAGTATGGCAGCTTGAGCACTATCCTCCTGCTTCTTACTACTTTTCTATCAAACAATATTTAATATTTAATTTCACTTGCAATTTGTTCATCGCTTTTCGTTCTTCTTCTCCCACTTCCCCGACGGGAGTGGAGCAGGCACATCGAGGACCTGTGGATCCAGATGCTCCTCATCTGCCTGGAGAAACGGTCTCTACTCCATATGAACGGTTCTTCATCGGCCTCGAAGACCTGGTTCTCCTCCTGAGTGGGTCCAGCTCCACCGTGTATCTTCAAATTGAGGCGTGTCCTGTCCGTCTGAGGGAGTTGGATCTCTCCTTCACTGTGGAACTTCTACCAGGTTTCTACTTTTTCCCAAAGAGGTTTGGTAGTTTTTCCTGGCCGAGAAGGAGGGTCTAAGGACAGGGGGGCTTGGGACATCTGTCTAAGGACACAGGACGCTGGGACATTTCCAAGTCCCTATGAACATTGTTTATTCTGTTTTATTCTGTTTTTTCCACTGTCGCCCCCTCGAGGCAACTGCTGATTTTGGCCGTTACAAAAATAAATTGAATCGAATTGAATTGAAATAAATTGAAAAATATGAAAAAAAAAGCCAAAGCAACAACAATTCCATGGAAACAAGCAGGAGGCTCCTCTAGGCCAAGTACGAGTCAGGTTTGTGGCGATGCAAGCCTAACAATGGACAAAATGGGACAATTATTCAGATCTTAATATGCTCTAATTCCTCTTTTCCTGATGCCGCTCCCTTACTTTCTACTTTTACTCCTTTACTTTCCTTATGTTCGCCATAAGGTCCAGCTCGATCTTTGTGCGTTTTGTGTGTGTGCCTGTGTGCGTGCGTGTGTGTTTCCCATTTCTGCTGTTGTTTTGTTTTTGTTGCTCTATGTTCTAATAAAAAATGTAAAAAAGCAAATTTAATCAAGCCTGCTCACAGTTTAAATATTAAAAAACATTGTTGTTTCAGTCCATGTTCATCATATTTACTTTAAATCTGATGTTACGTCCAGACTGGCGATACTTTTACTTGAGTAGTAGCTTCCACAAATACTTCTGCTTGAGTCCTGTAACTTTAGCCTCATCCATGTTTCTGTGCTCTGCTCCTCAGCCTCACTCAATCAAACCCAGAGTTATCCGCCTCCAGTCCAAACCTCGCGCCCCGCTCCGCGCTCTGCTCTGCGGCTCTTTGGAGCGGCTCTTTGGCGCCCGTGAGCGGCTCTTTGGCGCCCGTGAGCGGCTCTTTTGCGCGGCTCTTTTGCGCGGCTCTTTAGCGCGGCTCGCGGCTCTACAGCGCCACATCATGGCTGAATCGCTGCGCTTCTCGTCGCGCCGCTCGCCCGTCGTCACGTTGCGCGGGTGCGTCGCGTCCAGTCAGACTCTGGCCACGTGCGCAGGACTGGGTGAGTGACCCGGCCGTTTCCATGGTTTCCAACAGTTTAAATGGATGAGTCCTGCTTTGCTAATGCGCGGGTTATTACTACATTATTATACATTAGTACATTATTACTACATTATTACACATTATTACCACATTATTACCACATTATTACCACATTATTACCACATTAAAGCCCTTATACTTGACCAGTTTAACTCTGACCGGAGATAAAGGAGTTCAGGCCAAATATAAACATGTCAAAAAGTGAACGTGTGAATCAAGTTGATCCTTTTCACATGAAACATGGATCTGACTCCTCCTTTCTGTTGGAATGCGTGGAATCTGTTCTAATCGAAGTACAAGGATTCATCGACTGAACAACTAAAGCAGGGCTATTCAACATAAGGCCCGGGGGCCAAATCAGGTCTGCCAAGCGATTTAACCCGGCCCTCCACCCATCTTCAAACATGAAGGACAAAAACAATCTTGTTTTACTGGTTTAATTCTGGGTTAGCACTTGTTTAGACCTGGTTTGGTCTTTGTTTAGTACTTAATTCTGCTTTAGACCTGTTCTGATTCTGGGTTAGTCCTGGTTCAGACCTGGTTAAAGAATTGAGTTTGTTATTTGTGACACAAATCCAATCTCAGTTTGTTTTGCATGAACTCAAAACAGTGTTCTGTGACGAAGGCCTTGGGCCTCTGAAAAACATGGCCCTCGGGAAAATAAAGTTGAATAGCTCTGAACTAAAGGATGAAAATCTTTTTGTTTCAATGTACGGTCCAACTTAAGGCCCGGGGGCCAGATCAGGCCCTCCAAACGATCTGATCCGGCCCGTGACCATCCTCCAAATATATAACAAATACATTTTCTCTTGTTTGATTCTGGGTTTGTGCTCCTGGGTTCTGCTTTAGACCTGATTAGACCTGGTTTAGTCCTGGTTTAGTCCTGTTTAGACCTGGTTTAGTCCTGCTTTAGACCTGTTTAGACCTGGTTTAGTCCTGGTTTAGACCTGTTTAGACCTGCTTAGACCTGGTTTAGTCCTGGTTTAGTCCTGTTTTAGACCTGCTTAGACCTGGTTTAGTCCTGGTTTAGTCCTGTTTTAGACCTGTTTAGACCTGGTTTAGTCCTGGTTTTAGACCTGTTTTAGACCTGTGTTAGACCTGGTTTAGTCCTGGTTTAGACCTGTTTAGACCTGTTAGACCTGGTTTAGTCTGGTTTAGTCTGTTTGACCTGCTTAGACTGGTTTAGTCTGGTTTAGTCCTGTTTTAGACCTGTTTTAGACCTGGTTTAGTCCTGGTTTAGACCTGGTTTAGACCTGTTTAGACCTGGTTTAGTCCTGGTTTAGACCTGTTTTAGACCTGGTTTAGTCCTGGTTTAGACCTGGTTTAGACCTGTTTCCTGAGACCTCCTGGTTTAGACCTGTTTAGACCTGGTTTAGTCCTGATTAGACCTGGTTTAGACCTGGTTTAGTCCTGGTTTAGACCTGTTTTAGACCTGGTTTTAGTCCTGGTTTAGACCTGTTTTAGACCTGGTTTGACCTGTTTAGACCTGTTTAGACCTGTTTAGACCTGGTTTAGTCCTGGTTTAGACCTGGTTTAGACCTGTTTAGACCTGTTTAGACCTGTTTAGACCTGTTTAGACCTGTTTTAGACCTGGTTTAGACCTGGTTTAGACCTGTTTAGACCTGTTTAGACCTGGTTTAGACCTGGTTTTAGACCTGTTTAGACCTGGTTTTCCTGGTTTGACCTGTTTAGTCCTGGTTTAGTCCTGGTTTAGTCCTGGTTTAGTCTGTTTAGACCTGGTTTAGTCCTGGTTTAGTCCTGGTTTAGTCCTGTTTAGACCTGTTTTAGTCCTGGTTTAGTCCTGTTTTAGTCCTGGTTTAGACCTGGTTTAGACCTGTTTTAGACCTGTTTAGTCCTGGTTTAGTCCTGGTTTAGTCCTGGTTTAGACCTGGTTTAGTCCTGGTTTAGTCCTGGTTTAGTCCTGGTTTAGACCTGATTTAGACCTGGTTTAGTCCTGGTTTAGACCTGTTTTAGACCTGTTTTAGTCTGGTTTAGTCCTGGTTTAGTCCTGGTTTAGTCCTGGTTTAGACCTGGTTTAGACCTGTTTAGTCCTGTTTAGTCCTGGTTTAGTCCTGTTTAGTCCTGTTTTAGTCCTGTTAGTCCTGGTTTAGTCCTGGTTTAGTCTGGTTTAGACCTGGTTTAGTCCTGGTTTAGTCCTGGTTTAGTCCTGGTTTAGTCTGGTTTAGTCCTGGTTTAGTCCTGGTTTAGTCCTGGTTTATCCTGGTTTAGTCCTGTTTAGTCCTGGTTTAGTCCTGGTTTAGTCCTGGTTTAGTCCTGGTTTAGTCCTGGTTTAGTCCTGGTTTAGTCCTGGTTTAGTCCTGGTTTAGTCCTGGTTTAGTCCTGGTTTAGTCCTGGTTTAGTCTTGGGTTTAAGTCCTGGTTTAGACCTGGTTTAGTCCTGGTTTAGTCCTGGTTTAGACCTGGTTTAGACTGGTTTAGTCCTGGTTTAGTCTTGTTTAGACTGGTTTATCCTGGTTTAGACCTGTTTTAAGACCTGTTTAGACCTGGTTTAGTCCTGGTTTAGACCTGGTTTAGACCTGGTTTAGTGTGTTAGACCTGTTTATGGTTAGACCTGTTTACTGTTTAGACCTGGTTTAGTCTGTTAGACCTTTTAGACCTGGTTTAGTCCTGGTTTAGACCTGTTTAGACCTGTTTAGTCCTGATTTAGACCTGTTTTAGACCTGGTTTAGACCTGGTTTAGACCTGTTTAGACCTGGTTTAGACCTGGTTTAGTCCTGGTTTAGACCTGGTTTAGACCTGTTTAGACCTGGTTTAGTCCTGGTTTAGTCCTGGTTTAGTCCTGGTTTAGACCTGGTTTAGACCTGTTTAGACCTGTTTAGACCTGTTTAGACTGTTTTAGACCTGGTTTAGACTGGTTTAGACCTGTTTAGACCTGTTTAGACCTGGTTTAGACCTGTTTTAGTCTGTTTTAGTCCTGGTTTAGTCCTGGTTTTAGTCCTGGTTTAGTCCTGTTTAGGTTTAGTCCTGGTTTAGTCCTGGTTTAGACTGTTTTAGTTTTTAGTCCTGGTTTAGTCCTGGTTTAGACCTGGTTTAGACCTGTTTAGACCTGTTTAGTCCTGGTTTTAGTCCTGGTTTAGTCCTGGTTTAGACTGGTTTAGTCCTGGTTTAGTTGGTTTAGACCTGTTTTACCTGGTTATAGTCCTGGTTTAGACCTGTTTTTAGACCTGTTTAGTCCTGGTTTAGTCCTGTTTTAGTCCTGGTTTAGTCCTGGTTTAGTCCTGGTTTAGTCCTGGTTTAGACCTGGTTTAGACCTGGTTTAGTCCTGTTTAGATTTAGTCCTAAGTCCTGGTTAGTCCCTGTTTACATGTTTAGCCTGGTTTAAGACCTAATTTTCCCACAAAAGTCTAATATCGAAGTTGTTTAATCGGCATCAGTTCAGTGTTCGTGCAAAACCCTCTGAAAGAATAAAATGGCCCAAATGTGGTCCGTAAAATACAACTCAATGTGAAGTACTTTTTTCATTCACAGTTTTTCTCACTCAGAAAGTAAAATATCGTGAAGGTCCCAAACTTCAAAACAACTCGATGATCAAACTGAGCTAAACATTTCATTTGCCGAGTCATGTTTCCATTCACGATCCCGTGGAAACTCTAATATGTGTCACAATAATCCCGTCCAAGCGTTTCAGTCTGCTCTTGACCCGTGTGTGCGTCTGCGCAGACGTCCTGAAGCGCGGCGGAAACGCGGCGGACGCGGCCGTCGCCGTGGCGGCAGCTCTGGCCGTGACCGAGCCCTGCAGCACGGGACTCGGCGGCGACGCGTTCTGCCTGTTCTACGAGGCGCGCTCCGGCGACATCAAGGGCCTCAACGGCAGGTACAGGCAAAGCGCGCGGCGCCGGGATGAACGCATGAATGTCCCGCCGCCCTCGCTCCATATGAACCAATGAACGAGAGCCGCGTGTATTTCAGAACGTCCGCCGTTGTTCAATCAGGGTTCTGTTAGCGTTGTATTGTTTTATTCAATTATATTATATTATTTTGGAATTACGCCACGTAGCCACGCCTCTAAAAAGTAAAAACTCACCTGTTCACTCTTGCTTTTGCTTAGAGTGCCCCCTACAGGTCGGACGACTCATTGAACTAAAGACCTGGTCCAAGTTAAGATAAAGATATTTAGAATTTTGCTAAATGAAAACATTTTTTTTTAAATCCCAGAACAGCACATTTTTTAGGTTTATAATTTCACTTCCTGTTTGTAATTGATGACATCACACTAGGAAATTACTCATCAAAAACTCATCAAATGTCACTATTATTCAAAATTTGACAAATAAATATATGAGAGCGACTTTATTTTGTTGAATTCATGTTTAGAGCGTCAAAAAAGTCGTTTCTTTTGTGTAAATTCTGCATAAACTTTGACTGGAATGAGTGTCCCTGCTGTGATGTCACTTCCTGTCATTTTCAACAGATTTGTCAGCGTTTTCTCCACAAACACCTGCTCGACCGGTGTCAAACTGTCATTTTTATGTTCAACAGGTACAAACGCACCAGAAAAAGTCTAAATTATGAAGTGGTGAAAACCTGCCATGGGCCCTTTAACACTGTTGTCGCGTTTGTCGTTTGTTTTGCGTGTAAAGCGTCTTTGAATGTTAGAAAAAGCGAATAAATCAATAAAATGATTGCAGCCTTTCACTTCAGACGAGACTTTTGCAGCTTCTAAAAAGTCCTTCCAAGTGAAGAACCGGAGTGTTTCTAACTCATGTTTGTGATGATCATAATAAACGGCTTTATTGAATGCTTTCTCCTGGTCTGAGCTCCTCACACGTTCTGACCGAAGTCCGTTCTGTCTCCAGCGGCCGTGCTGCTGAGGCCCAGTCCTTGGAGTTCATGGAGAGCAGAGGTTTTACCGCAGAAGCTCCTCCCTCTGCGTTCGACGCGCTGAACGTGACTGTGCCTGGAGCGGCGGCGTGCTGGTGTGACACGCTCAAACTGTTCGGCAGCCAGAAGGTCAGAGCGCTCGGGGCGCGTTCGCGTGGGTCCCCACTTGGTCTCGATTTGAGCCCAGTTCTGTCTCCGTGGCGATTTGGTTTGGTCCTGTTCCAAGTCGAGCGTTTCCTGCACCGCTCCTTCATGTCTGATAGTTCTGCCATTGTGATAAATATGTGAACACTAGCATTCAGTTCACAGTGAATTACAACTTCAGGAGCATTCAGCTCCTCTCAGCTCCTCTCGGCTGCTCTCAGTTCCTCTCAGCTCCTCACTGTTTCTCCCGGCACCTCAGAGCTCCTCTCGGCTCCTCAAATTTCATCTCGGTTCCTCTCAGTTCCTCTTGGCTCCTCTCGGCTCCTCTCGGCTCCTCACGGCTCCTCACTTTTCCTCTAAGCTCCTCTCGGCTCCTCTCGGCTCCTCACTCTCTTCCTCTCGGCTCCTCACAGCTCCTCTCGGCTCCTCCTCTCGGCTCCTCACAGCTCCTCTCGGCTCCTCTCGGCTCCTCCGGCTCCTCTCGGCTCCTCACAGCGCCTCTCGGCTCTCTCCTCTCCACGCTCCTCTCGCTCCTCTCGCTCCTCTCGGCTCCTCTCCTCTCGGCTCCTCTCGGCTCCTCTCGGCTCCTCTCGCTCCTTCGCTCCTCTCGGCTCCTCTCACTCCTCAGCTCCTCTCGGCTCCTCTCGGCTCCTCACAGCTCCTCTCGGCTCCTCACAGCTCCTCTCGCTCCTCTCGGCTCCTCTCCTCCTCGGCTCCTCTCGGCTCCTCTCTCCTCTCGGCTCCTCTCGGCTCCTCTCGGCTCCTCTCGGCTCCTCTCGGCTCCTCACGGCTCCTCTCGGCTCCTCACGCTCCTCTCGGCTCCTCTCGGCTCCTCACAGCTCCTCTCGGCTCCTCTCTCGGCTCCTCTCGGCTCTCGGCTCCTCTCACAGCTCCTCTCGGCTCCTCTCGGCTCCTCACGGCTCCTCTCGGCTCCTCTCGGCTCCTCACGGCTCCTCTCGGCTCCTCTCGGCTCCTCTCGGGCTCCTCTCGGCTCCTCTCGGCTCCTCTCGGCTCCTCTCGGCTCCTCTCGGCTCCTCTCGGCTCCTCTCGGCTCCTCTCGGCTCCTCTCGGCTCCTCTCGGCTCCTCTCTCCTCTCGGCTCCTCACAGCTCCTCTCTCCTCCTCTCGGCTCCTCTCGGCTCCTCACCTCATCGCTACATGTGTTTCCTCCGACAGCTGAACCTCCAGGACGTGCTGCGAGGGGCCGTGGATCTGGCTGAGGAGGGGTTTCCTGTTGCCGAGGTGACGGCTCGTGAATGGTCCCACTGGGTGTCGGGGCTCCGCAACGCTGGACGAGGCCTGGCTCCGGACCTGCTCCTCGAAGGACACGCCCCCAAGTCTGGACAAGTCTTCAGGAACCCGGCTCTCGCCCAAACGCTCAGGGTAAAACGTCACTCAAACACTCTGGGTCAAACGTCACTCGAACACTCAGGGTCAAACGTCACTCGAACACTGGGTAAAACGTCACTCAAACACTGGGTCAAACGTCACTCAAACACTCGGGGTCAAACGTCACTCGAACACTCGGTAAAACGTCACTCAAACAGTGGGTCAAACGTCACTCGAACACTCAGGGTCAAACGTCACTCGAACACTCGGGGTCAAACGTCACTCGAACATTCGGTAAAACGTCACTCAAACAGTGGGTCAAAACGTCACTCAAACACTTAGGGTCAAATGTCACTCGAACACTCGGGGTCAAACGTCACTCAAACACTCAGGGTCAAACGTCACTCGAACACTCGGGGTCAAACGTCACTCGAACATTTGGTAAAACGTCACTCAAACAGTGGGTCAAACGTCACTCAAACACTCAGGGTCAAACGTCACTCGAACACTCGGGGTCAAACGTCACTCGAACACTCGGTAAAAACGTCAAACAGTGGGTCAAACGTCACTCAAACACTCAGGGTCAAAACGTCACTCAAACACTCAGGGTCAAAACGTCACTCAAACACTCAGGGTCAAACGTCACTCGAACACTCTGGGTCAAACATCACTCGAACACTCTGGGTCAAACGTCACTCGAACACTGGGTAAAACGTCACTCAAACAGTGGGTCAAACGTCACTCAAACAGTGGGTCAAACATCTCGAACATTTTGGGTCAAACGTCACTCGCTCGAACACTATGGGTCAAACGTCACTCGCTCGAACACTATGGGTCAAACGTCACTCGAAACACTCTGGGTCAAACGTCACTCGAACACTCTGGGTCAAACGTCACTCGAACACTGGGTAAAACGTCACTCAAACAGTGGGTCAAACGTCACTCAAACAGTGGGTCAAACATCTCAAACACTCTGGGTCAAACGTCACTTGCTCGAACACTCTGGGTCAAACATCACTCGAACACTCTGGGTCAAACGTCACTCAAACAGTGGGTCGAACGTCACTCAAACAATGGGTCAAACGTCACTTGAACACTCTGGGTCAAACGTCACTCGAACACTCTGGGTCAAACGTCACTCGAACACTCTGGCTCAAAGGTCACTCGAACACTCTGGGTCAAACGTCACTCAAACAGTGGGTCAAACATCACTCAAACACTCGGGGTCAAATGTCACAGCATTATAGAGATGTGCTTTGGTGCTAGGCCACGGAGAAGCTTGTACGAGTTTTAGATCAAGACTGCGACAGAATACTACATAACGATCCACGCTCGTCGTAGATCAGAACAACTCAGAAGACTAAAGAACAATCGGCCTTTCAGATTCTGTAGCACTTTATTAAAACTACACACAGTGAACAAACGGGTCAAGGTCGGAGGATCGATTCCCGCTCGGACCCAGTTCAAGCCCCGTTGTCGAGTGTGAATGTGGTGAGTGAATGATTGACGGTGGGCTCTGAGCTCTGAAGGCCTTTCTTCTCACGTCACGTTTATGGCTCGTCTGCCTCGACTGCCTTCGGTCAATGCTGCTCCCACAGCATGGAACTCTCTGCAATCTGAGCTGAGTTTGTGTGAACTGGTGAACGGAGGGGGTTTTTACTTTGTTGTTGCCAAACATAAGGCCTAAACATAGAGCAGAGTGACGAGATCGACGCGAGGACTTTGACTGAACTGAACAGAACACGCGAGCGAGTCCCGGCCTGTCGCGTGCGTGCCGTGGTTGCACAGGTTTGCGTTGGTGTTTTTCTTTCCCGTCTCCTCCCATCCTCTCGGCTCATTGTCCTTGCAGCCACAGGTTCGTCCCATTTCCATTTCCTCACTTTCCTGTCGTCCTAACTTCCTTTTACATCCTCTCGACCACCTGAGATTGCAGAGTCGGCGACTTCTTTGGCTCGAGCGCCGCACAGGTTCAAGACGGTCCAATGTGGTAACGTGACGGATGACGGGTTTTCACCATTGTCCAATTTTGACTTTATTTGGTGTATTTATATCTGTCGTACATATAAATGATAGTTTTACACCAATCGAGCAGGTATTTGTGGAGAAAATGTTGCAAAATGCGTAGAAAATGTATTCATAATTTACACAAAGAAACAACTTTTTTGACTCTCTAAACTTAAATTCAGCAAAATAAAGTCGCTCTCGTGTATTTTATTTGTCAAATAAAATAAATGGTGACATTAGATGAGTTTTGGCCCAGTGTTTGCTGGGTAATTTCCTGGTGTGATGTCATCAATTACAAACAGGAAGTGAAAATATAAACCTAAAAAATTTGCTATTCTGGGTTTAATATTTTTTTTTTTTTTTTTTTTTTGGCAAATTCGTTTTTTTTTTTTTTTTTGCAAAATTCCAAATATATTTATCTCAACTGCATTTTAGTTCAATGAGTCGTAAAATAGTAAATAACAGTACTTTAAAAACAAAAAAGAATAGTGGAAGAGTTTAGAAGTAAGTTTAAATTTAACACTCTTATTTTTATGACTTAAACTTGGACCAAACCAGAACTGGACCAGGACCAAACTCAGTGCAGTAAATGGTAACTAAATATGTTGCATTAACACCAAGCTTTTCCATCAGACATGCATTTACGGTTTGAAAAAGTTGAATTTTATTTCAGTTTTTTCCATTTTAAGGCCTAAATGAGCCTTGATTCGCCTTTGTTTTGTCTCTGTTACGTTTCTATCTTGACACAGTTTGACATGTAAATTAAGGCCTGTACATTTTGTTGAGAAAGGTATGTTAAAATATGAAAAATAATATAAATATTGCAACACTTAAACAGCAATATTACCCAATGAAATAGTCCCAAAAAAAGAAAGAAAACCTTGCCAACCAAAACACAACCAGTATTTAATATTCATGTTTCAGAGTCATTAATCCAGTAACAGTTTGCTCTCTTTAATTACGTGTCGTTTTAACGTTGTGTCGTAATCTTTCATAACAATAGATCTCATTGTACTGTATTGTCACGGCGACATGGCGGGACCACTGTATCTTGTGTGTGCGCAGGGCGGAGTGTTTGGCTTTCTCCGCTCGTCATATTCTTCGTCTTTATTGATGGAGAATTCATCGTCATTCACGTAATCATTAGTCGACGACAATAAAGCTGTGAACTCATAAACGTCTGTGCTAATTTTGGTCGGAGTGGAATCCACGACGACAGCACATGTGTTTCTCAAACTGTGGTGCTGAGCATTGTTATCGCGATGATGCAAAAATACATTGAGATATTCGTTCTTGTCACTAACAGTAAATGACAAAAAATCCCTTTTAAAAATACATTGAGATATAAAATTATTATGTTGGACTTTATATATATATTCCTTTTTTTTCTAATTGTATTTTATTATATTATTATTTCATTTATTATTATTATCATTATTATTATTATTATTATTATTATTATTATTATTATTATTATTATTATTATTATTATTATTATTATTATTATTATTATTATTAATTTATTTAAAAAAATATTATTATTATGATGATGTTTTTTGTTCTATTGTTTTTGTTGGTTTATGTTCTAAAAAAAAGAAAAACTATTTTAAAAAACAGTCAAACTTCAAGTGGGGCTGCATCTAATTATTTTACTATAGATGATTCGCAGATTATTTTTTTCGATTAGTCCAACAGTCAACCGATTATTTGTATTGTACACTGAGACTTTTTAAATACATTATCAGCCAAATAAAGGTCAAAATAAGATAACTGAAGCCTGAAGCCTTCTATATAGAGAATTGTTACAAATTAAGTTTATTATTGATGAAGAAAAAAACCAAAACATATTAATAAGAAAATTTGACAAAAATCCCTAGTAAAAATACATTGAGATATTAAATTATTATTTTGGATTTAATATACTTTTTTTTTTTCTTTTTTTTTCTTAAATGTTTTTATTTCTATTAATGTATTTTATTAACTTATTATTATTTGATTTATTATTATTATTGTTATTTTGTTTTAGTATTAATATGTTGTTGTTTTTTATTTTTTGTTTTTGTTGTTCTATGTTCTAAAAAAGACTAATATAAGAATATTTGACAAAAATCCCTAGTAAAAATGCATTGAGATATTAAATTATTATTTTGGATTTAATATACTTCTTCTTTTTTTTCTAAATTTATTTTATTAACTTATTATTATTTTATTTATTATTATTATTATTATTATTATTATTGTTATTTTGTATTATTATTATTATTATGTTGTTGTTTTTTATTTTTGTTATTTTTGTTCTATGTTCTAAAAAAGACTAATATAAAAATAATTGACAAAAATCCTTTGTTAAAAATACATTGAATTATTATTTCTTGCCAATAACAATAATTGACAAAAAATCCTAATCATGGGAATAAACCGAACCGCGCTCTGAATCTGAAACGTCTTTGCAGGAGCTGGGTGAGTGCGGCAAAGCGGCGTTCTACGAAGGGCGAGTGGCCAAAGCCGTGGTGGACGTGGTCAGAGAAAACGGAGGCGTTTTGACGGAGGCGGACCTGAAGAGCCACAGCGGCGAGGTCATCCGTCCAATCAGCTTCCAGTACCAGGTCCGTTGCTTGGAACAAAATAGCGCGCGGGATTTTCTTTTCTTCCGACTATGAAACGGGTTTTTTCTCAGCCAAACAAAGATCAAACGAGTTCATATTCAGGACAGAAGTGCAGAGACTAAAAACACACAGATCTGCCATTTCCCTTTTGTGATCAAACGTTTTATTTCTTGTGTTTTGCTGTGTGTGTCCAGGGCGTGACTCTGTGGGAACCGCCTCCGAACGGTCAGGGCCTGGCGGCGCTGCTGCTGCTCAACATCCTGGACAACTTCCCCCTCAAAGGTCAGACACTGGTCTCATTTTAATGGATCAGCGATTATATATAGAGAGAGCTGTTTTTGGACCCTCCCTGGGCTGATGTGTTTTGAATGGTTGATACTGATGTAAGCGTTCATTCTCATTCATTTCAAAAGTACCATTCCATAAGTGTATAAGTCAAAATTCTGTTCGAGCAGATGATAATAGTGCATATCTTACTTCCAGTTCCAGTTGTAAGCAGGACGTGTGGCGCTTGTTGAAATAAAACACTCTGATTTTGGTGCTTCCTTGTCCAGCATAGCGTCAGAGTTAAGAACCGTTTATGATATGGTTCGGTCGCACGTCTGTCGGCTCATTTTGGCGCTGTCCACTCACTGTACGTCGCGAGGCTCTGGTGTTTCTCGCGAGCGGCTTCAGTCGCCCAAAGCGGCCCTGTTTTTCACAGTTTGTGAAGTCCGGAGGCTAACGCTAACGCTAACGCTAAAGTGGACAATGCATAGGAGCTAATGTATAAAACTGGTACCAGAATTATACCAAAAATGATTATTCAACCAATAAAAATGTAGGTTGACTAAGACATCGACCGATTAATCGACAGTTCTGTTCCACTTTTTCTAACTACGTCTTACACCATTTTTAAAGCATGAACAAAGATCTAATTCATAATGAAAATGTAGTTTATTAAGAATGATTCTGGTTTAGTAACTACTTAATTAAGGAGTATTAAAGGAGACACATTATGCTTTTTTCAGGTATTTAGTATTGAGCTATATTTTATTTTGTTTATTGTAAATTGTTAAAAGTGATCGAAAAGAGCTCCATTGACTTCCTGTTGAAAATGACTGTACTGATAAACTCCGCCTCTTCATAATGATAAGCTCCGCCTCTTCATAATGATAAGCTCCGCCTCTTCATAATGATAAACCCCGCCTCTTCATAAAGATAAACTCCACCTCTTCATAATGCTAAGCTCCGCCTCTTCATAATGATAAGCTCCGCCTCTTCATAATGATATGCTCCGCCTCTTCATAATGATAAGCTCCGCCTCTTCATAATAATATTCTCCGCCTCTTCATAGTGATGAGCTCCGCCTCTTCATAATAATATGCTCTGCCTCTTCATAGTGATAAGCTCCGCCTCTTCATAATGATAAGCTCCGCCTCTTCACAGTGACATTTTAGCATATTTTGATTGACATGTTTTTGTCTTTGAAAAGTGGGTACGTGACATGTTCGAACTCGACACGTGTCACTCTGAGCCACAGTACGCACGGATGTGGGCGGGGATAGGGGGTAGATGAAAACAGGACTTTTCTGTTGCTGGACAAAACAGGATGAACTCAAACGTGCAGGAATCAAACAGAACCCAACTTTGAGGAAACGCCGTTAACGGAATGATATTGCGCTCTTTTCCTGCCGCACCTCTAATCTCCCGCCTGTGCGTGTGCAGCGCTCGGCCACAACAGCTCCGACTACATCCACGTTCTGACCGAGGCTGTGCGGCTGACCCAAACGGACGTGCTGCGTTACCTAGGCGACCCTGATCACGTGACTGTCCCCGTCGACGCGCTGCTGGACCCTAGCTACGGCCGGACGAGAGCGCGGAGCATCAGCGCGGACAGGTCTGTTTTAGATATAAAGTCTGCACCCACGGCAACACGAGTCATTTTAAAGCCCCAATGTGCAACTTTTCAGACTTAAAGAAAGCATTTACAGGTTGTTTTACTGTTCAAGAATCCCATGAGAAAGCAGACAGGCTTCTCCAGACTCTGACGTTCATGCGTCGACCACCAAAGTGTCTTTGAGACTTTAAAGATTTTAAACTTAAGTTTAAGTAAATAATAATAATAATAATAATAATAATAATAATAATAATAATAATAATAATAACAACAATAACAATAATAATAATAATAATTTCGATATTATTAATACTATTTATTAATATTGTTATGTTTATTATTATTATGCATAATAGTTATAATAGTACTACCTTTTTATTATCATTAATGCTAATTGTTATTAATTATATAATACTACATTATTATTATTATTATTATTTATTTATTAACAACCAATCGGCCCCTCAACATAATAGATATCATAATGAAAATGCAATAGATGTAAGATGAGATTAAATAACTATTGGACAGCACAATGGTCTTATCAGTCCTAAACCAAAGCAAATGCATAATATACATAAGGGTTTAAATACTCACAAATACTTTTACATACTTCACTGGCAGATGATTGGTCAAATCTGTTGTAATTGCATCACTGCCACGGTGCCTTTGAATGGCCACGTTTTCTTTATTTACGATAAAAGTTGATTGCATTTGCAAACCCATAAACGCTTCAGGAGGATCATTTTGCCGCTCTTTCATTGGGAGCAGGAGTGGGAGATAAACGACATTACAGCCCCCGTCAGAAATGTGCTAAAATGTGTGTAAACCACAGAAGTTCAGTTTGAATGGGCCGTAAACTGAACCTTAAGTGCAGAAACAGTAACTTTACACCTTTATTGGAAGTTTGTTTTCATGGAGAATCCTGACGACAACATTCAGAATTACGTCCAACAGAACTGTGTTAAAACTGGTTTAGTTGAGGTTTATTATTAGTATTATTTGTCCCATAATGGCTAAATTCCAGCGTTACACCTCAATAACGAATAAAAGAGATGCATCAGTTAAAAATAGACTTCAATCTAACATTACACCCATAATATTAATATATAAGTGCAGAAATATCACTCACGACATATATTTTCCCCAGATATTTCATTTTAATCCTCTCTTTTTGCACCATTTGAACATTTTACATTTAAAACGACAAGTTATTATACATTTGTCTGAACATTATTGTTTTGCTCCGTCCAAACCCCCTTTTTGGCGTCCCACCTCCAGTGCAGCGCGCCGTTTGCGACGACGCGTTTCCAGTGTTGGTGGTGTGTTTGCCGTGGCAGAGATAAGACACAGGAACATGACAGTCTCTTCACTGAGGGACTTTGGACCCTTTTTTTTTGTATCTGCTGCTAAACAAACACAAACAGCACAGGCCCGTAAAACTCCACCATAATTCTGTGTTCACACTCGTAACTCTCGCCGCTCTTTAACAGGGACATTTTATGTGAACTGTATAAACTTGTAAAGGATCATTTAGATGGATTTGACATAAATATGATCTAAAGTGCTTTTAGGGGGAGATCTGCTGCGTCTATAACTGTATTGAGTGGTAAAGAATGATGGTTAATGGTTAATTTGACACGCTAAGACCTTTTGTGCAAATATTTGACAAATTTCGTTTTTAATTTTGTTTAAGGCTTATTTTGTAGTTCTAAAATCGTCACTTGTGTCGTCGCAAAACGAACGTTTAAAACACATTTTTGATGCGAGGAAAATGTTGATGTCAAAGTAATAAACGTTATTTTTTTATATTATATTTTTTATTATTCGTGTGTAAATTTTAGGGCTGCGATTAACGATTATTTTAGTAGTCGTTTGGTCAGCGTCGACTTCTATTGTACGTTTAGACTTTTTCAATGCATTTTTGATCAAATAAATGTTGAAATGTGTCGATTTAACACTTCTAAATAGAGAATATTTATGAATAAAGTGTTTTCATTGAAGAAAAACACAAATTGTTCATTCTTTTTGACATTTTGACTGAATAATGCCGCTGTCTTTGTTGTGTTTTAGAGTCTGTTTTGTCCAGATAATTATTACAACTACGATTATTTTTTATCGTTGACTAGCTACGATTTGTCCCTAATAAACTGTGAAGTGCAGAAGTTATATTTAGATTTTTAAGATTTAGAACGGAATATTTTATAACCCATTTTGCATTAACTTGGGAATATTTTAGATCTATTTTAAACTGCATTTTTTGTGTCCGTTACCGTCTATTTTTCTTCGTTTGCTCGCTCCGGTCGTGTGTTTGTGTGTTGTGTTTTCTAACGTTCAAAAAGAACGCAAACGCACACATGATGCCAGACAAACCTAAAAGTAATCGTGAAAGATCCAACTCAAGTACGCTCCACACGCGTGTTTAAATATCGAGAGTATTTACGAACTTCGAACACACGCTTTTCGTCCCGTCTGTGTTTTACGGGGAATAAACCGGAGCAGGAAATGACAGGTTTACGGCTTCAGTTTCCAGGAGACCGCTGTTGTTTGGGTTGATTTCATATCACACACACACTCACACACACACACACACACACACACACACTATGGCTGCGTGAAAGAGTGGGCCGCTGCAGGTGGGATCACATTCGCGGGCCACTGTCACACGTGGAACGAAGTGTGAAAGTTTGAACAGGAAGGTCGCGTTAAACTGACTTCAGCCGCTAAATGCTGAAGGCGCTGCGTGTTTTTTAATTAGAAAAGATGGTAATTAAACAGATTACGCCCTCAAACGGCCGCCACACAGAGGTTAAAATGTTTGAAACGGAATTGGATCAAATATTTCAAGTCGGCACGACAGATTCTCCTGTTTTTCTAATCCTGACTCAGTTCGGCGGTGTAGAACCGGCGGTGAATGTGTGTCATAGTTTTACGTCCGTTAAGTGGCAGAAAATGTGGAAAATAAGAATTTAACATGACGTAGGAAGTGGAGCTGAAGCCCTCTGTGATGTCATCAGTGTGCGACGCGCCGTTGAAAACACACAGACAGTTTTATATTTCACTGACACACTTTTCTGACCGTTTAAAACATCAGTCGACAAAATAAAGGTGTTATATGGTATTACTGTGGGATTTTGGCTCTTGTTTACAGTCTGGTTGCTAGGTAACAGTTGTGGCATGACCTCTACCTCTGTCATATTTGCAGCTCACGTCCAAACAGGAAGTACAATTATACACTACAAACAAATGTGGACAAACGGGCAAAACGTTTAGTCAAATCTGAAACTGTTTTGTTGCCAGGGCGATGGAGGGCGTCGAGCCCGGCCTGCAGACAGGAAGTGACACGGTGTACTTCTGTGTGATGGACGGCCAGGGAAACGCCTGCTCCTTCGTCAACAGTAACTACATGGGCTTCGGCTCCGGCCTCGTCCCCAAAGGCTGCGGCTTCCCTTTGCAGGTTTGAGCGTCGCCACGGTCACGGCGCCGCCGCACACGCCGCCGCCGCACACGGCGCCGGCGCACACGCCGCTCAGAGTCTCAGCAGAGAACCCAAACAGACCTGAGGTCATGTGTGCCCGGCGGCAGGTCAAACATGTGACATCACAGCGTCCGAGACACGTTTACATTTGTCTCTGCGATGAACTTAAGTCCAGCAAAGTATTTTACATCCAATCCAACTTTATTTAGTTTAAATTTAAGTTCTAAGTTCTAAGTTCTAAGTTCTAAGTTCTAAGTTTTAAGGTTAAGGTTAAGGTTAAGGTTTAGGTTTAAGGTTTAAGGTTTAAGGTTTAAGGTTAAGTTTAAGTTAAGTTAAGTTTGAAGTATAGGGTTGGCTTAGATTTATTTTTATTTTTAGCTTTAGATTTCGTTTAAATTTACTTGAACTTGAAGGTTTAGATTTAGGTTTGGTTTAGGTTTGAATATGGATTAGATTAGATTAAGTTTAAATTTAAAATGAACTTGAAGTCGAAGGTTTAGGTTTAAGTTTGGTTTAGTTTAGTTTGTTTAGATGTAGGTTTAGTTTAGTTGAAGTTTTAGTTTTAAATTTAGGGTTGATTTAGCTTTAAGTGTAGTTTAAGTTTAGTTTAAAGTCCATTTGACACATTAAACTGCACTTTTCAGTCAAACAAAGGGAATAGAATTATATTTAAGATTTGACCAATTTGGTAATGTTTTTGTGACGTTTATAATGCCACTTTCTGGTTTGACAAATAATCACACCTGACAACACGTTTATTTGCATTTATCTCTGCATTTTTAATGGCCTGGCACTTTTTGATGACATCACAGGGATTCTGGGGAAGAACTCAGCTCTACTTCCTGTCATTTTAAACATGAATTTGTCAAATCTTCATTTACCACAGGTCGCTTTCACACCAAACGACATCATAGTTACAAAGGGACTTTACGTTTAAGTATACTTTTTGTTTTGTTTTTATTTGTGAGGTTTAGATCTAGGTTTAATTTAGTCTTTATTTGAAGGGAAAATGTAAAGAGACATGAAGAGACATAACGATGACGATGTTCCGAAGCAGATTAGATCTAAATAACTAGTTTCCATCTGCTGTTCACAGGAATAAATTATACGATGTAATTACAGCGAGTCGGTGATAAGAACATTTCACGTTGTAAAGTCAATGATATGAACGCGCTCTGAGCCAATCACACGGCAGTACGATCTTTAAAGGGGACAGAAGCGGCCCATCGTTTTACATTCTGTTCATTGTAAAGAGAAAGAGCCAAAACGCCTTAAGAATAGAAACGGGCTCATTGGCTGCAGACCTGATAAGCCCCGCCTCTTCATTTGTGTCTGTCCGGGATGTGGGCGGAGTTAGGGGGAAGGTGAAAACACATTTACACCAGTCCAAAGATTATACATCCAAATACATCTGAGTACATATACTCAATAGTCCTGTGACTTTTGGTCGTAAACGGTCAGTATTTCTATGGTTTCACTTTGTCTTCTCAGAATCGTGGTGCAAACTTCTCGCTGCGCCGAGGCCACCCAAACTGCATCGCCGGAGGGAAACGTCCATATCACACCATCCTGTGTGCTCTGGTCACTGAGTCCAGCACAAACCAGCTCCTGGCGGCGCTCGGCGTCATGGGAGCGTTTATGCAGCCACAAGGACACATCCAGGTATGAACCAGTGAAGGACATGTCCAAACATCAGCTGCAGCTCAAACGATGCAAAAGGACTTCAGCTCACACATTAAAGTGACATTTCTGTCCTTCTGTAGTTCATTTTATGGTTCATTTATGTTTTGTGCAGAACTTCAACATTAAGATTCAACATATTGTCATTTTTATGAACACATCAAAACGAGACGCTGCTCCACAGAAGCCCCCAAAATCACTATAAAACCTCAAGTCGTAAATTGTACCAATATAAATGTAAGCAGCAAGTGCCTGATTTAGGGACCTGAACCTCCAAATGTGCACATGTTATTACATTCCTGATAGTTAAATAGTGAATGTTAGGGTTAGGGTTAGGTTTAGGTTACCCTAACCCTAACCCTAGGGTTTACCCTTACCCTAACCCAAACCCTAACCCAAACCCTAACCCTACAATCCTTTTTGTAAATATCCCAAACTGAAGTACATTTCCTCCTCATTTCTGCCTCCTGTCACTGTCAGCCAATCACAGCCTGTTACCTTCACCTCTCATCTTTAGCTTCAATTCATATAAATGCACTTTCTCTCCCATCTATCATCCTGCCATTTCAACAGTGACCTTCTCCTGCTCCGACTTCACCAGGACCGATCTGCTTTAACGTTCTTGTGATCGTAGCAACGGCAAAATGATATTTGAAAATAAAGCTCATAAAACTCATTGATGAAAGAATGAAATATAATAATGATGTAATAATAATAATGGTAGTAATAAAAATAATAGTAATCATAATAATGATAGTAATAATAATAATAATAATAATGAATGATAATAGTAATAATGGTAGTAATAATAATAATGAATGATAATAATAATAATAATAATAATAATAATAATGGTAGTAATAATAATAGTAATAATAATAATAATAATGATAGTAATAGCAATAATGATGATAGTAATAATAATAATAATAATAATAATAATAATAATAATAATAATGATAATAATAATAATAATAATAATAATAATAATAATGAATAATAAATAATGTAATAAATTAATAATAATATAATGATAATAATAATAATGGTAGTAGTAATAATAATAGTAATAATAATAATAATGATAGTAATAGCAATAATGATGATAGTAATAATAATAATGAATGATAATAATAATAATAATGATAGTAATAATAATAATAAATAGTAATAATGATAGTAATAATAATAATAATAATGATAATAATAGTAATAATGATAATAATAATAATGGTATATTTGTGGAGGAACTCTGCTGGTCTGCTCTGCTGGTCAGGACATGTTTAATCTGAATTAAGAAATTAATATTCATCCTAAAAACACTGCTGTGGTTTATATTTTATGCAGAATTAAATTACGCATGTTTGTGTGTCAAAACACTATAAGACACAACCTCTGATGATTATTGTTCACTTTATTCTTTACCCCAATTACTATAAAATAAGAATGTGTTACCTCATATTTAAAGATGTTTTAAATGTTTTCTTTGTAACACATGGGCACAAGATAAAGCACAGATTTGGAAAAAGTCCAATTATCAAGGTATTTTGAATATAAGAGAATGTTTTTTTTAGTAAACAGTCAGAACACTGCTGCTGGACCTGGATGTTGTTCGCCTCCTCAGCCTCTCAATCTTCTCTTCACTTCCAGAGTCGAGACATTGTTTTAGGATTTTTATATCTTTACTGTCTGTAAGGGCCAAAATGTGATGAAATGTGATTGATAAAGTCTGTCCTTCTCAAAATATCTTGTTGCTCAACTCCCTCAACCTTTATTTTATGTGTATTTGTGTCGTGATGGTTTCTTTTTGTCCGCTTGAAGGTTTTGTTGAACATGGTGGAGTTTGGGATGAATCCACAGCAGGCTTTAGATGCTCCTCGAGTCTACGTTCACTTCGACCAGAAAAGTAGGACTTCCCTCTCCACAAAAACACCACAGCTGCACGGGAAATATCAGTTTTATGATATAGTATTGTACCATAAAATATATTTCTGCTTTGATTAATGATTAATCGTTTTTCCGCACTGAGTTTGCTCTTATTTTACAGCAAAACATAAGTTCCTAACAGACAAACATGACCTTTTATTTGTACTCTTATGCTTTAATTGCATGGAAACGTTGGAGTCATGTTGACCAAGTGTGTTCACATCATTTTACATAATACTTAGGTTGTTGTTGTTGTTGTTGTTGTCGTTTTTGATTCTATATGACATTTTACCCACACTTCTCCTAGTTTGGTTTTGATTATTTTTTTTATTTTTATTTATTTTTTTATGTATTTATTTATTTTAATTTTAAAATGTCAAAAAAAAAAAATATTTTTTAATATAACATTTTTAATTTTTTTAATTTTTAATATTAAATGTTTTAATTTTTAATTTTTAAAATTGTTTTAATTGACAATTGTATTAAAGCACATACATCAGAACTCTCCGGGGGAATCACCTCAAAACTATAATAATTTATCACAAATTCCATGTATCAGGTCTTCACCTGGTCTTCACTTGGTCTTCACCTGGTCTTCACCTGGTCTTCATCTGGTCTTCATCAAAGTGCAGTCTGTCACGTTTGTTTGTGTTCGTCCGGTGCAGGTGAGCAGTGGGTCGTGAATCTGGAAGAGGGCGTTGATCAAAACGTAGCCGAGGAGCTAAAGAGGAGAGGACATAACGTGAACTTCCCCGTCACCGGTAAGTTTGTCTTTACTTACTGAAAATGTTAAAGATCTCTTCTAATCGACATTATTTACCTTACCCTTTACCCTAACATTGTTCCTAACCGTACCCTTTACCCTAACCTTGTTCCTAACCGTACCCTTTACCCTAACATTGTTCCTAACCTACCCTTTACCCTAACATTGTTCCTAACCTTACCCTTTACCCTAACATTGTTCCTAACCTTACCCTTTACCCTAACATTGTTCCTAACCCTTACCCTTTAACCCTACCCTTTACCCTAACATTGTTCCTAACCTTACCCTTAACCTAACATTGTTCCTAAACCCTTTACCTTTACCCTAACATTGTTCCTAACCTTACCCTTTACCCTAACATTGTTCCTTACACCTTACCCTTTACCCTAACCCTAACATCATTGTTCCCTAACCTAACCGTTTCCTACCCTTTACCCTAACATTGTTCCCTAACCTTACCTTTACACCCTAACATTGTTCCTAACCTTACCCTTACCCCTAACATACCTTACCCTTTACCCTAACATAAACCTTTACCCTTTACCCTAACATTGTTCCTAACCTTACCCGTAACCCCTTTAACATTGTTCCTAACCTTACCCTAACCCTAAACATTGTTCCTAACCCTTTACCCTTTACCCTACATTGCTAAACCCTTTACCCTAACCCTAACATTGTTCCTAACCTACCCTTTACCCTAACATTGTTCCTTACCCTTTACCCTTACCCTTTACCCCTAACCTTACCCGTGTTCCCTAACCTTACCCTTACCCTTAACATTGTTCCTAACCTTACCCTTTACCCAACACTTGTTCCTAACCTTAACCCCTTTACCCTAACATTGTTCCTAACCTTTACCCTTTACCTAACATTTCCTAACCTTACCCTTTACCCTAACATTGTTCCTCAACCTACCCTTTTAACTCCTTACTCGACCTTGTTGCCCTACCGTTAATGCCCCTCGTTACCTAAATCAGTCTTGTTCCTCGACGACTACTCCACAACCCTGTTCACACCTAACATTGTTCCTATACCTACCTGATTTTCTCCTAACATTGTTCCTTAACCGTTACCCTTTACCCTACATTGTCTCCTAACCCTTACCTTATACCCTATACATTTGTGCCTAATCCTTACTGCTTATTACCCTAAGCATTGTTCCTAACCTTCACCATTTTACCACCCTAACATGTTCCGTAAACTCTATCAACCCTGCTACTTCCCTAACATTGTTCCTACACCGTGTACACCTCTTACTCCTATACACCTTCTCTTTCCTAACCCTTACCTCATTACCCCTACATTAGCGTTCTCTAACCCTCAACCCTTTACTTCCCTAACCATTTTTCCAACCCTACCCTCTTTACCCCACTATATACACATCGTTTCCTAACCTTTCACCCTTTTAACCCCTAAACATATGTCCTACCTTACCCTTTATCCTAACCATTGTTGCCTAACCTTACCCGCCTTACCCTAACCATTGTTCTAACCTTACCCTTTACCCCAACATTGTTCCATAACCCTTACCCTTTGATCCCTAACATAAAAATGTTCCTAACCTTACCCTTTACCCACTAAAACATTGTTCCCTAACCCTTTACCCTTTTTACCCTTAACATTGTTCCTAAGCCTTACCCTTTACGCCTAACATTGTTCCTCATACCTTACCCATTTACCCTAACAATGTTCCTAACCGTACCCGTTACCTAAACATTGTTTCCTAACCGTACCCTTTTCGACCCTAACATTGTTTCCTAACCCTTCCCCTTTCCCCTACTTGCAACCTTCACCCTTACCCACATTCCTACCTTACCCTTTACCCTAACCATTGTTCCTAAACTTACCCTTTACTCCTAATCATTGTCTAACCGTACCCTTTACCCTAACCATTTGTTCCTAACCCTTACCCTTTACCTCCTAACATTGCCTAACCCTTACCCATACCCTAACATCTATTCTAACCGTACCCTTTACCCTAACATTGTTCCCTTAACCTTACCCTTATACCCCTCATACGATGTCCTAACCCTAACCCTTACACCTAACATTTTCTAACCGTACCCTTTACCCAACATTGTTCCTAACCTTACCCTTTACCCTAATCATTGTTCCTAACCCTACCTTTACCCTAAACTCTTTACCCTTTCCCGTAACATGTGTCTAACCTTTACCCGGTTACCCTAACATGATTCCTTAAACCCGTACCCTTTACACTTTTCATCTAACATTTGTTCCCTAACCCTTACCCTTTTACCCTACATTGCTAACCTTACCCTTTACCTAACATGTATCTTCAACAACTCTTGACCCCTCTTACCCTACAACATTGTTCCTAAAACGCCTTACCCTTTACCCTAATCATTCTTGCCTAACGCTTGCACCCTTATTATCCCCTCACATGGTTCCTAAACCCGTCTATCCCATCTTACCCTAGAACATGTTTCCTAACTCTTACCCTTTTACACCTAACACCACTCGTTTCTAACTCTTATTACCCTTCATCTTATTCCCTAACATGTTACGCTTAACCTTTCTACCCTTACCCCTTAACATTTTTTCCTAACCTTACCCGTCGTACCCTAACATTGTTCCCTAAGACCCGTCTTATCCCTTTACGCCTAACATTGTTCCTAAACCCCTTACCCTCTATTACCCTAACAGTTGTTCCTACCTTCCCTTACGCCTAATATTGTTCCTAACCTTACCCTAATTTACCCTTTAACATGTTCCTAACCTTACCCTTTTACCCCTAACAGTTGTTCCTAACCCTACCCTTACCTAAGCATGCTTCCTAACGCCTTACCCTTTTACCCTAACATTGTTCTAACTTACCCTTTACCCTAACATTCCTAACCTTACCCTTTACCCCTAAACATTGTCCTAACCTTTCACCGTTACCCTAACATTGTTCCTAACCTTACCCTTTTACCCTAACATTGTTCCTAACCTTTACCCTTTACTCCTAACCATGTTCCTAAACCATTACCTTACCGCTAACATTGCTTAAACCTTACCCTTACGCCTACATTGTTGCCTAACCTGACCTTTACCCGAACCATTGTTCCTAACTTAGCCCGGTTAACCCTAATACATTGTTCCTAACCGTTACCCTTTACCCGTAACATTGTTCCTAACCCTTACCCTTTACCCTAACATTTCGTAAACCTTTTACTTTAACCCTAACATTTGTTTCCTAACCCTTACCTTTACCCTAGACATTGTCCATTAAACCTGTACCGTTTACCCGTAAACATTTGTTCCTAACCTTACCCTTACCCTAACATGTGTTACCTAAACCCTTACCCTTTCACCCCTTAACATTTGTTCCTAACCTCCTTACCTTTACCCTATACAATTGTTCCTAACGTACCTTCTACCGCCAGTTCCGTAACCTTTAACCCTGTATGTACTCCTAAGCACTATCAATTTTGAGCCCTCTCTGTTAAACCCCTGTCTTTATACCTACCTAACTTTGTTCCTAAAACACTTATCCCTTTGACCGCCTAACATCTTGTCCTAACCTTACCCTTTACTCCTAACCTTTACCCTTTAGTCCACTAAAACAATGTTCTATCTATATCTCTATCTCCGTGTTACCCATTACATTGTATCTGCGCTAAGCGCGTACACTCTTACCCCTCTTATACATGTTTCTCTTACCAACCGCTTTCATCTCGCCTTACGCCTAACAGTTAACTAGTTGGCCCATGTAACCCTCTTACCTACTCTCTTCTCAGTACATATCTCTAGCCATGTCCTCCGCTATACCATAATAACCGTCCTCACATCAGCTAACACTAAATATTCCTAGCCCTTACCCTTTTACCCACCTAACCATAAATTGTACTCCCAAAACTCTGTATCGCGCATCCAACCTAAGGCCAAATTGATACGCTTATAACCCTTACTCCTTCTTAACACACTAACAATTGTTTCCTGCGATAACCATTTACCCTTATACCGGTCTTTAATCATTTGTTTTCCTAAACCTTACCCGCGTACCCTACACCATTTTCCTAACCGTAACACCATTTACCCGATACAATTGTCCTAAGGCCCTACCCTCACTGCCTAACAATAGCTAAACTTACCCTTACCCTAACATTGCTAACCTTATACCCTTTATCTCCTGTAACACATTGTTCGCTAACGCGTACCCTTTACCCGTAACATCTCGATGAACCCTTCCCTGTTCCCCACATCATTTTTAGCCTTACGCCTTTACCTTAACCATTACTAACCTTTGACCATTCTACAGGCACTAACATTGCTAACCCTTACCATTTACCTTAACATTGCTAACCTTTTACTCTTACCCTAACATTACTGAAACCACGTGAACCTTTACCTTACACATTTTGTTACTTCGTGTGTATGGAGGCACGGCCAGGGGAAAACGCCTGTCCTCGCTCAACCAGTAACTACATGGGGCTCTCGTCCCCGTCCTGCGGGCCTATCGTGAAGTCCAAATGGCTGCGCTTCCCTTTGCCCCAGCCTGTCTTGCAGCGTCGCCACCCGGACGGCGCGCCCATGACAGGAGCCATACACACCCACGCCGCCGCCGCACACGCGGGCACGGCGCACCAGCCCTCTAGAGTATCCTCAGCCAGAGGACATAGAAACCCAAACAGACTGAGTAGTCATAGCTGTGCGCGGGGCAAGGTCAAACACTCTCTACCTACCCTTTACCTAACATTGCTAACCTTACCCTTTACCCTAACATTGCTAACCTTACCCTTTACTGTATTCTGAACACCACCCAAAGTGTAACACTTTCTCTAAATCTGAACATGTATTTTCGGCTCATGTTTAGTGTCTTTTTCCCTGTTTGAGCTCAAGTCTTTTATGTCACTGCTTTAGGTCATAGGAGGTCACAGTTTGGGCGGGGCCAGATCATCACCGTGGGCGACTGGTGGGACTCGTCTGTCAATCAAACCGACGGTCCAATCAGAAGAGTGCTGTGGGCGGGCTCTGACCCCAGAGCAGACGGATGTGCTCAGGGACATTAGACTCCAACAGAGAGTTTATTCAGGCCCAAATGTATGGTTTAAAGACGAGTGCCTTTTGATCAATAATGTCTGAACTTGTTTTATTTGTTTTCTTAACAAATCAATAGTTTAGAATATTAGGCATAAATCATGTGCTGCATAACTTAAGTCCTGAAAGTATTGTGTTTTTAAAATCAAAACAAAGAAAATCTAAGAAAGAACAAAAACAAACTGGAAATTAAAATAAAGATATGAATTAATAATGATCAATTAATCACCAGAAAACTACAACCAAAGATTTTTTGTTTGTTTTAAAAAAAATATATTTTTCGTTTAATTTGGTTTATTAATTTTCATATTAATTTGATTGATTTTCTTTTTAATCTTTATGCGTTTTACCCAAAGCCACTGTTTCTGTCCTTTCACTACCTCAATAATCCTGTTTACATTATGTACCAAAGCTATGTATTTTTAAATATTACCGAAGATAATTGGTGTCATCAGATTTAGAATTTTAAATGCTGGTGAATATTTCAAATTCTACCAACTTTTTAATTTTCTGATTCGTTTTTTTTTTCTTTTTTGAATGTCTGAAAATCTACATAAGCATTCAATATTTTAAGGTTCACAATAAAGAAAACAATTCAAACATGATTTTTCAGGGTTACAAAATTCAAAGTGAGAATTTCACCTGCATTTAACTCTGATCAAACAAATGTGTTCTTGAATTTTAAATTGTCCCGGTAATTAAACGTCGACTGTCTCGCTTGTATACACTTTTGTTTGTTCGTTTATTCTTCTTTGTCTTAAAAAGGAAAAAACAAAAGACTTCATCCCAACAATAAGAAATTCAAAATGGTTCCATTCTACTGTGTATTTTTGACTGTTTACATCTGCAGTAGGCTTTTCTCTGTTCATAAAAATGCTTTCAAAGAATTGAATTATTTAAAAAAATGCCATTCTAAGAAATTGGGCAAGAACAGAAGCCTTTAAATCAGCTTTAAACTGCAGTTGATCTCTTAAAGTCCTGGTACAGACTCCGCTGGTCCATGAAAGAGCCTGTGTGTTCTCGGCGTCGTTTTTACATAATCGTTGCTAATCTTCCGCGCGGCACACATCTCGTTAGCTTGTGCTTGGTTAGCGCTCACGTCAAGATTACTGTTCACATCGCCTGGGCGCGATGTCGGTTCTGAACGTGACATGTTCATTTGGTTGAAAACGTGCGCATTTGGAGTGACACGTCTGTAAGCTGCGATTGCACATGTGACGAATGCTTGGGCTAGTGCCTGCGCCCCCTGCTGGCCACAGTGGCGAGTAAACGAATGACCCGTGTTAACGCCTGGAGTCACATTTCGCTTCATTCACACTCGTTTGATGAATCCTGGTTAGAAAGTCTTCTCCCCTCCGAGCCTCAAAAACGCTCTGTTCTGAATCTCCTCGATGACTGACGTTTTCTTGATCTGTGATGTCACTCTGAGAAAGATTTCCTGCAGTTTTTCCCCTTCGGGGGTCGCGGGTTACCGGAGCCTGTCCCAGTGGGTTTTCTAAAAGAGCGTGAAGAGATGCTGAACGATCGACGTCACAACTTTCTTCATGTCGCTTTCCTGGCAAAGTGTCTGCCCACCACCTGCTTGTCTCCAGGGCGATATATATTTTTTTGCCTGGGATGTTCCAAATTCCACACAATTTGACCGACTCTGGCCCCAAAGGGGCTTTATTTTAATTCTTCTGTGGCAATGGCCTAACTGTAAAATGATGTTTAATTTATCCTTCTGGTCTTGTTTTGTGTCTGTTTTGTGTTTCATGTTTTATACTTTTCAAAATAAAAACTAGAAAATTATATAAAAAACATGATTGAAGTTGTGGTGTTTTGACAGATGTTTAAATGATAGTGCAGTTCTGTTGGTCCAGTCATAATCCATTCATAAATGTGTAAAACAGAGCGCTCTGGCTTCTGCAGATGACGACGTTTGAGCTGAATGTGAAAAACACACTTTGAAAGCTGGACACACATCACCGCGTCGTGGTCGTGGTCGTGGTCGTGGTCGTGGTCGTCGTGGTGGTTGTTGTCGTGGTTGTCGTGGTCGTGGTCGTTGTAACTCCAAATCAGGTTTAGAATGAAACATGATGAAATCTTTGTGCTCGATCCATTCAAATCTTGAGTACGAGATTGTAAAGTTTGACGTGTTTAGGTTTTGGTGCTTCTTTAAGAGCCGATCTTTATGTCCTGACTCTGGGCACCAGCAGGAGGCCGGTCCATGTTCAGTCCTGACTCTGGGCACCAGCAGGAGGCCGGTCATGTTCAGTCCTGACTCTGGGCACCAGCAGGAGAGGCCGGTCCATGTTCAGTCCTGACTCTGGGCACAGCAGGATGCCGGTCCATGTTTAGTCCTGACTCTGGCACAGCAGGAGGCCGGTCAATGTTTAGTCCTGACACTGAGCACCAGCAGGAGGCCGGTCCATGTTCAGTCCTGACTCTGGCACCAGCAGGAGGCCGGTCCATGTTCAGTCCTGACTCTGCACAGCAGGAGGCGGTCCATGTTCAGTCCTGACTCTGGGCACCAGCAGGAGCCGGTCCATGTTCAGTCCTGACTCTGGGCACCAGCAGGAGGCCGGTCCATGTTTAGTCCTGACTCTGAGCACCAGCAGGAGGCCGGTCCATGTTCAGTCCTGACTCTGGCACAGCAGGAGCCGGTCATGTCAGTCTATCTGGCACAGCAGGAGGCGGTCCATGTTCAGTCCTGACTCTGGGCACCAGCAGGAGGCGGTCCATGTTCAGTCCTGACTCTGGCACAGCAGGAGGCCGGTCCATGTTCAGTCCTGACTCTGGGCACCAGCAGGAGGCCAGTCCATGTTTAGTCCTGATCTGGCACCAGCAGGAGGCCAGTCCAATGTTTAGTCCTGATCTGGAACCAGCAGGCGGTCCATGTTCAGTCCTGACTCTGGCACCAGCAGGAGGCCGGTCCATGTTAGTCCTGACTCTGGCACCAGCAGGGGCCGGTCCATGTTCAGTCCTGACTCTGGCACCAGCAGGAAGGCCGGTCCATGTTCAGTCCTGACTCTGGCCAGCAGGAGGCCGGTCCATGTTCAGTCCTGACTCTGGCACCAGCAGGAGGCCGGTCCATGTTCAGTCCTGACTCTGGCACCAGCAGGAGGCCGGTCCATGTTCAGTCCTGACTCTGGACAAGCAGGAGGCAGGTCCATGTTTAGTCCTGACTCTGGGCACCAGCAGGAGGCCGGTCCATGTTCAGTCCTGACTCTGGCACCAGCAGGAGGCCGGTCCATGTTTAGTCCTGACATGGGCACCAGCAGGAGCCGGTCCATGTTCAGTCCTGACTCTGGCACCAGCAGGAGGCAGGTCCATGTTCAGTCCTGACTCTGGCACCAGCAGGAGGGCGGCCCATGTTCAGTCCTGACTCTGGCACCAGCAGGAGGCAGGTCATGTTTAGTCTGATCTGGCACCAGCAGGAGGCTGGTCCATGTTGGTCTGACTCTGGCACCGAGCAGGAGGCCGGTCCATGTTCAGTCCTGTCCATGTTCAGTCCTGACTCTGGCACAGCAGGAGGCCGGTCATGTTCAGTCTACTCTGGCACAGCAGGATGGCCGGTCCATGTTCAGTCCTGACTCTGGACCAGCAGGAGGCCGGTCCATGTTCAGTCCTGACTCTGGCACCAGCAGGAGGCGGTCCATGTTCAGTCCTGACTCTGGCACCAGCAGGAGGCCGGTCCATGTTCAGTCTGACTCTGGCACCAGCAGGAGGCCGGCCCATGTTCAGTCCTGACTCTGGCACAGCAGGAGGCCGGTCCATGTTTAGTCCTGACTCTGGGCACCAGCAGGAGGCCGGTCCATGTTGGGTCCTGACTCTGGCACCAGCAGGAGGCCGGTCCATGTTCAGTCTGACTCTGGCACCAGCAGGAGGTCGGTCCATGTTCAGTCCTGACTCTGGCATCAGCAGGAGGCCGGTCCATGTTCAGTCCTGACTCTGGCACCAGCAGGAGGCCGGTCCTTGTTCAGTCCTGACTCTGGCACAGCAGGAGGGTCCATGTTCAGTCCTGACTCTGGCACCAGCAGGAGGCCGGTCCATGTTTAGTCCTGACTCTGGGCACAGCAGGAGGCCGGTCCATGTTCAGTCCTGTCCTCTGGCACCAGCAGGAGGCCGGTCCATGTTCAGTCCTGACTCTGGGCACCAGCAGGAGGCCGGTCCATGTTTCAGTCTGACTCTGGCACCAGCAGGAGGCCGGTCCATGTTCAGTCCTGACTCTGGCACCAGCAGGAGGCCGGTCCATGATCAATCTGACACTGGGCACCAGCAGGAGGCCGGTCCATGTTCAGTCCTGACTCTGGCACCAGCAGGAGGTCGGTCCATGTTCAGTCCTGACTCTGGCATCAGCAGGAGGCCGGTCGCATGTCAGTCCTGACTCTGGCACCAGCAGGAGGCCGGTCCTTGTTCAGTCCTGACTCTGGCACCAGCAGGAGGCCGGTCCATGTTCAGTCCTGACTCTGGCACCAGCAGGAGGCCGGTCCATGTTTAGTCCTGACTCTGGGCACCAGCAGGAGGCCGGTCCATGTTCAGTCCTGTCTCTGGCACAGCAGGAGGCCGGTCATGTTCGTCCTGACTTGGCACAGCAGGAGGCGGTCCATGTTCAGTCCTGACTCTGGGCACCAGCAGGAGGCCGGTCCATGTTTAGTCCTGACACTGGGCACCAGCAGGAGGCCGGTCCATGTTCAGTCCTGACTCTGGCACAGCAGGAGGCCGGTCCATGTTCAGTCCAGACTCTGGCACCAGCAGGAGGCCGGTCCATGTTCAGTCCTGACTCTGGCACAGCAGGAGGCCGGTCCATGTTCAGTCCTGACTCTGGCCCAGCAGGAGCCGGTCCATGTTCAGTCCTGACTCTGGCACCAGCAGGAGGCCGGTCCTTGTTCAGTCCTGACTCTGGCACCAGCAGGAGGCCGGTCCATGTCATAGGTCGAACACTGAGAAATCCACAAATGAGACCAGACTGAGGTTTCTGCCGTCAAATCACGATCATTACAAACTGCGTGGCTGAATTAACATGTCCAGCTAAGGTTTGTTTATCTCACCTGTGTTATCCCTTGTAGTCAGCAGATGGCGCTCAAAGTGATTCCTGCTGTGTGAAACGCCAGAGTGAAGTTCTGGTTTCTAAGTTCTGGGTCACATGTTTAAAGGGCCACAACCACAGAAATAATGCCTAATATGTGGAGAGAACAGAATGACCATAAAACAACAGTTTGTCTTGTAGTATCTGCATTTAAACATGTCACGGGGGAAAAGAGTGATAGTATTTGTTTCTCGTTTTGTAGGGGGGCCGTGGACAAGACGCTGTGGGAACTCGCTCCCCCGGGCTGGATCTTAAGCTCTTTCTCAGACCCTCCACCCATTGGTCCAAGTCCTGTCCTGTGCGTTTCCTGTCCGTGCACTGAAGGCGGGGGCTCCGCTTCTCAAACGCTCTCTCTCCTCACAAAACTCTCACTCTCCCTCCCGCTTCTCCCCAGTGCGCCGTTGGACTCAGTGGGCCCCCCCCCCGCCCCCCTCCAGACATGTGCTGTTCGGTGGGATTCGCGCGCTCCCTCGGCCTGGCTCTGGTGCCCCTGGCCTTGTGCTCCATCGCGGCCAACCTGCTGCTGCTGTTTCCCATGGGAGAGATCGCCTACGCCCAGAAGGACCGGCTGGCGCAGTACATCTGGTACTTCGGGGGGCTCGGCGGCGGCGGAGTGCTGGTGAGTGACGGCGCCGTGTGAGAGTTTGGGATTCTGATCGGGTGCGTT
The DNA here is from genome assembly GCA_015082035.1 of Chaenogobius annularis. Lineage (NCBI taxonomy): Eukaryota > Metazoa > Chordata > Actinopteri > Gobiiformes > Gobiidae > Chaenogobius > Chaenogobius annularis. The sequence continues at coordinate 350,880 of BJKM01000367.1, forward strand.
CACGTTCTCAAGTCGATGCATTTATAGAGCTGTAACTTTGAAAACTCTAAGTCAAATAGAGTATCACGGATTTGAAGTACGCATCTCTTTCTTCGCTCCTTTTGGAACACTTTTCTTTTCTGTTTTACTGATGTTACACTGCTTTTAAACTGTTTTTAAATTGCTTAAATCAAATAGACAGAATATTGAGGATGTAGACAGTGCTGCAGCAAACAATCATTTCAGTTTTCGACTCGTCAAATGATTATTTCTGATGTTTTTAAATACATGTTCAACCAGATAAAAGGTTGAAAAAAACGGAGAGTGGAGTCTTATAGATAGAGAATATTTACAATAAAGTGTATTACTGAACTACATTATTATTTTCCCTCACTGTTTTTGTATAAAAGGGATTTCCGTGTGTGTTTTAGAGTCTGTAAAGTCCAGAAAACGATAATAATGATGCTCAAAATACCAAATAATGAATTGAAAACAGCCGTGTCAATCTTGGAACGGCCCATTTACTTCACTGAAAACCCCAGACAAGTACACATCCAGACGAGTACTTCTGTGTATCATCGTTACTGTACGCGTGTTGCCGCAGGACGCGAGTTGCCGCGGACGCCGAGCAAGACGCTTGTACGTCCTGCCAAACTCCAAACTCGCATGACTTTTATCGTCAGCGTTGCCTTCAGGATCTCGTCTGTATTTCGTGCCTTCCTTGAAAAAGAAAAGGGGCGGAAATGCTTTGAGAGAAGGATGTCCTGCTGCTGCTAAGGACGACGGAACTGACTGCTCGTAGCAACGACCTCGCGAGGAGGACGCCAAGTTGAGCCCATTGGACTCATTGAGCGAATGGGACGAATCGATGACTAAATGATGACTAAATGATGACTAAATGATGACTAAATGATGGCTAATTGCTTATTTCTGCTTTAACGTGACAGGAATGAGGCGTTTATTTCTTTCACAATGTGGAATTGACATGGCAATAAACGGTAATCACTTTTAAATGTCTAAAAATACAAACGCCACGTCCAACCAAACTAGAACTAAACATAGACCAAGCAGGGCTGAAACCGGGACTAAGACGGACTTAAACCGGGCTCAAACCGGGACCAAACGAGTACAAATGCAAAAGTCACGGGTGTGAAAAGAAGTCCTGCACGTTTGATTCTGATTCTGATTCTGATTCTGCTCGACGACTCTTATGCTTGTGGTTGTGTACGAAATGGTGACGGACATCTCCAACGTGATGAAATGATCACGTTGGCGCAGTTTAGTTCGGAATAAAATCAGCGTCATGCTTATCGGGCATGAAGTTGGCATCGACCCGGCTCTCCACATCCTGTTTGTGGACTTCAGCTCTGCGTCTAACATCGTTCATCTTCCTGCTCTGCTCGAGGACAAGCTCTCTCAGCCCAGTCTCGGACCATCCGCACAGGTTCTCCACAGGGCTGTGTGCTTTCTCCACTGCTCTTGTCCTCGTACACCAGCTGCTCTTCTAGGCAGCAAAACTGATCACGTTTGTGGACGGCACCGCCCTCATTGAGCTCATCTCTGACGGTGATGAGTTCGCCCACATGAGGGAGGTGGTCCGGCTGGTGTCCTGGAGCTCAACGCCCAGAAGACAGTGGAGATG